>NC_069436.1:41334727-41357191 GCF_026875155.1 Cherax quadricarinatus | reverse complement strand
CTGGGTTTACTGTTGTGTATATTGGGGGAGTGCTGTAGTGTGTACGGGTTTTTTTGTGTATATTGCGAGTGCTGTAGGTGTGTACTGGGTTTACTGTTGGGTATATTGCGGGTGCTTGTGTGTGTATGGTTTACTGTTGGTGTATATTGCGGGGGAGTGCTTGTAGGGGTTACTGGGTTACTGTTTTTTGTATAATTGGGGAGTGTTTGTGTTGTGTACTGGGTTACTGTGTGTATATTGTGGGAGTGCTGTAGTGGTGTACGGGTTTTAAATGTTGTGTATATTGTGGGAGTGCTGTAGTGTGTACTGGGTTTATGTTGTGTATATTGCTGGAGTGCTGTAGTGTGTACTGGGTTTTACTGGTGTGTATAATTGCGGAGTGCTTTTAGTGTGTACTGGGTTTACTGTTGTGTATATTGCGGAAGTGCTGTAGTGTGTACTGGGTTTACTGTTGTGTTATTGCTGGGTGCTGTAGTGTGTACGGTTTAAAAAAAAAAAAAAAAAAAAAAAAAAAAAAAAAAAAAAAAAAAAAAAAAAAAAAAAAAAAAAAAAAAAAAAAAAAAAAAAAAAAAAAAAAAAAAAAAAAAAAAAAAAAAAAAAAAAAAAAAAAAAAAAAAAAAAAAAAAAAAAAAAAAAAAAAAAAAAAAAAAAAGGGGGGGGGGGGGGGGGGGGGGGGGGGGGGGGGGGGGGGGGGGGGGGGGGGGGGGGGGGGGGGGGGGGGGGGGGGGGGGGGGGGGGGGGGGGGGGGGGGGGGGGGGGGGGGGGGGGGGGGGGGGGGGGGGGGGGGGGGGGGGGGGGGGGGGGGGGGGGGGGGGGGGGGGGGGGGGGGGGGGGGGGGGGGGGGGGGGGGGGGGGGGGGGGGGGGGGGGGGGGGGGGGGGGGGGGGGGGGGGGGGGGGGGGGGGGGGGGGGGGGGGGGGGGGGGGGGGGGGGGGGGGGGGGGGGGGGGGGGGGGGGGGGGGGGGGGGGGGGGGGGGGGGGGGGGGGGGGGGGGGGGGGGGGGGGGGGGGGGGGGGGGGGGGGGGGGGGGGTGTACTGGGTTACTGTGTGTTTATTGTGGGAGTGCTGTATGTGTACTGGGGTTTACTGTTGTGTATATTGGGGGAGTGCTGTGTGGTTGTATGGGTTTACTGTTGTGTATATTGCGGGAGTGCTGTAGTGTGTGTACTGGGTTACTGTTGTGTATATTGCGGGAGTGCTGTAGGTGTTTACTGGGTTTCTGTTGGATATTGTGGAGTGCTGTAGTGTGTACTGGGTTTACTGTTGTGTATATTGCGGGAGTGCTGTAGTGTGTACTGGGTTTACTGTTGTGTATATTGCGGGAGTGCTGTAGTGTGTACTGGGTTTATGTTGATATATTGCGGGGAGTGCTGTAGTGTGTTTGGGTATACTGTTGTGTATATTGCGGAGTGCTGTAGTGTGTATGGGTTTACTGTTGTGATATTGCGGAGTGCTGTAGTGTGTACTGGGTTTACTGTTGTGTATATTGCGGAGTGCTGTAGTGTGTACTGGGTTTACTGTTGTGTATATTGTGGGAAAGTTCTGTAGTGTGTACTGGGTTTACTGTTGTGTATATGCGGAGTGCTTAGTTTTGTACTGGGTTTACTGTTGTGTATATTGCGGGAGTGCTGTAGTGTGTACTGGGTTTTCTGTTGTGTATATTGTGGGAGTGCTGTAGTGTGTACTGGGTTTACTGGTGTATATTGCGGGAGTGCTGTAGTGTTTTGTACTGGGTTTACTGTTGTGTATATTGCTGGGTGTTTTTAGTGTGATGGGTTTACTGTTGTGTATATTGCTGGAGTGCTGTAGTGTGACTGGGTTTATTGTTGGTATATTGCTGGAGTGCTGTAGTGTGTATGGTTTTACTGTTGTGTATATTGCGGGAGTGCTGTAGTGTGTTACTGGGTTTACTGTTGTGTTTTATTGCTGGAGTGCTGTGTGTTTTAACTGGGTTTACTGTTGTGTATATTGTGGGAGTGCTGATGTGTGTAGGGGTTTACTGTTGTGTATATTGTGGAGTGCTGTAGTGTGTACTGGGTTTACTGTTGTGTATATTGTGGGAGGGGGCAGTTGTATGGGTTTACTGTTGTGTATATTTGGGGAGTGCTGTAGTGTGTATGGGTTTACTGTTGTGTTTTATTGGGGAGTGCTGGTAGTGTGTACTGGGTTAACTGTTGTGTATATTGCGGGAGTGCTGTAGTGTTGTACTGGGTATACTGTTGTGTTATTGTGGAGTGCTGTAGTGTGTACTGGGTTTATGTTGTGTATATTGTGGGAGTGCTGTGTGGTGTACTGGGTTTATGTGTGTATATTGCGGAAGTGCTGAGGTGTATTGGGTTTACTGGTTGTGTATATTGGGTAGTGCTTTTAGTGTGTACTGGGTTTACTGTTGTGTATATTGTGGGAGTGCTTTAGTGTGTACTGGGTTTACTGTTGTGTATATTGCGGGGAGTGCTTGTGTTGTATGGGTTTACTGTTGTGTATATTGGGAGTGCTGGTGTGTGTACTGGGTTTACGGGTTGTGTATATTGCTGGAGTGCTGTAGTGTGTACTGGGTTTACGGGTTGTGTATATTGTGGGGGTGCTGTAGTGTGTAATGGGTTTACTTTTTGTGTATATTGTGGGAGTGCTGCAGTTGTAATGGGTATACTGTTGTTTTATATTTGGGAGTGCTGTAGTGTGTACGGGGTCATGTTGTGTATATATTGGGGAGTGCTTTTTAGTGTGTACTGGGTATACTGTTGTGATATTGCTGGAGTGCTGTAGTGTGTACTGGGTTTACTGTTGTGTTTTATTTGGGAGTGCTGTAGTGTGTACTGGGTTACTGTTGTGTATATTGCTGGAGTGCTGTGTGTGTACTGGGTTTACTGTTGTGTTTATTGCGGGAGTGCTGTAGTGTGTATTGGGTTTACTTTGTGTATATTGTGGGAGTGCTGTTAGTGTGTACGGGTTTACTGTTTGTGTATATTGCGGGATTTGCTTAGTGTGTACTGGGTTTACTGTGTGTATATTGTGGAGTGCTGTAGGGTGTACTGGGTTTACTGTTGTGTATATTGCGGGAGTGTTTGTAGTTGTACTGGGTTTTACTGTTGTGTATATTGCTGGAGTGCTGTAGTTTTTGTACTGGGTTTATGTTTGTGTATATTGCTGGAGTGCTGTAGTGTGTACTGGGTTTACTGTTGTGTTATTGGGGGAGTTGCTGTAGTGTGTACTGGGTTTTACTGTGTGTATTTTGCTGGAGTGCTGTAGTGTGTACTGGGTCTACTGTGTGTATATTGCTGGAGTTGCTGTGTGTGTATGGGTTTACTGCTGGATTTTGGGGGTGCTTTTGGGGTTGTACTGGGTTTACTGTTGTTATATTGCTGGAGTGCTGTAGTTTTGTACTGGGTTTACTGTTGTGTATATTGCTGGAGTGCTGTGGTGTGTATGGGTTACTGTTGTGTTATTGCTGGAGTGCTGTAGTGTGTACGGGTTTATGTTGTGTATATTGTGGGAGTGCTGTAGTGTGTACTGGGTTTACTGTTGTGTATATTGTGGGAGTGCTGCAGTCTGTACTGGGTATACTGTTGTGTATATTCTGGGAGTGCTGTAGTGTGTACTGGGTTTACTGTTGTGTATATTGTGGGAGTGCTGTAGTGTGTACTGGGTTTACTGTTGTGTATATTGCGGGAGTGCTGTAGTGTGTACTGGGTTTACTGTTGTGTATATTGCTGGAGTGCTGTAGTGTGTACTGGGTTTACTGTTGTGTATATTGTGGGAGTGCTGTAGTGTGTACTGGGTTTACTGTTGTGTATATTGGGAGTGCTGTAGTGTGTACTGGGTTTACTGTTGTGTATATTGCGGGAGTGCTGTAGTGTGTACTGGGTTTACTGTTGTGTATATTGTGGGAGTGCTGTAGTGTGTACTGGGTTTACTGTTGTGTATATTGCGGGAGTGCTGTAGTGTGTACTGGGTATACTGTTGTGTATATTGCTGGAGTGCTGTAGTGTGTACTGGGTATACTGTTGTGTATATTGCGGGAGTGCTGTAGTGTGTACTGGGTATACTGTTGTGTATATTGTGGGAGTGCTGTAGTGTGTACTGGGTTTACTGTTGTGTATATTGCGGGAGTGCTGTAGTGTGTACTGGGTTTACTGTTGTGTATATTGTGGGAGTGCTGTAGTGTGTACTGGGTTTACTGTTGTGTATATTGCTGGAGTGCTGTAGTGTGTACTGGGTTTACTGTTGTGTATATTGCTGGAGTGCTGTAGTGTGTACTGGGTTTACTGTTGTGTATATTGCTGGAGTGCTGTAGTGTACTGGGTTTACTGTTGTGTATATTGCTGGAGTGCTGTAGTGTGTACTGGGTTTACTGTTGTGTATATTGCTGGAGTGCTGTAGTGTGTACTGGGTTTACTGTTGTGTATATTGCTGGAGTGCTGTAGTGTGTACTGGGTTTACTGTTGTGTATATTGCGTGAGTGCTGTAGTGTGTACTGGGTTTACTGTTGTGTATATTGCTGGAGTGCTGTAGTGTGTACTGGGTTTACTGTTGTGTATATTGTGGGAGTGCTGTAGTGTGTACTGGGTTTACTGTTGTGTATATTGCTGGAGTGCTGTAGTGTGTACTGGGTTTACTGTTGTGTATATTGTGGGAGTGCTGTAGTGTGTACTGGGTTTACTGTTGTGTATATTGCGGGAGTGCTGTAGTGTGTACTGGGTTTACTGTTGTGTATATTGTGGGAGTGCTGTAGTGTGTACTGGGTTTACTGTTGTGTATATTGTGGGAGTGCTGTAGTGTGTACTGGGTTTACTGTTGTGTATATTGCGGGAGTGCTGTAGTGTGTACTGGGTTTACTGTTGTGTATATTGTGGGAGTGCTGTAGTGATGTACTAGGGTTTACTGTTGTGTATATTGTGGGAGTGCTGTAGTGTGTACTGGGTTTACTGTTGTGTATATTGCTGGAGTGCTGTAGTGTGTACTGGGTTTACTGTTGTGTATATTGCGGGAGTGCTGTAGTGTGTACTGGGTTTACTGTTGTGTATATTGCGGAGTGCTGTAGTGTGTACTGGGTTTACTGTTGTGTATATTGCGGAGTCTGTAGTTGTACTGGTTATGTGTGTATATTGGGAGTGTGTAGGTGTATGTTATGTTGTGTATATTGGAGTGCTGGTGTGTACTGGGTCTTGTGTATATGGGAGTGCTGTAGGGTAGTTACTGTGTGTATTGCGGTGCTTATGTGTATGGTTATGTTTGATATTGCGGTGCTGTAGTGTGTACTGTTTATGTTGTGTATTGCGGGTGCTGTAGTGTGTATGGTTTACTGTGTGTTTGCGGAGTGCTGTAGGTGTACTGTTTACGTTGGTAATTGGGAGTCTGAGTGTACTGGTATGTTTGTTTGGGAGTCTGTAGTGTGACTGGGTTATGTTGTTATGGAGTGCTGAGTGTTCGGTATGTTGTGTATTGGGAGTGCTGTGTGTGACTGGGTTACGCGTGATATTGGGAGTTGCTGTATGTGTACTGGTTTACTGTTGTGTATTGGAGTCGTATGTGTCTGGGTTATGTTGTGTTGGGGAGTCTGTAGTGTGTACTGGGTTTATGTTGTGTTAGGGTGTTGTGTATGTTTAGTTGTTATTTGGGGTGTGTAGTTGTATGGTTACTGTGTGTTATGTGATTGTGGTGTGTACTGTTACTGTTGTGTAATGCGGAGTGCTGTAGTGTAGGGTCGTTGTGTATTTGGGGTGCTGTGTGTACTGGGTTTACTGTTGGTTTTGGGAGTGCTGTAGTGTACTGGTTTATGTGTGTATATTGCGGGTGCTGTAGTGTTAGGGTTCTGTGATATTGGGAGTGCGTAGTGTGTATGGTACTGTTGTGTATGTGGTGTGTAGTGTGTTGTTTCTGTTGGTTATGCGGAGTGCTGTAGTGTTAGGGTTTATGTTGGTATATTGGAGTGCTGTAGTGTGTACGGGTTTACTGTTGTTTATGCTGAGTGCTTAGTGTACTGGGTTTACTGTGTGTATATTGTGGAGTTGTAGTTGTACTGGTTTACTGTGTGTATAGGTGCTGGGTGTCTGGGTTTATGTTGGATATTGGGGGTGCGTGTTCTGGGTTACGTTGGTTATTGTGGTCTTATGTGTCTGGTTATGTGTTTATTGCGATGCTGTGTGTGTAGGTTTGTTGTATATGGGAGTGTGTAGTGTGTATGTTACTGTTGTGATATTGGGAGTCGTAGTGTGTACGTTACGTTTTATTTGGAGTGCTTAGTGTGTACTGGTTTACTGTTGTGTATATTGCGAGTGCTGTAGTGTGAGGTTTATGTTTGATATTGGGGTGTGTGTGGTACTGGGTACTGTTGTGTATATTGTGAGTGCTGTAGTGTGTACTGGGTTTACTTTGGTATTGCGAGGCTTGTTGACGGGTTTACTGTTGTGATATTGGGATCTGTAGTGTGTACTGTTATGTTGTGTATATTGGGGTGTGTAGTGTTACTGGTTTACTGTTGTGATATTGGGTGGAGGTGTATGGGTTTACTGTTGGTATTTTGGAGTGCTGTAGGTGACTGGGTTTACTGTTGTGTAATTGGGAGCTGTAGTGACTGGTTTACTGTTGTGTATATGGGGAGTTGTAGTGTGTACTGGGTACGTTGTGTATTGAGTGGTAGTGTGTATGGGTTTACTGTTGTGTATGGGAGTGTGAGTGTATTAGTTTTGGGGTGCTTGTGTGTACTGGTTATGTTGTGTATTGGGGATGGTATGTGTATGGGTTTACTGTTGTGTTATTGGAGTGCTGTAGTGGTATGGGTTATGTTGTGTATATTGGAGTGCTGTATGTGTCTGGGTTATTTGTTATTCGGAGTGTGTAGGGTGGTTTACTGTGTGTTATTGGAGTTGTATGTGTACTGGTTATGTTGGTATATTCGAGTGCTAGGTGTACTGGGTTTACTTTGTTTTGGGGGTGCTGTAGTGTGTACTGGGTTTACTGTGTGTATATTCGAGGTGTATGTGTATGGGTTTTGTTGTGTTATTGGGGTGCTGTAGTGTGTATGGTTTCTGTTGTGTATTGCGAGTGCTTAGGTGTACGGGTTTCTGGGTATATTGGGGCTGTGTGTTATGGGTTTACTGTGTGTAATTGCGGAGTGCTGTAGTGTGTACTGGGTTTACTGTTGTGTATATTGTGGGAGTCTGTAGTGTGTACTGGGTTTACTGTTGTGTTATTTGGAGTGCTGTAGTGTGTACTGGGTTTACTGTTGTGTATATTGGGGAGTGCTGTAGTGTGTACGGGTTACTGTTGTGATATTGTGAGTGCTGTAGTGTTCGGTTTACTGTTGTGATATTGCGGAGTGCTGTAGTGTGTACTGGGTTTACTGTGTGTATATTGGGAGTGCTGTAGTGTGTACTGGGTTTACTGTGTGTATATTGCGGTGAGTGCTGTAGTGTGTACTGGGTTTACTGTTGTGTATATTGCTGGAGTGCTGTAGTGTGTATGGGTTTATGTTGTGTATATTGGGAGTCTTGTAGTGTGTATGGGTTTACTGTTGTGTATATTGGGAAGTGGATGCTGTAGTGTGTACTGGGTTTACTGTTGTGTATATTGCGGAGTGCGTGTGTGTGTACTGGGTATTTCATGCTAGTGGTATATTCTGTGTATGTGTGTGTGTGTACTGGGTTTACTGTTGTGTATATTGCGGGAGTGCTGTAGTGTGTACTGGGTTTACTGTTGTGTATATTGCTGGGAGTGCTGTATGTGTACGGTTTACTGTTGTGTATATTGTGGGAGTGCTGTAGTGTGTACTGGTTTATGTTGTGTATATTGCGTGAGTGCTGTAGTGTGTTACTGGGTTTACTGTTGTGTATATTGCGGGAGTGCTTGTAGTGTGTACTGGGTTGTTACTGTTGTGTATATTGTGGAGTGCTGTAGTGTGTACTGGGTTTACTGTTGTGTATATTGGGGAGTGCTGTAGTGTGTACTGGGTTTACTGTTGTTGTATATTGTGGGAGTGCTGTAGTGTGTACTGGGTTTACTGTTGTGTATATGGGGAGTGCTGTAGTGTGTACTGGGTTTACTGTTGTGTATATTGCGGAGTGCTGTAGTGTGTACTGGGTTTACTGTTGTGTATATTGCGGGAGTGCTGTAGTGTGTACTGGTTTACTGTTGGGGTATATTGCTGGAGTGCGGGTGTGTACTGGGTTACTGTTGTGTATATTGTGGGAGTGCTGTAGTGTGTACTGGGTTTACTGTTGTGTATATTGCGGAGTGCTGTAGTGTGTACTGGGTTTACTGTTGTGTATATTGCTGGAGTGCTGTAGTGTGTACTGGTTTCGTTGTGTATATTGGGAGTGCTGTGTATGTACTGGGTTACTGTTGTGTATATTGCTGGGTGCTGTAGTGTGTATGGGTTTACTGTTTTGTATATTGTGGAGTGCTGTATGTGTATGGGTTTACTGTTGTGTATATTGCGTGAGTGCTGTAGTGTGTACTGGGTTTACTGTTGTGTATATTGCGGGAGTGCTGTAGTGTGTACTGGGTTTACTGTTGTGTATATTGTGGGAGTGCTGTAGTGTGTACTGGGTTTACTGTTGTGTATTGGCGGAGTGCTGATGTGTGTTGTTTACTGTGTGTTTTTACTGTTGTGGTATGTTTGCTGTGTGTATTGTGATCTGTAGTGTGTATGGGTTTACTGTTGTGTAATTGCGTAGTCTGTGTGTGTACTGGGTTTATGTTGTGTATATTGCGGAGTGCTGTAGTGTGTACTGGGTTTATGTTGTGTATATTGTGGAGTGCTGTGTGTGACTGGGTTTACTGTTGTGTATATTGCGGAGTGCTGTAGTGTGTACTGGGTTACTGTGGTATATTGCGGAGTGCTGTAGTGTGTACTGGGTTTACTGTTGTGTATATTGGCTGAGTGCTGTAGTGTGTACTGGGTTTCGTGTGTATATCTGGGAGTGCTGTAGTGTGTACTGGGTTTCTGTTGTGTAATTGCTGGAGTGCTGTAGTGTTATGGGTTTATGTTGTGTATATTGCGGGAGTGCTGTAGTGTTACTGGGTTTACTGTGTGTATATTGCGGAGTGCTGTAGTGTGTACTGGTTTACTGTGTGTATATGCTGGAGTGCTGTAGTGTGTACTGGGTTTACTGTTGTGTAATTTGGAGTGCTGTAGTGTGTACGGGTTTACTGTTGGTATATTGCTGGGAGTGTTGTATGTGTTATGTGGTTTATCGGGTTTAGCTGTTGTAGGGTTACTGTTGTTATTGCGGGAGTGCTGTAGTGTGTACTGGGTTTACTGTTGTGTATATTGTGGGAGTGCTGTAGTGTGTACTGGGTTTACTGTTGTGTATATTGCTGGAGTGCTGTAGTGTGTACTGGGTTTACTGTTGTGTATATTGCGGGAGTGCTGTAGTGTGTACTGGGTTTACTGTTGTGTATATTGCGGGAGTGCTGTAGTGTGTAACTGGGTTTACTGTTGTGTATTATTGTGGGATGCTGTAGTGTGTATGGGTTTACTGTTGTGTTTTGTGGATGCTGTAGTGTGTACTGGGTTTACTGTTGTGTATATTGCGGGAGTGCTGTAGTGTGTACTGGGTTTACTGTTGTGTATATTGCGTGAGTGCTGTAGTGTGTACTGGGTTTACTGTTGTGTATATTGCGGGAGTGCTGTAGTGTGTACTGGGTTTACTGTTGTGTATATTGCTGGAGTGCTGTAGTGTGTACTGGGTTTACTGTTGTGTATATTGCGGGAGTGCTGTAGTGTGTACTGGGTTTACTGTTGTGTATATTGCGGGAGTGCTGTAGTGTGTACTGGGTTTACTGTTGTGTATATTGCGGGAGTGCTGTAGTGTGTACTGGGTTTACTGTTGTGTATATTGCTGGAGTGCTGTAGTGTGTTACTGGGTTTACTGTTGTGTATATTGGGAGTGCTGTAGTGTGTACTGGGTTTACTGTTGTGTATATTGCTGGAGTGCTGTAGTGTGTACTGGTTTATGTGTGTATATTGCGGGATGTGCTGCAGTGTGTACTGGGTTTACTGTTGTGTATATTGCTGGAGTGCTGTAGTGTGTACTGGGTTTACTGTTGTGTATATTGTGGGAGTGCTGTAGTGTGTACTGGGTTTACTGTTGTGTATATTGCGGGAGTGCTGTAGTGTGTATGGGTTTATTTGTTTGTATATTGGGGAGTGCTGTAGTGTGTACTGGGTTTACTGTTGTGTTTAATTGTGGGTTGTAGTTGTGTTACTGGGTTTATGTTGTGTATATGTGGAAGTGTGTAGTGTGTACTGGGTTTACTGTTGTGTATATTGGGGAGTGCTGTAGTGTGTACTGGGTTTACTGTTGTGTATATTGCGGGAGTGCTGTAGTGTGTACTGGGTTTACTGTTGTGTATATTGCTGGAGTGCTGTAGTGTGTACTGGGTTTACTGTTGTGTATATTGCGGGAGTGCTGTAGTGTGTACTGGGTTTACTGTTGTGTATATTGCGGAGTGCTTTAGTGTGTACTGGGTTTACTGTTGTGAATATTGCGGGTCTGTAGTGTTACTGGGTTATCTGTTGTGTTATGTGGTAGTGCTGTAGTGGTGTACTGGGTTTACTGTTGTGTATATTGTGGAGTGCTGTAGTGTGTACTGGGTTTACTGTTGTGTATATTGCTGGGGTGTGTGTGTGTACTGGGTATTACTGTGTGTATATTGCGGAGTGCTGTAGTGTGTACTGGGTTTACTGTTGTGTATATTGGGAGTGCTGTAGTGTGTACTGGGTTTACTGTTGTGTATATTGTGAGTGCGTAGTGTGTACTGGGTTTACTGTTGTGTATATTGCGGAGTGCTGTAGTGTGTACTGGGTTTACTGTTGTGTATATTGCGGAGTGCTGTAGTGTGTACTGGGTTTACTGTTGTGTATATTGCTGGAGTGCTGTAGTGTGTACTGTGTATACTGTTGTGTATATTGCTGGAGTCAGTAGTGTGTCTGGGTTTAACTGCTGGTATATTGCAGGAGTGTTGTAGGGAGTACTGGTTTACTGTTGTGTATATTGCTGGATGCTGACGTTGTGTACTGGTTTAACTGTTGTGTATAATGCGGAGTGCTGAATGTGTACTGGGTTTACTGTTTGTGTATATTGCTGGAGTGCCTTGTAGTGTGTACAGGTTACTGTTGTGTATATTGCGGGAGTGCTGTAGTGTGTACAGGGTTTTACTGTTGTGTAAATTGCTGGATTCTGTAGTGTGTACAACTTGGTTTACTGTTGTGTATATTGCTGGAGTGCTGTAGGTTTGTACTGTGTTTAGCTGTTGTGTAGATTTACGGAGTCTGTTAGTGTGAACTGGTTTACTGGGGATGTGTATATTGCTAGAGTGCTGTAGTGTGTACTGGGTTTACTGTTGTGTATATTGCGGTATTGCGTGTAGTGTGTTACTGGGTTTTACTGTTTTGTATATTGCGGGAGTGCGGTATGTGTACTGGGTTTACGTGTGTATATTGCTGGAGTGCGTGTAGTGTGTACTGGGTTTCGTGTTGTTATATTGCTGGAGAGTCTGTAGTGTTTACTGGGTTTTTACTGTTGTGTATATTGCTGGAGTGCTTGTATTGTGAACTGGTTTTACTGTTGTGGTATAATGCGGGAGTGCTGTAGTGTTGTACTGTGGGTGTTACTGTTGTGTATATTTGCTGAGTGCTGTAGTGGTGTACTGGGTTATTACTTGTTGTGTATATTGCAGGATTGCTGTAGGTGAGTACTGGTATTACGTTTTGTGATATATTGCTGAATGCGTGTAGTGTGTACTGGGTTTACGTTTGTTATATTTGCTGGAGTGCTGTATTGTGTACAGGTTTATCTGTTGTGTATATTGCTGAGTGCTAGAAGTGTGTACTGGGTTTACTTGAAGTGTATATTGCTGGAGTGCTGTAGTGTGTACTGGGTTTACTTTGTGTATATTGACGGAGGAGTGGCTGTAGTGTTAACTGGGTTTACTGTTGTGTATATTGCTGGAGTGCTGTAGTGTTGTAACTGGTTTACTGTTGTGTATATTGCTGTAGTGGCTGTAGTGTGTACTGGGTTTACTGTTGTGTATATTGGCTGAATGCTGTAGTGTGAACTGGGTTAACAGTTGTGTATTTGCTGGAGTGCTGTAGTGTGTACTGGGGTTTTAGGGTGTTGTGTATATTGCTGGAGTGCTGAATGTGTACTGGGTTTCTTTCTGTTGTGTATATTGCAGGAGTGCTGTAGTGTGTACTGGGGTTTACTGTATGTGTAAATTGCAGGATGCTGTAGTGAGTACTGGGTAAACTGCTGTAATATTGCTGGAGAGCTTGTAGTGTTACTTGGTTTTACTGTTGTGTATATTTCTGGAGAGCTGTAGTGTGTACTGGTTTACTGTTGTGTTGTATTGCTGGAGTGCTCTATAACACGACAAGGATTTGTAGCGCTTCTTTTTAAAATAAAAAAAACTGTAAACTAATAATATAAATAAAAATAATACTAATGAATAATAATAATAATAATTGTATCCAATTATAAGTAATTGAAAGACGAGGTGAATGTTAGAACTGATAAAAAAAGGTGCTTTGTTCACGTGAGGAGTCAGTGAGACAAAGAACGTTATCTATAGAAACAAAGAAAGTGAATTTGAGAGTATATTTTATACTAACACTCTTTTGCTCCACACACGTGCAGTAACGACAGCAAAGTTCCATTGCTCCTTTATTTTAGTATCCACCGAGGTTCCCTAAGCACACGTGGTGAGTAGCGTAGTAAAGACTCAAAACACTAAGATAAGGGGAACCCTAAATGATATAAATCATGCTGCTGAAATCAACCAAAATACACTATATTACCAACTGAGAAAATTTGTTTTTTACCACCCCCTACCCAGGGAGGCGAAGTGAAATTTTTTCCCCCCTCCCCACTGGCAGGCGAATGAAATTTCACATCTGGTTCCTCACTAAAATTTTATCGAAACCACGTCAAGGGCCCCGGGGTGGGGAAAAAGAATAGAGCCAGTAACCCAGGACTCAAAACACCACGGGTGAAGAAGCTTTACAAGAAAAAATTTTTCCCAACCCCCACCCAAAGGGACGTAACCTCACCATCCCCCAGTTAAACCTCGCCAAAAACAAACATTGCCGTAGGTATGAAAATTTTTTCTTATACACAAATTCAGTTACATAATTTTCTACATAGCAACATGTTGTAAATTCTGGGATAACCCTAAAAAAATTTTTTTTTGTACCTTATTATTTACTATAATGAAGATAATTTTATTATTATACAAAAAAAGGAAAATTATATGTTTAAGGGTTTAAAATGAGATTTTGATTTTTAAAATGTGTTTAGCTAAAAAAACAAATTTTCTTTCCCCTCTCTTTTGCACTACATCATTGGTCCTTTTGTCACCTTTTGAATGGTTCATGCTATGAGGGCTTTGACATGTGCAGGAGTCGTTCTTTCTTTATTGCTGTAAATAAAAGGTGTTTGAAGCCTGGCCCACTGGGGGGTATACAAAGTTGTGTCTTCCCCCCATTTCTATGTTGCTTTTGGGTTCCAAACCCTTTACAAAATTCAAAAAATATTTGGACACTGTGAGAAATTTTTTTAAAACTTGATTTAACTTCAGTTTTTTCTGTCTCAAATTATCATATCTAATTTTGTAATTATCCCGGGCCCACATTTCTCTTTGGACCCAGGTCCGGATGACTCTTAAAAATTTTGTTCTTTGGGGATTGTGGTCTATCTTTAGTTATTTGTCAAGGAGGTTCTGAAGAGCAAGCTAGTCCAAAGACTTGTTAAGGGGTAGACATAGCGTCCCGCGAGCCTCAGTAGGTGCACGTGTTTGTCTGAGAGGAACTTCATCTGCATTGTTTCTTTACTGCACTGTTCCCCATCGTTCTCCCGACGATGGGTTTTAAAAGGGTTCCCCGATATTTTCTGGGAATGAAGTGAGGGGGTTTCCCCCTTACCCCCGGCCTTAAAAAATTTTTCCCCTTGGCCAAAGACTTGGTTTCCTTTTCCCCCGGGGTGTAACGATAGTTTGTTGTCTATAATCTTTTGCTGCGGGCCCGTTCATTTTATTGATTAGCTATTTTTGTGGGTCTTTTTTTGTCAGAGCACTGTCACCGCATACAGTAGGATTTGCATTGACAAGGGGGGGTGTGTCGTTTCATAAATAAAAATAATTTTGGGACCTGAAGCACCTTGGGAACTCCAATGCAATCGGCAGGGGTTCTGTTTTTGTTGATTTTGACTATTTTGTCCTGTCTAAGGTGGGAAATTTAAATCGTTCTACAAAACCATCCCATCGCTTGAAGTTTTTTACTAATATATTATGGTTGAGAGTACCGAAGGCCTTTTGCACTCTAAGGTTGCCATTCCTATGAGGTTCCCCTATTGACATTTGATTTCAGTAACCCATCAATTAATTGGGAGGTTCGGGAAAGACCCAAACCCTGATTGGTAACTTTAAAGGGGTGTTGTTGTCTTTAAAGTACTTAATATTGAGGTCCCCTGCCCTTCTAAATTTTGGATATTACATGAGTATCTAACAGGCCTATGTTGCTTACTCAGATCTTTTTTTTTTCATAAAGATAGGGAAAAAACCTGGCCCCCTTGAACCCCTCGGGTACGGTATTTGGGTGAGGAAAAATTTAAATTTTAGAGAGCAATGGGGTTTTGCAATTAAAGGGGCACCATTTTTTGGAACTTAGACGGGGTTATCTAGACCGGTGTTTTAGCTGGGTTTAATTTGCTTGTTCTTTTTTAGCGAAGTCAGAGATTACATTACTAACGACAATGTTTGGGGTTACGCCTTTATTGTATATTATCAAGTCTGTTTTAAAAGGGTTTATTTGATGCAGCTGGTATTTTACTTACTAGTGTTGATGCAACAGATGTGTTGTAGGAATTAAAACAACTTGCTACTTTAGCTGTTTCGTGGCAATCCTTGTTATCGATATTTAGTACTATTGTGGAAAATTGCATTTATCTGAATGTATCATTATATACATAACAGTAAATGAACATAGATAATTATTATTTATCAGTTAGATAAGTAGGAATTTGGGACACCTAGGTCGCAAAAAATGTCCCCCTTCGATACCTACCACTGTCATATCCACAAGTTGCTCTGGACCTATTAATTACCAATAAAATATATATCACATTTATACAACAGAAGGAGAATATATCTTAATCATAACACTCACCAATTTGACTGGATATTAAGTTGTATCATACTCAGAAAAACCTCACTAACTAAATTTATGAAAACACTGGCCAGAATTATACACAAATCTAGAGAGTTTATCTGAGGTTCCTGGAGCTGTCTTGTCCAGTCGTCTGATATCTCAAGTTATGCAGGAATGCATGTCCAACAATTTCGCCTCCTATTTGAGGGGTTTGTCAACCCAAATTTTTTAACTCTAGAGCACGAAAAATTTTTCCCCATTATATTAACGTTGTATCCAATTCAAACCAAGATGGCGAGTCTCCTTCTGCGCAGGCGCAGCTTCCCCGTTTTCGATTACTTTAAATTTTAATACGTATGGCCATCTATTTAAAATTTAATAACTACTGTTTTCTGGAAAATATATACAGTATTTTCCACACTGCGGCCGGGCAGAGTTCGTTGCTAAACAACTCAAATTGCTCATTTGGCAATGGTGGAGGCCCTGGGTACATATAGGATCTGGCATCCACATGGCGACATATTACACAAAGTTTTAAATTTCACCCTTTTTACACTTTGCCGTTCTTGTGGAATCCAGAAGTTTCCCAATACAATTTAAGGGATTTTTGTACCCCACCATGCATTACATTTTTATGGGCATTTTGCACATTAAATTTGTTAGATGATGAGTTTTGGGCAGTAAGATAGGGTGTTTAGCATTTAAACACCCAAATTTAGCATTTTGTAACCTTACCTCTGCACCTAATTACATTGTTCTCTAAATACCCGTCCCAATTTCTCTATTATGGAACCTTTCACAATTTTACTTTCCATCATCAATTTAATCTCATTTCCATAGATTTCCTCCTGTACCCTTTTATCCAATATTCAAAGAGGATGTGAAAACTTAAATGAAATATTCATCTTGTTTAGAAATTTAAACACCCAACTTAATTACATTGATTATTTGGGGGAAAGAAGAATACCTATTTTATTTTCAGTGGCTAAGGGAGGGGCAAACTATTGGAGCAGTGGTCACAGTAATTTCAACAGGAGCAATGTAACGCCTTTTGTACAGGCCAATTAGCTTTATTTACCAACCCGCTCTGTCCTTTAAACCATGATACAGCATTCACAAATTTTAGCATAAGGTAAACCTCAAGACAAGAATCAGCTGGATTCTCCTCACCAGGTATATGATTAAATGTTAACATATGCTGACCCAAACTATTATACTTCTCTTGCATCTGTTAAATTTCAGCGGCTCTGTTTTGTACGTACACAATTTTACTGTTTCCATTCGTATCCATTGTAAGGATACCTATTATCAGACCAAATTACGTGCTGCTAATATTTACCTCCTGCAACTTATTTCTTATATAATTAGCTAATTGACACCAAACATGGCTGTTAATTTCCGAGGCAAGGTTTACGTGTTTTTAATTGGGGGGACACTTTAGCCTTAGACATAACAAGAGAAATAACATATTACATTAAAGATAAGCAATGCTCCATATGCCAATTTTGAAGCATCACAAAAAATGTGGGTACTTTTTTCCCCATTTGGATTGGCCACCTGGCGTGGAACTCCAACATTGGATTTTTTTCATAATCACCAATTAATTCATCCCACCTGTTAATGAATTCCCAGGTAGAATTTCACCCCAAGCACATTTAAGTTTCCATGCTTCCTGTTTTAAATATTTTCCCTCTTATAGTAAGGGGTGACACTAAACCTAGTGGATCAAAACATTTGGAAACTTCAGCAAGCAAAACTCTCTTAGTTAATTTATTGAGCATACTGAATTATTAGGTTTTAACATAACAAATCTCTCTCAGTATCCCAAAGTTAAACCAATACATTGCTACATTTTGGCACTTCATCTCCAGGGTAATCTTTACTTATTTTGTCCTTCAATTTGGACGAATTACTATTCCACTCTCTCAGAGGCATATTGGCACTTTGCATTATTTTATTAGCCTCTCCATAAGTCATTAACAGTTCCTCTTCAGTTGATGTCACACCCAGGAAATTGTCCACATAAAATTGTTTGCTCATTACTTTAATCAATGGACTTTCCATACGTTTAAGGTGTGCATTTATCGTCGCTTGAAGTAGGAACGGACAGGATGTAGCACCAAATAATACGCTCCTAAAGCGAAAGGTTTTCAGAGGGCTAAGTGGGTCACTAGGATTCTCAGGCCATAAGAAGCGGGTACAATCCCGGTCAGCCTCTTGTAAACCCACTCTTAGGAAAGCTTTACTTATGTCAGCCGTAAAGGCTTAGTGCTTCCCTCTGAAATTTAATAAGATATCTCCTAATTTTTTCTTCAACGACGGACCTGTCATCAAACAGTCATTTAAACTAGGTACATTTTTTTTAAACCCCTGGCACTACAATTAAACACAATCCTCAAAGGAGTGGTCTTAGAATCCCTCTTCACTCCGTGATGGGGCAAATAGTGACCATAAATTTTGGCTTGCTCAGGAGGTACCTCTTCTATAAATTTATTAATTAACTGCTCAGCAATTATATCATTATAGGCAGTTAAAAATTCTGGTGTCTTACTCAGTTCGCGGAGCTGAGCCTTTAATTGTCCATATGCATTCTGTAATTAGGGGGGCAATTTGGATGGTTCAGTCTCCACAGAAGTCGTACCCAGTATTGTCCAGATTCAAATTTTACATCTCTGAGTAGAAGAATCGTCTGGACTTTCTTCATTTACATTTATTCCAATGCTGTCTAATTCCCCACTATTTATGCACTGGCTCAAAAACCATCCTCTATGGAAGAATTATACTGGGGCACGACTTCACGAGTAAGACACACAGTTATGGTATTGGTAGTTTCCTCTAGTCATGCATTATTATTACGAGGAATCTACCATACATTACATTTGGCCCCTGCAGTCTTCAAAAGGGTGACACCACATTTCTTTACCCCTACCCTTTACAAAGGAGGCATAAAAGTCACTACCTATCAAAATATTTATTGGGCTACAGAATTTATCACTTACCCAGAAGGTGCTAAATTTACATTATGTGAAAGTCTTTTGTGCTTTACTAAAACCCTACTGTAGATAATTTCTTGAAGTCTATCTACAATTACTGCATTAACACGTTTTTTCTCATTTTCCCCAAACCCGACAGTTACATAAATAGTGTCATTACAATTGAGCCCTTTTATCCGAGAGAAAACCAGATAATTTTAAAGTTGTGGGATCTCCCATCTGTACTTTCATACCATCAAGACATTTACGTTTAATGAAAGTACGCTGGGATCCTTAGTCTAATAATGCATTTACATTTTTTGATTTATGCCTTTTATCATCAATTTTTACCTGTAACACAGGTAAGGCTACTTCAGCAAAACCATCATTATTAACATTAGCAGCAATTTTTACATTAGCTACTGTTGTGTCAGTATTGTCAACATTATCATTATCAACATTATCATATAGACCTTTACACATGACTATATGGTATCTTCCTTTGTGACATTGATAACAGAAGTTTAATTTGGCATAACAATCCTTTACATTGTGATTACCTAAACATCTGATACATCTGTAAAGTTCCTCCAATCTTTCAACTTTATCATTCCATGAATTGTATGCATTGCAATTCTTAGAAAAATGAGTACCCTTGCAGAAGAGACAATCTCTCTTTTCTTTGACTGGTTTCTTATTAACTGGGCTACTCTTAGGAGGATACTTATTCTTCTTACCTTGTGGAGAATCATTATTTCTGATTCCTGCTACTTGATATGCACCTATTTCAACTATTTTTTTGGAAAATGAATTTTGATTATTACCATTGCGATAATTTTTTTCCCTTTGTGAACTTTACAGATACCTCAGAGTTATTATGTGTTGCATCTTTAAAATGGAGTTGTTGGCTGGTCTGCAATGAACAATTAATTCTTGTAGACTAGTCTTATTTCCTGCAGTCCAAAATAACCTTGTGATATTTGTTTTTGGGCTCATTCAAGTGTTTTAGTTTAATTTATTGTGTACCATGGCACTCAATAACCAGTCTGATTCCTTCAGTTATGTTTATTATTAAAGTTTTTAGAGTGCTCTTTCAGTTTAACTCTAAACTGCTGTAAACCTTTGTAAGTGTGATTGGAGATTTTAAATTAACAATAATATTCACTAGATCCAACCTACTTTGTTCTTATATTACCATAAGTGACTTTCAATAAGTCAACTGCTTCCCTTTGTAAGAGTCATTTTCATTAGGAAAGGCTTGTTGAGGTATGTGAGCAATCTCCTCTTACCTGTCCTTTGAGGTAAAATAATTTAGTTACACAGGCTAGGTCACTCCTGTCATGCACAGCTGCTTTAAAATTGACCAAAATTACTCCCAATTTTTCTCCAGGATTAAAACACAGACAAACACAATTCTGGGGAGTTTTGGCAAAGACATATTATTTGTTGGAGCAGACTAACCAACTGCCTGGTTTACACTTTTTTAATTTATTCAAGGCCTGACTTTTACAAGAAAGAATCTTTTCTTCTAATTCATAATACTGATTAATGAGATCTATTTCAGTCTCATCTACACAGTTTACTATAAATCTCCTTCATATTTGTTGTAATTTTAATTTGTATGAACCATATCTATTCCCTAAAGCATCTAAATACAATTTTAAATCTCAGTATTTTACAGTTTCTTGATTTATTAGTTCCAAGCACTTATTTATGCCCTTGGTTTTCATGACCTTTTCTAGCCTGTAGTGATGATTTCTTTGCTCTATATTCCATATGTTTGTCTTCTATATTAATTTCCTCATTTTTAGCCTGATTTCAATGTATTAATTTTTACTTAATTAATAACACTGATTTATGTACTAAATTTGACTTTATAAAAGTAAATGTACAAATACCTTTAATTTAAAACTACCTACACTTGAGCTTAGCAATTCATGTTAAAATTGTTTAAAATGAATTTTAAATACACATTAATAAAGTTAGCTACACTTGAGCCCTTTGCAATTACACATGTAAGAAATTTATATATAAATTTTAAATGTACATTAATACAAACCTTTAGCCCGCCTTGGCTTATCAAAATTTTATACAAATTAATATAAATCCCTTTCCCGAATTTGGCATAGCAAAATTTAAAATTTTTACACCATTAATATAATTAGCAAAACTTGCCTTATCAAATTTCACATACATTGATTTTAAATCTGGCCAGAATTGTCTTATCAAATTAATAATTTTAATAATTATAAACCACTACACATTAAGTAAAATTAATATTTTACATATTATTATAATTAGCAACACCCGGCTTATCAATTACACATACACTGATATAATCTTTGGGCCCGAACTGTCTTATAATTAATATTATACAAATTAATTAAACTTAGCAGGGCTTGACTTATCAAAATTAACGCTGTAATAATTATAATCCACTACACATTAAATAAATTTGTAAACTTAACATCCACCTCCTTCTGTCATTTCACATATAATTATTAAGTAATTAACCAATTAATGCTTCACAAATTCCCTCCGGTTCAAAAAGGGAAAAGGGGCAAATTAAAATGTGGAAAAATTGTTTTTTCTAATGTTTCAATTTTACTAATGTAAATGAAAAATGAAATTATTTTTATCAGTTAGAAATAGGGAATTTTGGGGCACTAGGTCGCGCCCCCTTTGATACCACCATGATATCCCAAAATTTCTCTGGGGCCTATTAAAAACCAATAAAATATATTCCCATAAAAAAGGGAAATTTTAAATTTTGTGGACTGTTATTAAATTTAAAAAAGGATTATATATATATATATTTATATATATATTATATTTTTTTATTTTAAATATATATATATTATATTTATTTTTTTATATATATATATATATAATTTCAAAAAATTTTAAACAGAAGGAGAATATTCTTAATCATAACATCACCAATTTGTGGTATTAAGTTGTTCTTAGAAAAAACCCCATAAAATAAATTTATGAAAAAATTGGGGGGCCAGAATTTACACAAATCTGAGAATTATTGAGGTTCCTGGAGCGGTCTTGTCCGTGTCTGTATCTAAGTTATGCGGAATGCATGCCAAAATTTTCGCCCCCTTTTGGAGGGTATCAATTTTAACCTCTAAGCACAAAAAATTTCTTCCCATTATTTTAAAACGTTGTACCCAAATTTAAAAAAAACCCAAAGAGGCGAGTCCCCTTCTGGCAGGGCAGCTTCCGTTTTCGATTACAAATTTTTAAAAATACAGTATCCCCATTTTTTAAATTTAAAAAAATATGTATTTCGGGAAAAATTTATACTATTTTCCACAACTTTTAAATTTCAGGGTTTATGGTATCCCCCAAGAGTACAAGAAAAACTCCGATAACCAGGGGGTTTTTTTGTACTCTTCGATTTTTTGAGAAATAGTCCTTGCCTTTGCCCCTTTTAAAAAGTCTTTTTCTCGTATCAATTCCTCCCCTTTTGGGAATCATTTAACCTGCAATACTTGTCTGTCTGCCTTAAAGCTTTTTGAAATGGTCTCTAAATTTTATATTTTTAAATTTTTATGTAATATCCTAATCTTTAATGTGCAATTTATAAAGGTGGTAGTGAACATTGTTTTAAAATTTTTCCCCAGGATCTTTTATGTGGAACTTTTTATCACTGCCCAGTCACAATTTGTGTAGCCTATTTACCAGTATTTTTAGGGGTTTAGTTGAACTCTTTTTATTTTCCCGGTAGGGGTATCCCTTCCCTAAAAATTTTCCTGGTGCGTAAAAGATGAAATGTACAAGAAAAAATGATAATGCGCCTGACTGCTAATTTTTTATCAGAGCGGTTCAATTGGGCAGTTGTGTTGGATGAGAACTGTTTGTGGGTTGGTGTATTAATTTGTTTATATAAATGTTTAAACCTAGAAATTTTATACCTTTTACATAGCCCGTGATTTTGTGTTGAAAATAGTTTGAAGTTCCGATTTTTGTTCGAAATTTTCAAATTTCCCGGGCAAATCTCTTGAAAAAGTTTTAGAAAATGATCAGGATGGGTTTTGTCTTGGGAAGCAGGTTTATTGTCATTTAAACGGTCTTTTTTGTTTGCTAAGTCATTTTTTATGTGGCACTACCCCACCACTTTTCTATTCCCAATTTCGCCTTTTATATTGTAACTTTCTATTTTGCCTCGTCGTCAGTCACCCTATCTCCAACCGGATTCAGAGATGGTTAAATGCCCCCCTTAGTTCTGTTAGTGTCTAAACTCTGCCAATTTTGGAAAAAGTGATCTTGCGTTTGGAATAAAAAAAAAGGTAAATCAATTATCATTGCTGAAAGGGGAACTGTGCCAAATGCATTTGTT
>NC_069436.1:41306546-41334227 GCF_026875155.1 Cherax quadricarinatus | reverse complement strand
TTTGGACCAAGAGATAAAAATAATTTAGGTGATGGGGATATTTTGTAAGCACAAAGATGAATCAGCAGTATGTATTTAGAAAATTAAAAATTTTTATTTTTCTGTGGCGGAGTCGATAAGGGGTTCTTATATACCCTTATTTCATTGTATTCTAATGAATTTTTAAATTCAATAACTGAAGGTGGTTATGAGTGGTGACAGCAGACATAGTTACTAGGCAAGTGGGGGGGAGGGAGGTTGAAGAGTCAACGGTAGTGTATTAAACCCACCACCGTGCACGATATTGATTGTTATCATGAGGTATATGAGGGTTAGGGTGTGGATTGGTTTCATTAGTGGATGTGTGCCATCATGTTCAGATATTCCTTGTATTATAGTCAGCCTTTTAGATGGCAGGATTGTGTTTTATACATGTTGTCAATGAAGTCCTTAAAGCTCTTATAAATGTATAAGAGATGTCAATGAGTATACTAAGGAGAAAGTGGTAGTTTTTCAAGGGGGGGAGTGTAAGCTTTACTAGGTAGGACTATCATTTTTTATTATAAGACCATCTTTTCATGTGAAGTACAGTACATAAAAGTAGTGTTTGATTGGAGTGCAACAGCCAGTCTGATGTCATTATATAAGTGCTTCTTTGGTATTTGTGTAGTCACTGAAGATTATCGTTTTACTGCTTGTATCTTGTTACATATTGATTAAGTACTCATATATTTTGTACCTGAGTTTTAAATAAAATAAAAAAAAAAAATTCCCACAATTTATGCACTGGCTCAACACCATCCTCTATGGAAGAATTATACTGGGGTACTTTTTCATGAGTAAGACACACAGTTATGGTATTTGTAGTTTCCTCTAGTCATGAATTATTATTATGAGGAATCCTACCATACATTACATGGCCTCCTGCAGTCTTCAAAAGGGTGACACCACATTTCTTTACCATAACCTTTACAAAGGAGGCATAATAGTCACTACCTATCCAAATATTTATTGGGCCTACAGAATCATCACTTACACCAGAAGGTGCTAAATTTACAATATGTGAGTCTTTCTGTAGCTTTACTAAGCCCTACTGTAGATATTTTCTTTGGAAGTCTATCTACAATTACTGCATTAACACGTTTTTTCTCATTGCCCAGCCTGACAGTTACATAAAGTGTGTCATGCAATTGAGCCCTTTTATCCGAGAGAAAACCAGATAATTTTAAAGTTGTGGGATCTCCCATCTGTACTTTCATACCATCAAGACATTTACGTTGTATTTATTTTTATTTATTTATTTATTATAAATTTGTGCACACATACAGAGGTACAAAAAAATACAGATAAGAGCAGTATGCCAAAGCCACTTATACTATGCATAGCATTACGGGCTGGCTTAAAATTAACTTAAGATTAATTAAGCAATGATGAAGTCAGTGATAAAACATTAATGTAAACAGATTACTACAAAGCACAAGTGAGTATTACAAAGACAGGTCATATGAAGGATTCTGTTAGGTAGTGTATTTAAAAAATAATAAAGTTAGATTGGGTTTTAGGTTTAACATTTATGTGATATAATTGTGAGAAACATTTAAGATATACAATTTATAAGGTTCAGTTATTCAGTATTATTTGGTTTTGGGTGAGTAAGTGATCTTTGAGTAGAGACTTGAATTTATAAAAGGTAGTGTTTCTTTTATATTTACAGGTAATGAATTCCAGATTTTAGGGCCTTTTATGTGCAATTGAGTTTTTGCATAGTGTGTAGATGAACACGAGGAACATCAAAGAGTGATCTGTGCCTTGTGTTATGGTCATGTGTTCTGTTGAGGTTGGCAAGGAGATGTTTGAGGGGAGGGTTAATATCAGAGTTAAGTGTTCTATGTATGTAATAGGTGCAGTAATAAGTATGGATGTTTTGTATGGTGAGTAGGTTTAGTGTATTGAATATTGGTGGAGTGTGCTGCCTGTAGTGAGAATTTGTTATCATTCTAACTGCAGCCTTTTGTTGGGTAATTAGTGGTCTGAGATGGTTAACTGTTGTTGAGCCCCATGCACAAATTCCATAGGTGAGATAGGGGTAAATAAGAGAGTGATATAGGGCCAGGAGGGCTGACTGTGGAACATAGTACCGTATCTTCGATAGTATGCCTACAGTCTTGGAAATTTTCTTAGAAATTTGTTGTATATGTGTATGAAATTTGAGTCTATTATCAAGGTGGATTCCTAAGAATTTTCCCTCTGTTAGCTTTGTGATAGGTGATCCGTTTATCATTATGTTAAGAGGGACATCTGTAGCTCTGTTACCAAACTGAATGAAGTAGGTTTTGTCAATGTTTAGTGTAAGTTTGTTAGTCCTCATCCAGGTAGATATTTTCTGTAATTCGGTAATTTACAGTATTGGCTAGTGTGACTGGGCTCGGGTGAGAGAAGACGTATTGTAGTGTCATCTGCAAATAGTGTGGGTTTGAGTAATTGCGAAGCATTTGGAAGGTCATTTATGTATAGGAGAAAGAGAAGAGGGCAAGGACACTTCCCTGTGGGACACCAACTGTAATTGGTTGCGCAGAAGAGTTTGCCCATTTGCGTACACATATTGGCTTCTGTTGCTGAGGTATGACTTGAGGTAATTGAGGGAGTGCCCTCTTATACCATAGTGTGACAATTTTACGTGGAGCAAGTCATGGTCAACTGTATCAAAGCTTTACGTAAGTCAATGAAGATCCCCAGTGGGACTTCTTTTTTTCTCTATTGCAGTGTATATATGTTCTAGCATGTGTATAATAGCATCATTAGTATTTTTATTAGGCCTGAAACCAAATTGGCAGGGGTTGAGTATGTTCTGGGAGATAAGGTAGGAGTAGATTCGTTTATGAATTAGTTTTTCAAAGATTTTTGAGAGAGGGTGTAAGTTGGATATTGGCCTATTAGTTATTCAACTCTGTTTGGTCTCCTCCTTTGTGGATCGGGGTGACCTTGCTAATTTGAGTACTGTAGGGAAGGTGGAGGATTTCAATGGATTTGTTAAAGAGTGTTGCAATGATTGGAGATAGCACTTGTGACACTTTTTTATATATAAAGGGTGGTAAGGTACTTAAATCTCCTGCCTTGTTTTTTAGTGCATTGATAATAAGGGAGACTTCGTAATGGGTTAGTCGGAGCTAGGAACAGTGTGTTCGGGTAGTTGCCGGTGAGGTAGTTATTTGGTGGGGTATCTGAGCTTGGGATTTTATGGGCAAGGTTTTGTCCTATAGTGGAGAAGAAATCATTGAGTCTGTTTGCTGTTTCTGTTGGTGGGAGTTGGGGTTCATCTGATTTTGCTAATTTTATTTCGCTATTTCGTGATATCTTTTTTGTTCCCAGAATTTAGATAGTGTTTTCCAGGTCTTTTTTATATCACCTCGTAAGTTGGATAATCTGTTCTCATAATACAATTTTTTTGCCCTTCTTATCAGCTGGTTAGGATTGACGAGTAACGTTTTGTTTGGTCTCTGGTTTATGTGACCCATTCTGTACTGTTTTTCATATTGGTGTTTTGTATTTATGGATTTGAGAATGCTGGGTGTTAGCCAGGGACTGTTCAGTCTCTTTGCTGTCATCTGTTTAGTTTTTTTAGGGCAGTGCTTGTTATAGAGGTATTGGGTCTTTTTTAGAAAATTATTAATACATTCGTCAATATCTGTATAGATTTCTAGCTCAGTGTGCCAATCAATGTTTGCTAATGCTGTTGCGAAGTTATTAATGGCTGCCTCATTGTGAAGTCTGAAGGTGACTTTAGTAGTGTCTTGGGGTAGTTTACCAAGAGTTGTTATGAGGAAAGTAGGGTAGTGGTCTGTGGTATTATCTGTAATTATGCCTGATTTAAAGGGGATATGGTGTTGGTCCAGATGTGGTCAAGTAGGGAAACACTAGTCTCTGTAACTCTTGTAGGTTTTGTTACTGTTGGTAGTAACATACAGTTACTCATTGTGTTGTGAATTCAGTAACGTGTGGGTCCTGGTCTTGCAGGAGATTTATATTGAAGTCACCTGAGAGTAGTAAGTGATCTTTGTTCATGCGTGCATCAGTTATCATACTTCCTAGATTTTGACTAAATTGGCTAATGTTTGACTGTGGAACTCTGTAGATGTTTATACAATGTGAGAGGTTTTTGTAGGTATTTGGATTTGAATTTAGCTATTTATATATTCCCCATGTTCATCCCTGTGCAAGTATTAGTGATACATTCTAGTTGGTCTGAGTAGTATATGGCTGTGCCACCCCCTTGTTGGTCTGGCCTACAGTTGTGTATGGCTGTGTAACCAGGAATGGCATAGACATCTGTACTATCAGGCTTTAGCCAGGTTTCAGTTTAGTGTAATGATGGACATATTTGGCATGTAAGGAATTTAGTAATGCTATGAGGTCATCGTAATGCTTGCTTAATGATCTGATATTGTAGTTAAAGATAGTTATGTTTGTTGTTGGCACTGAGAAGTGCCTTTGATTGTTCTGCAGTGTAGTAATTACAGTAACTGTTTGATTCATTTAAGTCATTAAATAAGAGGTTGG
The DNA here is from genome assembly GCF_026875155.1 of Cherax quadricarinatus. Lineage (NCBI taxonomy): Eukaryota > Metazoa > Arthropoda > Malacostraca > Decapoda > Parastacidae > Cherax > Cherax quadricarinatus. The sequence continues at coordinate 41,329,691 of NC_069436.1, read as the reverse complement.
TATCAGGATCAATGCTTGTAATCATAAGATTTGTAGTGAATCTATAGTTAGAATTAAGTATAAAACAAAGTAAATAGTCTTAAGCTAAAAAATAGCACTGAATTATTTAACAAATGTAAAATAATGAGCTAAGGGACTATACAAATAAAGTGATGATCATATAATAGTGCTTGGGAATATGATAGTAGGTAGTACTATAAAGGTAATTTTTTAAAGTTATAATTAAGTTTAAAATTAATTAATAAAAAGGGACTAATATAGGTTGTGAATAAATGAGCTTTGGAATATAATGGCAAGATTGTGAGCTTATTCTACTTTAGCACCTGAGAATAGCACCTTGATTATTTTAACAGTTGTGGATAATAAACTAGGATAGTTATATAAAGCTAAAATAAAGGAGAAAATATAAAAGGGACTAAAATTAAGTAATGGTAAGCAAAGTTAAATGGACAGATGGTAGGAATTATAATATAAACTTATAATATAAAAATACATTTGAAATGGTACTTGCAATTGCACTAGAGTCTGGTATGGGTTGTTGACAAGATCAAGGTTATAACTATAGATTTAAATTGACAAAATAAAATTCACAATTAAAGTACAAAGAATATTAGTAAAAAATCACAATGGTAATGTCTTGGTTATAATATGATAGTAAGATGGTAGACAGGTACCCAGGTACACAGGTACAAGGATTATACAAGGTTGGGGTTGAATATAAAAACTTGAAAATTTGGCAACAAAATGTTATGGGAAGTATAAAATAATGTTTAATGTACAAAAGTAAAATTGACTGGTAGTAAATATGGTGTTTAATAAAATTTTAGTAAGTAATAATGATTACAAAAAAGTGAAATAGTATGTTTATTTCATTCAATATTGCACTGGTAGTTATACTTGAGGTTATATGGCAGTACAAGGTAATTAAGAGTAATCTAGGATAGTAAATGTGGTATTAAAACAGGTAAAGGTAATTAGTCAAGTAATGGTTATTAAATGTCAAAAATGTTAAGAGTAAATTGAAATTTTAGTAAAAATGATATTTATTAATTTTAGTAAGTAATATCAATTGTAGTATTTAAAAAAAATATGAGGTAGTAATATGGACAGAGAAAGTATCAATTCAGCTAATGTTCAAGCGAACAATAGTAAATAAGAAAATCACATAAGGTGATTTATGCTTACTAGTAAAATCACAAAATGAGGTAGTTGATTATTTAAATACTAAGAGATTGTACAATGAAATTTGAACAATAATGGAGCAAAACATACACTACACTACGTAGACTTTTAAGTTGGACATTGTTTAGTTATTCTCTGTAAGATTAGTATCCCTGAGAAATCGTGATAGATCATTCTCGTTCGTGATTGTGTACAGTTGACCTACATTTGTTTTCCTAACTAGAATTTTCCCATCCCGTGTGAAGCATTGGTGTATTGTGTCATTATTCTCCCGCTTAAGTTTTCTGACTCTATACAGGAGGTTCTGACGTTTTTTGGTAAGACACTCGTTTATGTATACCTCTTTCTTTACTTTAATAGATGCAATAATTAAGTCTTTTTTCCTATCATGTGAGTTGAATCTAAGCATAACACTTTTTACCATGGGATCCTAGTAATCTGGCTTCTTTTATTTCAGACTCTGGTACAATAACACTTGTTTGGTCCTTTATGATCTGCAGAGTAATTTCTTTACTGTTTGTTTGGTTCATATCACTGGGAAAAAGTGGACTGTTAACTATTACTGCGTCCGATAGTTTTTCTTGCTCAGTTTTATCTTCTTGGAGAGCAAAGTAGTCACTGAACTGGTTATCTAAGTTGTTCTTCCATTGTTTTACTGCTTCTTCAACCTTTGTATTAAGAGATATTATTTGTTGGGTATGGCTATCTATGACTGTTTGGATGGTCTTGTCACAGTTAGTCATTCCAGGTGTTGATAACTTTTGTTCAAGACTGACTATGGAACTGAACTTCTCCAGGCCGAGGGACTGACAACCTCAAATTCTACGACTTTAAGGTGATGGACTGATTAGCATGTCTTCACTCTCTACGTTCCTGCTACTTTCTGTATCGACTGAAGAAGCTACTGTGTAGGCGAAACGTTTCGGAATAAAGGTGTCTAACTGTTGCATATGTGTCTTACCTAACCACTGAGGATTTTGTTCTCGAGTTGTGTCATCCTGGTGTCTTGTTTTGTTAGCGTCTCTCGAGATCTATTTTCAATAACTAGTTTGGAGATGCTGACTTAGGGTATTGATCGTTGTCATACTGAGAGATACTGTGGTTGAATCGGGGAAGAGAGAAGGAGGAGTGGCTGGTGGCAGCCATGTTGTTGTATTGGTTGTGTGTGTCGCCTTTGAGCTGTGTGTGAGTGGGGTGGTTGCTGGGCCGGCGTCTCTCTGGCTATCACTTGTTGAATAGTTGATTTTTCGGTGTTTTCTTGCTGGCCTTGGTGTTGTTTCCTCTTAGATTACGCCTCATAATACTACAGGAATTGTTGTTTTAAATTTTTGAAGTAGTGTAGTATACAAAGCTTAGGGTTACGTTGTACGGCTGCAGGGGGTTGTGTTTCGGTTTTGTATGCAGTCTTCCTATTGATCTCTCTTTTTTCGATTTGTAGGTTTCACTGTTGGTAATCTTTGTCATTCTGGTGCTACGTTGTGTGCAGTTTTGCTTGTAACTAGGTCATCATAGTAGCATTTGTAGCTCTGGTAGTTGGAGAAAAATACGGAGCTTGGAAGTCGCTGCTGCCGCTGCCACTGCCTTTCCAGCCCTGTATGAAAGTACGCTGGGATCCCTGGTCCAATAATGCAGTTACATTTTTTGATTTATGCCTTTTATCACAATTTTTACCTGTAACACTAGGAATTAAGCTTACTTCAGCAAAAACCATTATTTTACATAGCAAGCAATTTTACATAGCCACTGTTGTGTCAGGATTAGTCAACATTATCATTATTATCAACATTAACATATAGACCTTTACACCTGACTATATGGTGTCTTCCTTTGTGACATTGATAACAGAAGTTTAATTTGGCATAACAATCCTTTACATTTTGATTACCCAAACACCCGATAATCTGTAAGTTCTCCAAACTTTTAAATTTATCATTCCCTGATTTGTATGCTTGAATTTTAGAAAAATGGTACCCTTGCAGAAAAAAACAATCTCTCTTTTCTTTGTTTCCTTTGCGATGACACCCGAATCTGCATGACAGTGTCTTCCATTGCGACACTGCCAAAGCTCCAGGCAGACATCAACCAAATCTTTCAGTGGGCTGCAGAAAACAATATGAAGTTCAACGATGAGAAATTTAAAATACTCAGATATGGTAAACATGAGGAAATTAAATCTTCATCAGAGTACAAAAACAAATTCTGGCCACAAAATAGAGCGAAACACCAACGTCAAAGACCTGGGAGTGATCATGTCGGAGGATCTCACCTTCAAGGACCATAAAATTGTATCAATCGCATCTGCTAGAAAAATGACAGGATGGATAATGAGAACCTTCAAAACTAGGGAGGCCAAGCCCATGATGACACTCTTCAGGTCACTTGTTCTATCTAGGCTGGAATATTGCTGCACACTAACAGCACCTTTCAAGGCAGGTGAAATTGCCGACCTAGAAATGTTACAGAGAACTTTCACGGCGCGCATAACGGAGATAAAACACCTCAATTATTGGGAGCGCTTGAGGTTCCTAAACCTGTATTCCTGGAACGCAGGAGGGAGAGATACATGATTATATACACCTGGAAAATCCTAGAGGGACTAGTACCGAACTTGCACACGAAAATCACTCATTACGAAAGCAAAAGACTTGGCAGACGATGCACCATCCCCCCAATGAAAAGCAGGGGTGTCACTAGCACGTTAAGAGACCATACAATAAGTGTCAGGGGCCCGAGACTGTTCAACTGCCTCCCAGCACACATAAGGGGGATTACCAACAGACCCCTGGCAGTCTTCAAGCTGGCACTGGACAAGCACCTAAAGTCAGTTCCGGATCAGCCGGGCTGTGGCTCGTATGTTGGTTTGCGTGCAGCCAGCAGCAACAGCCTGGTTGATCAGGCTCTGATCCACCAGGAGGCCTGGTCTCAGACCGGGCCGCGGGGGCGTTGACCCCCGGAACTCTCTCCAGGTAAACTCCAGGTTTCTTATTAACTGGGCTACTCTTAGGAGGGTACTTAATCTTCTTACCTTTTGGAGAATCATTATTTCTGATTCTTGCTACTTGATATGCACCTATGCAACTCTTTTTAGGAAATTAATTTTGATTATTAACATTGTGATAATTTTTCCCTTTGTGAAACTTGACAGATACCTCAGAGTTATTATGTGTTGCATTTTTAAAATGAGTTAGTTGGCTGGTCTGCAACTGCACAATTAATTCTTGTAGACCTAGTCTTATTTCCTCCAGACTAAAATAACCCTTGTGATATTTGTTTGAGAGCCATTCAAGTGTTTTACAGCTTAATTTATTCTGTACAATGGCACTCAATAACCAGTATGATTCCTTCAGATTATATTTATTACTTAAAGTTTTGAGAGTGCTCTCCAGTTTAACTCTAAACTGCTGTAAACTTTTGTAAGTGTGATCTGAAGATTTTAAATTAACAATGATATTCACTAGATCCTGCCTGTTTTGTTCTGTATTACCGTAAGTGGCTTTCAACAAGTCAACTGCTTCCTTGTAAGAGTCATCTACATTGGGAAAGGCTTGTATGAGTATGTGAGCATCTCCTCTTACCTGTCCTTTGAGGTAAAATAATTTAGTTACTCAGGTTAGGTCACTCCTGTCATGCACACCTGCTTTAAAAATTGACCAAAATTCCTCCCAATTTTCTCCAGGATTAAACACAGACAAACACAATTCTGGGAGTTTTGGCAAAGACATATTATTTGTTGGAGCAGACTGACCAACTGCCTGGTATACACATTTTAATTTATTCAAGGCCTGACTTTTACAAGAATCTTTTCCTCTAATTCATAATACTGATTAATCATAAGATCTACTTCAGTCTCATCTACACAGTTTATTAACAAATCTCCTTCATATTTGTTGTAATATAATTTTATATGAATCATATCTATTACCTAAAGCATCTAAATACAATTTTAAATCATCAGTATTCACAGTTTCTTGATTCATTAATTCCAAGCACTTATATGCCTTTGTTACATGAACTTTTCTAGCCTGTATTGATGCTTTCTTTACTCTATATTCCATATGTTTGTCTTCTATATTAATTTCCTCATTTTCAGCCATGATGCAATGTATTAAATTCAACTTAATTAATAACACTGATTACAACTTACAACACTGACACAACCTACCTTTGAATAAATCCCAGCTACTTGAGCTTAGCAATTACACATGCAAGAAATTATAATATAATTTTAAATGTGCATTAATACAAACCTTTAGCCAAACTTGGCTTATCAAAATTAATATTACACAAATTAATATAATCCTTGCCAGAATTTGGCATAGCAAATTAATATTATACACAATATAATCTTTAACCACACTTGTCTTATCAATTACACATATACTGATATAAATCTTGGCCAGAATTGTCTTATCAAATTAATATTATACAAATACATTAATATAAATCCTAGCCACTTTGGCTTTGCAAAATTATTATACACATTAATATAATTAGCTACACTTTGCTTATCAATTACACATACACTTATACACATTAATATAATCTTTAGCCACATTTGACTTATCCAAATTAATATTGTAATAATTATAATCCACTACACATTAAGTAAATTTGTGAACTTAACATCCACCTCCTTCTGTCATTTCACATATAATTATTAAGTAATTAATTAATGACTTCAGTAATTACATTCGGTTCGAAGGACCAACGGGCAAATTAAATGTGGAAAATTACATTTATCTGAATGTATCATTATGTACATAACAATAAATGAACATAGATAATTATTTATCAGTTAGACAAGTAGGAATTTGGAACACCTAGGTCACAAAAAATGTCCCCCTTCGATACCTACCACTGTCATATCCACAAGTTGCTCTGGACCTATTATTTTTTTTTTTATTCGCCGGTATTCATTATAAATGAAATATACATCACCAGGAATGCTGGTAAATATATAAATTTGTGGACTGTATATTAAAAATAATAAATGATTATAGATACACATATACATAACAGAAGGAGAATATCTTAAAAATCACTCACCAATTTAACTGGAGATTAAGTTGTATCATACTCAGAAAACCTCATTGTCTATACATGAAAATAACACTGGCCAGAATTATAACATAACAGACTTATCTGAGGTTCCTGGAGCTGTCATGTCCAGTCGCCTGATATCTCAAGTTATGCAGGAATGCACATCCAACAATTTTGCCTCCTATTTGAGAGGTGTCAGCCCAATTTTAACCTCTAGAGCACGAAAATTTCTTCCCATTATTCACAACGTGTTATTCAATTCAAACAAAATGGCGACTCTCCTTCTGCGCAGACGCAGGCTTTCCGTTTTTTATGACATAAATATTATTAAATACAGTATGGCCACCTATTTACAAATAATTACTGTATTTCTGGAAAATATATACAGTATTTTCCACAGAAGTGATTTCTCCTGGCACTCTCAGGAGCGGCGGTAGGCCTGTTAGGCTCTAAGTCTACAGGTAAGCTCCGCCTACTGTTTTATGATGCCAAACAGTCAGTTATTATATTAGAAAGAATAATGCAAGAAAAAGAGATAAAAAACAATGAAAAAATTCCAAAAAATATATAGGCTGTGAGCAGACTCGCTACCCACATCGCTGTCACCATACCTGATATAAATGACTATAATTTCTTGTAGAAACGTCGTAGAACATTCATTCTGGTACCATTGTGTTGCCAAAGAGTTAAGCTATTTTTTGGTATATATAACTCAATTTCCATAATTTTTCAATTTTTGGTTGAGTGTGCACGGAAACTTGCCCAGGGCCCCCTAAGCCTGGCCACTACAACATCAGTCAGTACTTGTAACCATGACTAAGTCTGGCCACTACAACATCAGTCAGTACTTGTAACCAAGACTAAGCCTGGCCACTACAACATCAGTCAGTACTTGTAACCATGACTAAGCCTGGCCACTACAACATCAGTCAGTACTTGTAACCATGACTAAGCCTGGCCACTACAACATCAGTCAGTACTTGTAACCAAGACTAAGCCTGGCCACTACAACATCAGTCAGTACTTGTAACCAAGACTAAGCCTGGCCACTACAACATCAGTCAGTACTTGTAACCAAGACTAAGCCTGGCCACTACAACATCAGTCAGTACTTGTAACCATGACTAAGCCTGGCCACTACAACATCAGTCAGTACTTGTAACCATGACTAAGCCTGGCCACTACAACATCAGTCAGTACTTGTAACCATATACACAAGAAGCAATTATTACTACAGAAAAAGCGTCCTTCCTCCAAAATTTCCACCAGTCAACTATAGTGATAATATAGCATTTATTGTGGTGGAGACGGAAAAAAAAAAAAAAAAAAAAATAGAAAAGCCAGATACAGCGATTGATAAACAAGGGTGGAGGTCGACCGTTCGTCATTGTAGGAGCTGCCAGATATCACCGGCTCTTCAACACGCAAGTTATACTTTTGTATCAGTCAAATCACATATTACTCGGGTAGATAATTTCCAGTAGATCCTTCATGTGTTAGCTCAAATCACCGACCAGTATGTTTTAAATAAGTGACCCACTGATCAGAGCAGATCGACTGGTCCGAACCCTTGAATGGTCCGAACCCTTGACTGGTCCGAACCCGGGACTGGTTTCAAAACAGTTTCGTTGGACAATAAAGCAGACTGTAAACGGATGGGGTTGTAGGCGCCCTTATAAACACAAACATTAAAAATCAGGAACGTGACGGTAAGCTGTCCAATATACAAAAAGAGTTAGAAACAGAAATACAAATAGCTAGAGCTTCATTTAAGGTTATTAATATAATATTCAAGAGGTTGCTAGTAGAATTGCAGTAAATCAACCATTCAAATCATTATGAAGCTGTGTGTAGTCTGTGGTCAGTCAAACAAACGGGCTTCCACATGGATAAATTGTCATTTTTGTGGAAATTGGTGTCACGCTCCTTGTGCAGATATCCCAGAACTAGCTACAAGCAGTATTAAAACAGAGAAGTGTTTTTGGGTATGCCCAAATGAGGAAAATCTGTGGACTAAAATCACAAGGGTATAAAAGAGGACAACATCAAGCTGCTTTCATAGAAAACCTGGAAGCTTTCTACAACAGATGGGAACATAAAAAGTCTGGCTGAATGGTACAGCCCTTGATACTGGCCATGTAGTCACAAACTGTAAGGCTGGAGGTGATGTCCTGGTAGTCAGTAAATGTGGGGCTGATAGTGCTGTCCTGGGAGACAGCAATGGTGAAGCTGGAGGTGCTGTCCTGGGAGACAGTAATGGTGAAGCTGGAGGTGCTGTCCTGGGAGACAGTAATGGTGAAGCTGGAGGTGCTGTCCTGGGAGACAGAAATGGTGAAGCTGGAGATACTGTCCTGGGAGACAGTAATGGTGAAGCTGGAGATTTTGTCCAGGTGGTCGGGAATTATACACAGGAAGGAATACATATAAATGACCTCATAGGGGACAGGAGCCATATTAGGGAAACAAGTGTAGTCAAAGATAAGATAAAACCAATATTGCAAACTAGAAATACCGCAGGAAATAGCAAACAAGAGGACTCCAATAGCAATAGTGAGGATAAATTACCAAAAACAACTGGTGGGAGCTCCATTGTTGGTGCTAGGGAGGATAGAAGTAAGACAGGGAAACATGCACCAACAGGGAATACAGTCACAGAAACCCAAGGCAAGCGGAAACCAAGCCTGTGCACATACTATGCACTTGGTATCTGCTGGCATGGGAAATCTGGAAAAACAGATGGGACATGCAACTATGACCACCCTAGAAAATGCCATGCCCATATGACAACAGCTCTGATGAAAACTCACACTCACACGAGCTTTTAAATCTCTGCACAAAATTCAATTTAAACCAGCAAATAATAGAGCCTACTAGACTGGAGAATACACTAGACCTCATCTTCACTAACAATGATGATCTGATAAGAAATGTCACCATATCAAAAACAATATACTCAGATCACAACATAATTGAGGTTCAGACATGTATGCGTGGAGCCCCAGACCGACAAAATGAGACTAGTCACGAGGGAGCATTCACCAAATTCAACTTCAATAACAAAAACATAAAGTGGGACCAAGTAAACCAAGTCCTAACCGATATAAGCTGGGAAGATATACTAAGCAACACAGACCCAAACTTATGCCTAAACAGATTAACTCGGTGGCACTCGATGTATGCACAAGGCTTATTCCTCTAAAAAAAGGAGGGGTAGATGTAAAATAGAAAGAGACAGGCGCTCCCTTTACAGGCGACGGAAAAGAATAACAGAGCGGCTAAAAGAGGTCAATATATCTGAAATGCGCAGGGAGACACTGGTCAGAGAAATAGCAAGCATCGAACTTAAGCTAAAAGAATCCTTTAGGAGTCAGGAATCGCGGGAAGAACTAAAAGCCATAAATGAAATCGAAAGAAACCCAAAGTATTTCTTCTCCTATCCCAAATAAAAAACGAAAACAAGCCCATATTGGGGCCTCTATTTAAAACAAGATGGGCCTACACAGAACGAAGGAAATGAGTGAGCTCTCAAGCCCAAATGACTAGTTTTAGCAAGCCGCAAACCCAACTGAAGTCAAGTCAAAAATGAATTTTTTAGAAGAGCCAAAAAATTGATTAACACAACCTATCCGATGTTATCCGACCCCAAATGATTTTCGAACAGGCGTAAATACACCCCATGCACTCTGCCCCGGGGCCAGATTTCATGGAACTCTTGTTCATCAAAAACGCAAGAACCCCTATCAGGGCCCTTTTTCCCATCCTAGGGAGGGAGCATGGACACGGGGTCGTCCCCAGTTACTAAAAACAACAGACATACCCCACTCCAAAAAGGGGGGGCGTAAACAACACAAAGAACTACAGACAATAGCACTAACATCCCCTATCAAAAAATTTTTAAAAGGGGTCCAAGAACAAACACCACCCATCTAGAAACCCTCATTTACAAAAACCCGGGCAACAGGGGTTTTAAACGGCCCCTCCTGTCTGTCTCAACATGGTCACACGACAAGGCCTAAATGCCAAAAAAACAAAAAGAATGCAGATGTAATATAACAGACTTTGAAAAACCCTTTCGACAAGTTGACCATGGCGTAAACGCACAAAAGCGCGCTAAAGGAAAAACAGGAAAAGTGGTCAGGATCTATAATTTTCCTCACTAACAGAACACAGGATAGCGTAACAGAGAAAAGTCCGGGGCAGAAAACGGGGAAAAGCTCTGTTCCACAAGGCACAGTACTAGTCCCATCTTTTTCCTCATCCTAATCCCCATAACAAGGAGTCGCCACGACCGTGTCTTCCTTTGCAGAGACCCCCGAATTGCATGACAGGGTCTTCCATTGCAGACACTGCAAGGTCCAGGCGACACAACCAAATTTTTCAGTGGGCTGCAAAAAAACAATATGAAGTTCAACGATGAAAAATTTCAATTACTAAATATGGAAAACATAGAAATTAAATTTTCATCAAGTACAAAACAAATTCTGGCCACAAAATAGAGCAAACACCAACGCAAAGCCCTGGGAGTTTTATGTCGGAGGATCTCCCCTTAAAGGGGACCATAACTTGTACAATCGCATCTCTAGAAAAATGACGGGATGGATAATAGAACCTTCAAAACTAGGGAGCCAACCCAGTGACCCTCTTCAGGCACTTGTTTTTATCTAGGCGGGAAATTGCGACCTAACAACCTTTCAAGGGAGGGGAAAAAGCCGACCTGAAAATGTACAGAGAACTTTTTCCCCGGGGTGCATAAAGGGAAAAAAAACACCCCAATTATGGGGCGCTTGGGTTTTTAACTGTATTCCCCCGGAAAAAGCAGGGGGGAGATTTCAGATTATATACACCCGGAAAAATCCTAGAGGGACATTTCCCAACTTTCACACGAAAATCACTCATACGAAAGCAAAAGACTGGCAGGACGATGCACCACCCCCCAATTTAAAAAACAGGGGGGCACTAGCACGTTTGAGACCATACAATAAGTTCAGGGGCCCCAGACGTTCAACTGCCTCCCGCACACATAAGGGGGGTTTCCAACAACCCCCCGGGAGCTTCAAGCTGGCCTGGGCAACACCCAAAGTCATTCCCGATCACCGGGGGTGTGGCTCGTCGTTGGTTTGCTGCACCAGCAGCAACAGCCTGGGTTTATCAGGCGCTGATCCACCCGGGGGGGCCCACAGACCGGCCGCGGGGCGTTACCCCCGAAACTCTTCCAGGTAAACCCCGGTAGACAAACCTGGCCACACAACATCTCAGTACTTGTTTTTTTTTTTTAAATTTTATTTAAAAGTAAACATCACATAAACCATAAAAAAAAAAAAAAAAAAAAAAAAAAAAAAAAAAAAAAAAAAAAAAAAAAAAAAAAAAAAAAAAAAAAAAAAAAAAAAAAAACCCCAATTTCAAATAAAAACCGGGCGACAAGTCAGTACACACAAAAAAACAAATAATTTTAACACATTGATATAAAATTCACTGAAAAAAACCCAAAAAATTTACGGGAAAAAAAAACATACCCACTACTAAAAAAAACGTCGGAGTATTATAAAACATGTAGGGAAAAATCCTATAATAAGTATATATGTATAACACATGCACATATAACATACATGTTGTGCACAGTGTTCTTACGAACAAAATGGATTTTACACAAAAAATACGCAAAAAGACTTATTTACAAATAAACTAAGTAATAACATCCAATAAAAGAAGTGGCAGACAATGTCAGGTACAACAAAATACATTTTTAAAAAATTGATTTAAAAAAAAATTTTACGAAATAACCCAACCAATTTTTGGAAAAAAAAAAAAAAAAATACTGACTTCCAAACAAACAGCGTGTCATTATAAAACATTAGGAACAAGTCCTACAATCATATATAATAGTAAATAATACCATGCATATCACACATAGTGTATGTGCACAGTGCCGTAAAAACAAACTGGATTATACATAGAAATAAAACCTAAATACTAGTCACCAAATAAACTAAAAAAAATTAATCCAATAATAAACTATACCCAAGCATTGGGTTTCCCCCAAACACACCTCCCCACCACAAATTAATGTTACCAAAAAACACCAAAATTATAAAATGGGCCCTTTCCATACAAAATGAAGGGGATATTAAAAAACCCATTAAAATACTTATATATTCTCGTACATAGTTCATAATGTACCCCTTAAAAATTCAATAAAAAAAAAAAAAGTAGACAAGGAAAAATATCACAATTCGAATATAAAAAACATACCCTCACACATAATATGAATAAAAACCCCCATATAAAATGGTTTTTTAAACAAAAAAAAAAAAAAACAAAAATCCCATACAATTTTTTAAAACTCGGGGTTTTTACAAAATTCATAAGGTCACATCCCCGGACCCCCACAGCTCCCTGCAAAAACTTTCCCCACTCAAACACCTTGAAAACCATAAAACCTTCCTCATCGGGCATCCAACCCCAAAAGAGGACACCCACTGAAGAGACCAACCCCTTGCCTCTCACCCCGTCCCCAAGCGGAGTAGACTTTCAACATAATGGTGGCCTGGGGGCTAAAGCTCCCCGCTTCACCAGGGAGGGCCCCGGGTTCTTTTCCCGGCGGGTGGAAACATTTTCGACACGTTTCCTTAAACCTTTGTCCTGTTCCAGCGCAAATGGTACCGGGGTGTTAGCGACGGTTTGGGGGTCCATCCGGGGACAAGAAAAGGGGACCCCAATGGAAAAAATTTTAACAGTCCTCGATGATGCACTGACTTTTTGGGGTTTTCCCCTGGGTGGCAACCCTCCGGGGTTAAAAATCCGAACGAAATTTATTTTCTTATCTCCCAAGTCCATGATACCCCCAGGGGAAAAATATTACCCACCTTCCCCCCATTAATTTTTTTGTTCCCACACCTGTCCTATAAAAAAAACGCCCGCCAACGCTTTTAAACCTAAGTTTCCCTCCCCCTCCCCATCCCCCAAAGACATACAAGTAATCAACTATTCGTATCTATACCCTCCCCACCCCCGTTTTGGCATCCCCCCCATATCTAACTAAAGCCCTAAGGGGGGATATTGACCCCCCCCCCCCCCCAAAAAAAGAAACCCCCTTCACCCCCAATCTTACCACCTCCAAAGCAAACAAAAAAAATACACATGGGGAAAACAGTTTAAAATTCCCCACAAAAACCGCATGACGCCTCTCCACAAAACCCTTCGTCTTAGCCCTCTTTAGCTAACATCCCCATAAGAAATTGTATACTATTCCCTCGCTCTTCCTGTATTCTTGTTTATAAATTCCCCCCCTACACTCTCCAATCATATGTGGGGTACACTGCCATCCCCCGCTTAATTCCTGGAACGACCCACAACCCCCAACCATTTTTCCTTGGTTTTTTAAATTGCGAACCTTTAAAAAAACCTCAACATATCTTCCCCATCCACTAATCCCTGCCACCCCACCATTTGGGATACCCCGCACCTCCCCCCCCCCAAGACCCCCCTTTCCCCCGCTGCCCGAAAAACCTCTGCTTCACATATAGCGCCTTCCCCCTAGACCTTAATGCCATAAAACCCCAAACCTCCCCGGTCTTCCCGCGGGCCCTTTACCACATCTTTCCCCAAACCCAACGCCCCCCCAAAACCCCCAACACAAAACCTTTAAAATACTTTCTTTGAAATTTCCCATAATACCCTTACTTCGTAAGGGATAAATTTCCGCCACCCCCCACCCCCTTACTATAAATCACGTTTTTCCCACCAAAACCCCTTTGATGAAAAAGGCAACGCCCCAAAACCCTTTGGGGACCCTAAAGCCAACCCCAAAAGCTCTGTCCTTACCATTTTGAAAATTAAACCCCTCCTGCTCTTTTGGGGCCATCTGCCAAATACAAAATCCCAAAAAAATCTTTAGCCTTTCTACATTTTTTTTTAAAATTTTTCCACCCAAAAAATCCTCCCCCAAGGTCCCCCCAAACCCAAGGCCTACCCCCACAACCGTGATTTCTGCTTTTTAAAACCCTCTCATCCCAGAAGCATTCCCAAAAATCTCAATACCCCCCCAAACTTTTTTTAAATCTTCTATTTTTTAAAGAAAAACAGTTGTATCATTACTAACAAACAATATTCCCCCCCAAAAGCCTCCACCTCCCCCATCCTTCCCTTCCCACCATAAACCAGAACATAGAAATTTTTCTGCATAAAGCAAAGAGTATTTGGGAGAGTGGAACCCCTGCCTTAAACCCCCCCCATGTTACAGGACTCCCCAAACCTACCATTTACCTGTACTCTCTTTCAATGCATCCGATAAATGTCCCCCATCCCCCCACCCTCCCCCCAAAACCCCCCATTCTCACCATATCTCAATAAAAAAATTTCCCCTATCCACAAAATTTCATAAGTTTTCTCCCAATCCGGCCCTTTAGAATACCTCCCTTACTATTACCCTAAAGGGAAAACCCTTTAATACGTCCATAACCTCCCCGCTACTCCCCCCCCGGGGAAATTTCCAAACTGCCCCCATGTACCCCACTGCCCCATAAACCTTCTTCAGTTATTCCCCCAAAATTTTCGCAAAAAACCTTGTAATCTGCGCACATCAGAAAATTTTTGTTTCGGTAAGAAACCCAACTCTCTTCCCCCCCTCTCCCTTTGGCACCAAAACAAGACCCCCTTTTACTTTGCGAGTCCCCCCAACTTCCCACTAATTAACATATAAACCCAAATCCCCCAAAACAAAGCCTTGCCAAATACCCCCAAAAATGTGCCTAAAAAAATCTTTTGGGTTTTTTATACCGTTACCCCTGGTTTTTTCCCGGGACTAAACCCCGAAAACTGCCTTTTCCCCTAAACCTACTTTTTAAAAAACCCCCCAACCCCAAACCAAATCCTGCTCACTTAAAACACTATGGCCCCCCCCTCCAAAATCCCCTCCCAGGAAAAAAAACCCCCCTCCCCCCAAACTCCATTTTCCCTAAACCAACAATCAGCATAGGGGACCCCAAATTTTCCCGAAATTGGATGGCCCCTACTCTCTGGATACCCTCCCACCCCAGGGTTTTTTCCCCAAAATTGTAGAATGGGGGTTACTTCCGGCCCCTCGAAATTTAGGGTTAAAACAAACCCGGACGGCTTATCAACCCCCCAATTTCGTCCTCTAACCCCGCTCAAACCCCAAAAAGGGCTTCAAACCCATCATTTTTGTAATTCAGTTTCAACCTTTTTTTTGGGCCATTCATCCCCCCAAACCAAATTCCCCCAAAATTTAACAGTCTTGCGCTGCCCCTTTTCCAGAAAATTTTTGGGCCAACCCCAAAAAAACCCCCCCCCCTTTCCCCTCTTTTTTCACCCCAAACCCTTTAAAAAAAAAATTGGGCTATTTCGGGTTTTGGGCCCCTGCATTTCCCCCCCCAATCTAACAGACCCTTGTCCCTGTCCCTAGCCTCCCAAAAAATGAAACCACCATTCCTGAAAAAAGGCCCCTCCCCCTCCCCCCTTAAGAAGCCAAAAATTTAATTTCCAGTACCCAGAATAAATACGCCCCAACTCCCCCCCACATCAGATCTTGCTTTTACCCCCCGTGATCGGGAAAACCCCACATCAAAGGGTTTTTGAACCCTCAAACTTTAAAAACCCTGTTAATATAGATTCTGTCTAATCGCGCCTTATACCCCCACGGTGAAAGTGTGCTCCACTAGGGATCCCCCCCTCCCCCCACATCAACAACCCCCCAAAACTCGGGAATACATCCCCTTTAAAAAACTCAACACCCCAAAACCCCCCTTTGGGTTTAAAATCACCCCCCTCTGAATCACACAATTTTAATCACCTCCTATTACTGTTTTTAGCAGGGAAAAACCCCTCAAGTGATACAGGAAAAACCCCCCCTGGCAAAATTACTTTTTACCCTGGGATTACTAGTTGCTGGGATGAAAAATCCCCACGAAACTAGCTCCCAACCCCAACCCCCGACACCATCCACCCTCCAACCCTCCCCCCCCCCCTTTCCCAACCATTTACACCAAGGGGCTGGTTCCTTTTCTGCCACGGTACCCCACCTTTCAATTGCCCAAAACCCCTGGGGAACAAAACATCCGATATCCTTTCACCCCCAAAATCACATCCAGCCCGTGATTTTTGCTCTTGCAAAAAGCAAATGTCAAAATCAAACTGCCCCTTAAAAAAAAACCCCCTCCAACCAAACTTTCTTGACCTCAGTCCCTTAAAATCCCTTAAAAATTAAGGGTGGGCACATCTGAAAATTTTAAAGGGGCGGCTTTTTCCCCCATGCCGCTGGGATTTTCCCTCACTTTTCACATTACGTGTTTTCCCTTGCCCCCTCGGGGTTTTCCTGTGCGTCACCTCCCCCCTCCCTCTCCCATGTGCAACTCAGGCGCAAAACCCCTACCACTATGAGGCATTTGGCTTTCCCCCCACCCGGGTGCCCCTGATTTTTTTTCCCCGGCCCCTGCCCTGGGGTTTTTGACCCCCGTCTATCTCCCGACGCCCGCAGTTCTTTTTCCCAAACTTCCACTTAACACATATCACCCCTCAGGGGAATCCTTCCCGGTGTACCTCCCCGACCACCCCCACGCTTTCCCGGGCCTTTTTTTAATCAAGTCTTCCTCCACGATTTGTTTCCCCCCCAGCGCTCCGTCCTCAAATAAATGAGGAACCTTCTGCACAGGGCTCCCCCCATTCCCGAAAATTTCCTTTTTTTACTCCCCAATGAACCATCCTGGGGCGAATCTTCCTGGGTAAAAAACTCCCCCAGATTTTCACCTTCCTCCCCCGACACCCCCGGGGAGAGGGGGACACACGTCTCCGCCGGGCCCCCACCCCCCTTCGACCTCCTCGCTCCAGAGGTTTAGTCCCCCGGGGCCCCCAGGCACCAGAGCCAGGCACCAAAATCACACGGTGCTGAAACAAAATTGGAAAATTCCCCGAACTCGAGGACGCCTTTCCCCCGGGGCCCTGGGCTGCCCCTGTTTTCATAAGAGCTAGACGACGACTTTTTTTTCCTCTGACCAGAATTGTCACATAAACCCTTTTGTTCTATGACCGGTATCGTTACAAGGGTTGGGATAGGCCTTGTTAAAAACATTTTTTAAGGGGGTTTTAAAACCCCCCCGGCAGCCCCTTTTAAAGGACCATCCCTCCACACCCCCCATGGGGTTTCAGAATGCACCCGTCCCCCAACTGCCCAAAAAAAAACCCCGTAGGGCCAATGCCATTTGGCCCCGAAGGGTACATTTCCCTACCTTCACCCATGTGAAAAATTTCTTAGAGGGGTCATGTTAAAAAAGACATCCATTGTGAATTTTACACTTATTTCGTTTTTCCCGGGTTTAAAGCCCCTACAATTCTTTTTGTAGAAGCCAGCTCCGGGAAAAAAATTTTACGAAGATTTTTTGTCAAACCATTAAGAGCGACGCCCAAAACCCAAATTTCCCCATTTGGGGTACCATATGTACCCCCGATGATGTTGGGGGAGAAGGACGTTTCCCTCGTAATCTCCCAAAATTTAAATACCAAAGAAACCCGCTCAATGCAGATAAATATTTATTTTCCATCCCGTAAAGTTCCGCAAATTTTGATATCCAAGTGAAAACAGGTAAACTGCGCAAAAGCCAACTCAATCAGGAGCGGGGACTGCGCGCACTTTCCGCACGGCCCAATAGCGATGCGAACAATAAGTATTTGTACCCAAGCCTAATGCCTGGCCACTACAACATCATTTCAGTACTTGTAACCAAGCCTAAGCCTGGCCATACAACATCAGTCAGTACTTGTAACCAGGGACTAAGCTGGCCACTACAACATCAGTCAGTTACTTGTACCCAACCCTAAGCCTGGCCACTACAACATCAGTCAGTACTTGTAACCAAGCCTAAGCCTGGCTCTACAACATAAAGTCAGTATTTGTACCCAAGCCTAAGCCTGGCCACTACGACATCAGTCAGTACTTGTATCCAAGCCTAAGCCTGGCCACTACATCAGTTAGTTTAATATGTTATTATGCACCCCATACCCATCCCGTGGGCGGTAGTCAAAAGATTACAGAGGTACATAATTGGTCCAGGAACTGGACTCCAAAGTTTTGATAGCTGAGCAAGTTACAGAGGTAATGAACTCACAATTTACAAAGGTAATGAACTCACAATTTACAAAGGTAATGAACTCACAATTTACAAAGGTAATGAACTCCACGTAGGTCTAGTCAGTCAGTACTTGTAACCAAGGATAAGCCTGGCCACTACAACATCAGTCAGTACTTGTACCCAAGGCTAAGCCTGGCCACTACAACATCAGTCAGTACTTGTAACCAAGCCTAAGCCTGGTCACTGCAACATCAGTCAGTACCTGTACCCAAGCCTAAGCCTGGCCACTACAAACATCAGTCGTTTGTAACCAAGACTAAGCCTGGCCACTACAACATCAGTCAGTACTTGTACCCAAGCCTAAGCCTGGCCACTACAAAAATCAGTCAGCATTGTAACCATGACTAAGCCGGGCCCACTACAACTCAGTCAGTACTTGTACCCAAGCCTAAGCTTGGCCACTACAACATCTGTCAGCACTTGTAACCAAGGATGAGCCTGGCCACTACAACATCAGTTAGTACTTGTAACCAAGGATAAGCCTGGCCACTACAACATCAGTCAGTACTTGAAACCAAGCCTAAGCCGGGCCCCACTACAACATCAGTCAGTACTTGTAACCATGACTAAGCCTGGCCACTACAACATCAGTCAGTACTTGTAACCAAGCCTAAGCCTGGCCACTACAACATCAGTCAGTCTGTTCACATTGCAAGTTGCTCCATAAACATACGTCATCGTCCTCATCGTTCTCGGGCACACGGCCCTCTTGCGCAAATGCTCCTCAGTTACCTGACTGCAGTGGTGTGAGGTGGTGCCTGTCGCGCCTCTGCCGTCAAACCAGGAGAACTACCATCAGTCAACATGGCATTTAGTCATAGATGCAGGATCAACACTGTCGGCGTTGAGCTTCTCCGAGGGGCAATAACGCCAATTTCAGCCCAAGTATTACTACCTAAAATCATCAGAGACATATGACATTCAGGATGGAGAGTTGTAGAGAGTAGCCTTAAATGGAGCACATAGAATTTTTGTGAAACTGCTCTCAGCAACGGTCTATGAATCGTTGGTCAACCGTTTCAGGATGTAAGTCTCAGGATGCAACACCAGCTGTTTGTGTGAGGATGGTTGATGTATCCAGGCATTATACATGGATCAAACTGCATAATGTTCCCTTTGAGGCGGATGAGACAGACATCAGAAGAGTTTTTGGGGGAATTTTGGTACTTTTCATTCGGCCCAGCATGGTTTACGTGGGTGACGGGTGCCTATGCAGGTCTGCCGGAAGGCACTTTTAACCTAAAAATGACATTACGACACCCCATACTATCCTACGTGTACCTACAGGAATTCAGGACACAGGTCATGGTTTCGTACCCCGGGCAAAGATGTACATCCGACTATGTGGGGAATATGATCACATAGCGGCGGCATGTGGGAAGCGGCAATGAGCTCCTGGCCCAGAGGCGGAGGCATCCGCCTCTACAATGGAGGGAGCAGGTGAGGATCAACAACGTGAAGGGGGGCGTGGTGTCTATGGAGCGAGATAGTGGTTTGAGGCGCATAAGGCTGGGGGGGAGGGTGAGGGCCCTTGATCAGTTACCTGGCCCAGGACACTTCCAGGGACAGAGACGAGCAGAAAGTACAGGAGGAAGTGTTGGAAATTGAGGAGGAATTAGCTGAGGTGCTGAAGTCCTTGTCACCGCCTGATGAGGAGGCCGCACCTGGGAAGGTGGTAGATGAAGGGTTGACGGCTGTGGTGAATCAACGACAGAAGAACTATATGGACGACGGGAGTGACAGCGTGACTGGGGTGTCACCGGGATCAGTGAAACAGTGTACAGTGGAGGTTGAGGTACATTGTGAGGCATCCCCAGACCAAGCTATGGAGGAGGCGATTGTCACAGGGAAGAGGGCCGCTGTGTCAGATTCGGATGTCCTAACGCCAGCGCAGCGGCCTGGGAAGCAAAGATGGGCTGAAGGTGAAGGTAGTGGTGGCCACGACAGGAAGCACCGAAAGAAGGGGGAAGGGGGGGGGGAGAGAGGGACGTGTGAAGGTGACAAGTGGAACCATAAGTTCTGGTGCCCACCGAAAAAGTGAAGAGAGGAGGCAGGGGCGGAAACTTTAATAGGCCTCCGGTGTATGACAGTAAATGTTAATGGTTTGTGTAATAGTGTAAAGAGAGAATGGTTTAGAATGTTTCTGAATAAATCTAGAGTGGATGTTGTGTTCCTCCAGGAGCATAATTTTAAGGAGGGTAGGGTGTTGGAGGTGGCAGGGTTTCAGGTGGTAACCCTGCCATCTGCCCGTTTGAAAGGTGGGGTGGGTGTACTAATTAGGGAGGCGAGCCTGTTTGTTTTGCAGAGGAGTGAGGGGGGGAGGGGGAAGAGTGTTGCGTGTGGATGGTTGGTGGATGGGCAAATGTGTGGCCTTCATAAGCGTGTATGCGCCTGCAGAGAATAACCTACAGGTGAAGCAGGAGTTTGTGTGTAAGGACCTTGTGTTTTTCTTCCGTGCATTACCAGAGGTGGCAATAGTAGGAGGTGATTGGAACTGCATTATTAGGAGGGCCGACGTGGAACTGAAAGGGGCAGGCTATGTGTCGGTGACCCTCAGAGATTTAATGAGGGATATTTGGTTATGGGACGCGTTTGGGGGGGCATGGGAGACAGATCATATGTTTGTTAGGAGTGGGTATGCAGCGAGGTTAGATAGAGTGTATCTTTCTCACGGGGTTGTAGTGCGATCTTTCAAAACTGTTGAAGTAGCATGGTCGGTGGAGGTTGGCTGGGAGGTGCTTGCGGACATATACAGGAGTTACTGGAAATTAAATATAAGTGTATTGAGTGATGAGGAGGGGTTGGAGGGATTTTCTGTTCTATGGAAGGAGCTTAGCGAGGATGCACAGGGGGTGGACGAAGTCGTGAAATGGTGGGATTGTGTAGCCAAGGAAAGGGTTAGAAATATGTGAGGGAGGGTAAACGTATAAATAATTTAAAATATGGACTTTCAAATTATTTAGAGGACAGGTTAAGGGGTTGTTATGGGCAGGGGGCTGTGGGGGGCAACTATCCTATGGATGAAATTGTCGAGGTCAAGGGGAGACTGAGGGAGTTACAAAATGAGAGGTTTCAAGCAGTAAGGATGCAGGCAGGGGTTGAGGAGGTGCTTTGGGGAGACAAGCCATTGGCGTGTGTATTGCGACGTCAAAAACAAAGACAGCAGGTTACAGCTATTCTGAGGTTAGAGGTACATGAGATGGTGGGAGGTTATAGGGTAGGTCAGGAGATACGGGCTACGAAAGGAATGTGTGCGTATGCATATAAATGGTATGAAAGGTATTGGGCAAGTGGGAGGGTGGGGAATGTGGCTTTAGAGAAGGTGTGTGAGTATCTGATGTGTAATTTAGGGAATAGTGATAGGAAGGCTTTAGGAGGGGTAATAACAGAAGAGGAAATAGAGCTGGTTTTAAGGGGAATGAGGAAGGGCAAAGCACCGGGAATAGACGGTCTCCCAGCTGAATTTTATCTACAACATTGGGAGGTGATCAGGGGTTTCATGGTTAGGTTATTAAATCAGATGAAGGAGAAGGGTGTGATGGGGGACAAGCAAGCAACAGCAGTTGTAGTGTTGGTCCCGAAGGGTAAGGGGCAGCACACCCTCAAGGAGTACCATGCCATATCGCTGTTATGTGCTGATTATAAGTTATTTGCTAAAGTCTTGGGTAATCGGTTTAAATGTGTGGTAGAGAGAGTGGTTTCGAAAATGCAGTATGGATTGCCTGGAAGGCAACCAGGAGGGGGCGTTGACCCCCGGAACTCTCTCCAGGTAAACTCCAGGAAGGTTGATGATTAAAGGTCATGGAATATTGAGAAGTTTCGTGGAGTCAAAAGGGGGGGAGGGGGGAGTTGTTGGCTTTAGACTGGCAGGGGGCCTATGACAGAGTGGAAAGGGGAGCATTGGGAGCTATACTTGGGAGGCAGGGTTATGGAGAAGAAATAATTAATTGGGTAATCACGTTGTACAAAGGAGCTAAGATGAGGGTACAGATTAATGGATGCTTGGGGGAGGAGATTGTAATGGGTAGGGGACTTAGGCAGGGGTGTCCCATGTCACAAATATTGTTTGCTTGCATTCAGGACCCCTTCTATAGAATGGTTGAACGTTGTGTATGTAACATGAGTGGGAGTGTGGGGGAGGTAGGGAAAGTGCAGCCTGGAATAATAGGATATGTAGACGATACAACAGTCCTGGTTCGGGAAGGGATGGCATTGGGGGTTTTGGATGATGTGCAATTGTTTGGAAGTGCAACAGGGATGCAGGTAAATAGTGAGAAGTCAATGGTCATGGGGTTGGGTGATTGGGTGGAGGTGGGGGGGAGATGTAATGTGAGGAAACAAACGGTGTCTTTAAAAATTTGTGGCATCATCTATAAGGATGACTTGGATGCTGCTCGAGAGGAAAACTCAAATAGGTTGATGGAAAGGATCCTGGGGCGTCTGGGTGCATTGCGACCTCATCAACTGACTCTCGTGCAAAGAGTGATTGTAATAAATGTATTAATGTATAGTAAAGTTTGGCACGTAGCAGCCGTGTTCCCAATAACAGGGACGGCAATTGTGGGAATTCTGAGACGGGTGTTTATATTTTTGTGGGGTTCAAGGTGCGATTGGCTGAGGAGAGAGGTTGTAATGTTACCTGTGCACCAGGGTGGGTTGGGATTGATGGACCTGAGAAGGAGGGTTAAATGTGTGTTTCTTAAATGGGAGGTTTTGCACGAAGGAGTGGGGGGGGGGGGGGGGGGAGCTGAAAAAAGTACATGATAGGTTGGGTAAGTTGTAT
>NC_069436.1:41278307-41306046 GCF_026875155.1 Cherax quadricarinatus | reverse complement strand
GTTGTCCCCGGAAAGAAAAATTTTCCCTTTGGGGATCCCCACTTGGGAGAAGAGGACATTTATTTTATTATTAAAATAAGGGGGAAACGCAAAACCCGGAGGTTATTACAGCGTGGGGGGGATGTGGAAGGCATTCAGGCTTATTTGGGGAATTGGAGCACAGATCCAATTCCCTAAATCAAGAGCCCCTCACCAACATCAAGGAACCTTCCTTGAGGGGTGGAGAAGATGGACAAAAGGGCTTCAGCCACCTCTGTAGTAGTTATGGTCTTTAAGGGTATGGCTTCAGGGAAACTCGAAACATAATCAACCAATGTTAATATATATCTATGTCCCCCAGATGAAAGTGGAGATAAAGGACCAACGATGTCAATAGCTACTCTTTCAAAACGGTACCGTAAAGATGGGCCCTTTTTTGACCATAGTACTCGCCTGGGTACCTGGGAGGATGAAGTTGGCAAACTTTACACGACCTACAATAAAGTAGTGACTTTCTGAGGACATTTTAGGCCAAAAAATAGGTTTCCCTAATTTTATTTAAAGTTTTACGATGCGAGAAATTTTCCGGCCACTGGCAGGTCTGAGCCATTTTAAGAACAGTCTCTCTGTATTGTTGGAACAACTAAGATGGAATTTCTATCTCATCTGAATTTAATTTGAAATACTGACTTGTACAAGATACCTTTTTATATTCAAATTTATATGAAAAGTTTTTCCTTTGGATAACTTGATTTTGTTTAGCGGCATTAGGCAATTCTGAAGAGAAGGGGGCAATTACGTTGTAAATTGACAAAGGAGTCCTTTCGATATGTCTAAAGGTTTAAAAGTCAGGGAAAATCAAAGGATGGACAGTAGGGAAGCCTGGGCTTTGGTCTGAGCCCCTAGTCAAGACATTTTTGGTATCGGAGGTGATATCTTCACTTTCCCTCTAACAAGTGAACCGGTGATCCTACTACCTCGCTTTCGAGAGTATCATCACTGGTTTTTTAATCCCACATGAATCTCGCGAGACATTGTCTCATCTGAACTTTCGAGGGGTTCTCTGACTCTACAGGAAGAGGATCTGAAAAAACATTATATCCATCTTTGGTGCTGAAGGTCAACCTCAGAAGGAAGAAGGGCACCTTTTACATTACCTATTAGTACGGAGCAAGAAGTGATGGGAGCTAGAAACGGCCTTCAGACCAACCTGTGAAACTTTAGACCTATGTAACAACGGATGGTAGGAAAGTGTCGTACGGCCCAAGTAGTCTGAAAGTGTAGCAGGGAATGAGTGTTTTTAAAAGGTTAGGAAACAGCTTATGAGAAATGACTATACATGTGCATCCAGTGTCTCGAAAAATGGTAGATACTTTAAAGGGCCTTTAACTGTTCCTGAACAGAAGGGTGCTTGGTCTTTACAGTCTTTAAAACATCTTCCAACTTTTTGGACCTTCTCAGAAGACAAATCTGGACGTTTATCCCCCCTTAACACCACACAAATGACAAAAAGGAATAAACGAAGTCATTTTACTTTCCACTAGAGGCTTTGATTTCTTAAGGTTTGATGAACCCTTGCCCTTAGGGTTGGATCCCTTTAGGTCTTTGTAGAAATTGTGAGCCTCAGCATACAGGTCAGCAGCCTCAGCAACTTCCTCAGCTTTAATCGGGTTTTCTTTTCTCTGTTTGAATGTTCGTATCTGATGGGGAAGAGCTGTAAGGAACTGGTCAGCAACCATGAAGTCTCTAAGAGATTATAACTGTGATCAATTCCTGAACTCTCTATCCAAAAGTCGAACAAACGAAAGAGTGTTACCTGTAACTGCTGAAAGTTCTGGCCAGGCTGTAAGGTGGCATACCTGAAATCTTTCCTGTAAGAATTAGTGGTTTTTTGATTGCTTTAGGATTGCCTTCTTTAGTAGGTTATAATTAAATATGATTCCTGCGACAAAGTTGCATGATATTTAAGGCTTTTACCAGAAAATAACATTCCTAACCTGGTAGCCCAGGTGTCAGCAGGCCATTCACAGAGAGTAGCGGTATTTTCAAACCTGATAATGTATGAAGTAATGTCTTCCCCCTCTGTGAAGGGAGGTAAATTAGGTGTTGGAATATGTGCACTGACTGCACGTTGTTCCATTACTCCTTCCTCTAATTGTTGTTGAGTAAAAGTTAACTTTTTATTCTCTAATTCAAGGAGAGATTTTTCGAGCTCGCGATCCTTTTCTTTCTATTAACTCATGTTCTCTATCTTTTTCCTCAACTTCTCTATCCTTTGCTCTTTCAAGTTCTCTTAATTTAATCTGTTCCTCGCGTATCTTAGCTTGTTCCTCACGTATCTTAGCTTGTTCCTCACGTTCCCTAGCTCTTTCCTCACGATCAAGTCTATCAAGCTCTTTTTGGTCTTCTCGTTCTCGTCTTTCTCGGATTTCTCTCTCAATTCTCTCTCTCTCCTTATTCTCTTCTCTTTCGATTCTCTCTCTCTCCTTATTCTCTTCTCTTTCCCTTTCTGTCTCTCTTCTCTCTCAATTCTCTCTCTTTCAAGTCTTTCCTGGATATTAGCACTAATGAAAGATTCAAATTTTTTCCCCTTTTTTCCTAACTTCCAGCTTTCCCACCCAAAACTGGTATTCCTCCATGTTCCCAAAGAAAAAATTTAAAAACTATAAAGGGGAAATGAAACGGGTATTAAAAGAAAACGGGGGGAGTTAAATTTCCTGCTCCGTTTTAAACTTTTAAATAAAACCAGAGGGCTCGACCCCTGTTTAAAATTAAAAACAATTTTGTTTTAAATTTAAAAAAGAAGGGTTCTAGGGCCGGGGACCCGAGAAAACGTAAGTAAAGGGGGTCATTGCCCTTTCCTTTCTTCCCCCAAACCCAAATCAAAGGGGGTCCTAGGGGACAGTCCCCTTGATTTAAAAAAAGAGCTTAATGAAAAAAAGTTTTTCACTGGAAAATCTGGGTCCTGAGTCTAATCTCCAACAGTGTTTAAAACTCACATACAATTAGGGGGGCCCAGAATTAAATATGATATCCTCCTACTTGACTTACAATAAATTGGATATAACAATCACCAAATTTTTAAAAATATTGTACTGTGTTCAAACCTTTGAGAATGTTTTCCCTCATGGCGGGTGGTAACCCATCTGTGTTATGCAGCGTTTTTAAATTCCCAAAGGTTGATTTGAGATGGAGTTGAATCTTGATTCAGTAGGTTAACCTGGGAAGGTCGCCACTTGTGAAGGCCCTTTCCCCAGCCCCGTTACAACTTCAAAACATTTTATCAGGCTGGGTTCCCTCAGGAAAATTTTAAAAAAATAGAAAAAGAAAAAAAAAATTTACAAAAATAAAAAACTAAATTTTTTTAAAAACAAACATAAAAAAAACAAAAAATGAAAGGGATTTTCCCATTTGAAAGGAAAAAAGAAAAATGGAAAAAGAAAAAAAATAACATTTGAAATAAAATTAAAAATTTCAAGGGGTGTTGGTGTTGGGGAAACTGTTGTTGAAACCCTAGCCGTTGCTTTAGATAAGGGGGGGGGGGGAAGGGCGCAGGTTTTGGTGACCATCCAAATGGCTGTTCTTACAGGAACGCCGAGGGTTATTATCCCCCTGACAGGAAAGCCCGGTTCTTTACCCCTTTCAATGTGTGGAGTTTCGTCCCCACTTTCTTTCAGGTGCCCCCGGTAGTTTTAATACAAAAAGGAGAAGGCTCGGGCATTAGTCCCTTTTTCCCGTTCTGCTCGTTGTTTTCCAGGTGACCCTTTTTGACATCCATGCTGGAAAGACAGACAGGTTACCCACTGCTTAAATAATCACTCTCTATGGTAAGTCTGATACTTAAAAGATGTGGTGATTATTACAACAGTCAACATAGAGCAAGGCTGAAAAGACTAAGTTTATTACTGATCAAAAGTGAAGCTTTCAACCAATAAATCCACTAGAATACAAGGCAGGCATGTACTTACAGTAGAGTTGGGAGATGTGAGTCTAGTGATTTACTGTTTAATCAGAGCCCCACACGTCACCTTTCGGGTGGGGGGGGAGGGAGGGGAAGGGATAGCGGGAGCTAGACTGACCCTACCTTAACAAGCAGCCGGCAGTCAAACTATCACTTTCAGGGAGGGGGAGAAAAGGCGGGAAAAACGGGAGCTTGACTTACCCTACCTTAACTAGTAGCCAGCAATGAAATTATTGTTACTATATATATATATATATATATATATATATATATATATATATATATATATATATATATATATATATATATATATATATATATATATATATATATATATATTCCCACTCTACTCCTATCTATTGAACTTTTCCCTCACACCTCTCAAGAATGGATCAATGTACCAGACCCAGCAGCACAAGCTAGTCAGGTCTAACTCACACCCACCCACACCCACTCATGTATTTATCTAACCTATTTTTAAAACTACACAACGTTTTAGCCTGAATAACTGTACTTGGGAGTTTGTTCCACTCATCCACAACTCTATTACCAAACCAGTACTTTCCTATATCCTTCCTGAATCTGAATTTTTCCAACTTGAAACCATTGCTGCGAGTCCTATCTTGGCTGGAAATTTTCAGCACACTATTTACATCCCCTTTATTTATTCCTTTTTTCCATTTATACACCTCGATCATATCCCTCCTAATTCTACGCCTTTCGAGAAAGTGCAGATTCAGGGCCTTCAGTCTATCCTCATAGGGAAGATTTCTGATACATGGGATCATCTTTGTCATCCTCCTTTGTACGTTTTCCAGAGCATTTATATCCATTCTGTAATACCGTGACCAGAACTGAGCAGCATAGTCTAAATGAGGCCTAACCAAGGATATATAGAGTTGAACAACAACCCGAGGGCTTCTATCATTTATACTTCTTGATATGAAGCCAAGAAATCTGTTAGCTTTATTGCGAACACTAATGCACTGTTGTCTTGGTTTTAGGTTACTGCTAACCTGAGCTCCTAAATCCTTTTCGCAACCGGTAGTATTAAGATCTACATTATTTAGTTTATATGTGGCATGGTTATTTAACTGTCCAACATTTAGAACTTTGCATTTGTCAATATTAAACTGCATCTGCCACTTCTCCGACCACTGCGTCAGTCTAGTCAAATCATCCTGGAGTGCTCTAATGTCCTCATTAGAATGAATTGGACGGCCTATTTTGGTGTCATCAGCAAATTTGCTTATGTCGCTATTTAGTCCTTCATCTATGTCGTTTATGTAAATTGTGAACAACAACGGGCCCAACAATGACCCCTGAGGAACACCGCTTGTGACATGCCCCCATTCTGTTTTCTCCCCATTTATGCAAACTCTCTGCTGTCTATTTATTTGTCAGCCATGCCTCTACCCAGGAAAAAATTTCTCCTATTCCGTGTGCCCTAAGTTTCCTCAATAGTCTCTGGTGTGGAAGTCTATCGAAAGCCTTACTGAAGTCCATATACACAATATCATATTCATTACCATGATCTACCTCCTCAAACACCGTAGTGAAAAAAGTTAGTAAATTCGTAAGACAGGAACGCCCCTTTGTAAAACCGTGTTGAGAATCATTAATCAATCTGTGCCTGTCAAGATGGCTACGAATTGCTTCGGCAATTATTGATTCCATAAATTTTCCCACTATGGAGGTAAGGCTTATTGGTCTATAGTTCGAAGCCAATGACCTGTCACCTGCCTTGTAAATAGGTATTACATTTGCCATTTTCCACTTATCAGGAGCTATGCCAGTTTGTAGTGATATGTTAAAAAGATTAGCCAAAGGTATGCTAAGTTCCTCTTTATATTCCTTTAACCTCACTATAACAGGCGCAATTTAATTTAGCCTAATCCAACTAAATATATTTTAGATAAGTTTACAATAATTTAGTATGAGCAAACATAATGGAAAAAAATATTTTTGCTTCGTTTGGTTCAGAATGATTTTGTCGAAAATTACTGCAGTAAAACACAAATTTTCGCTTGCTTGATTTGTTCGGCAAGAGCGTTGCTATTTTTTTTTTATATTTTTGTTAGAAAACCTTAAATAAATTACAAAGGGGGAATCATAATAAAGTACAGGAATACAAAACATTCTTTTTGGTGTACAGTACAGGTTTTTCACAGGCTGGACATGTCATTATACATCTTGTTATAAACAAAACAATACACGGTAAGACAAAACCTCACTAACGTATAAGTCATTCATAATTGCCTCCCAAGCCATTGTACCCACAGATAAACACCCAAAAAGAAACTTTACATAGTTTAAAAAATGTACAACATCTCAAATGTACAACATTCACAAGAATTACTAAGGTTGAAAATTTTCACACATGACTAAAACCATAACCACCTTTACACACAATATATGTACTACACATATTCATGTCAGATAATAGTCAAAAAAGGACCCTAACCAAAAGCTTACAATAACATAATACACAAAACAAGACAAATATCTAACAACCCTCTATGACAGGGCTACAGAGTATGTATTGGTTTAAGTTATGTTACATTAGATCCTAGACCAATAGGATTCGAAGGAAACGTCATGATTTCCTTACTGCACAATAACACATAGATGAAACAGTTATTTATATATTATTAATAAAAATTGTTAAACCATTCCAAATTCAAAATAATTCTGATTTTCAGAAGAAAGAACAACTCTAATGTAACATACAATAATCAAAATAACCCTATATACAAGTTTTTTTAACAAAACCCTCGGCACATATCAAGGGTTTTTAAACAAATACCTATACATAATTAATACCTTCCATATGTATATAAAACGAAATCTTGTCCAAAAGGACTTATTTGGGTATAACCCCATAAAAAACATGGTTATAGGACCCATAACCGTATACAACACTTAAATTTTTTCCACATAGAACCTTCATCAGACAATAAAAGTTAAACATAAGACAAAGGAGTAATAAGGATAAGGCTGCTGTTAATTTGGACAGTCCCAAAAGAACTGACACGCTCTACAGATTTTTTTTTTTTTTTTTTTTTTTTTTTTTTTCGTTTTTTTTTTTTTTTTTTTTTTTTTTTTTTTTTTATTTTTTGAAACCAACTTGCCAATCCAATTACTTAAAAGCGAGTTCCTATGGGCCTCGGTACCTGGCTATAAAGGAAAATTTTTAAAACAGTGATCATAACCATCAGGCTGAGAATTGTAAACCCTGGGAAACCACAATGATTCTCACTATGGACAAAACATTCTCGTTGAAACATGGCGTACATCACATACCCTAATTTTCCGAACCATTCCTATTAACAATACAAACCTCCAGAGAAGATGAAAGGGAAAACCAAAACCAACCCCACCCCTTTCCTTCCCCCCCATAAGGAGACCAATCCTTTGTCCTTCCTCAGGGACCCCGAATAAGGGAACCCACAGTGAGATTCCTATTACATTCCGGGAAACTTTTTTCCCAGGACGCCCCATTATATAAACCAGCTATTCCTACAATTCGTCCTATAGAATCTAGCCCGCAATGATTTTATCCTCCTTATCACAAATTAATCCCCCCAATAAACATGAATGTCCAGATATCCACTATAATTACTATTAAGTCTTCCATCATCCCTAGGCACTCCCCTTTCATCTTGTAGTATAGCCCTTAGAAAACGGGAGTTAGTAAATTTAAACGTCCCCCCACCCCCCAACCCAACAGTCGCTAACCCCCACCCATCCATGATCTCACCACCCTCCAAGGAGGTAAAAAAGTAGGTCCACATGAACGCAGTTTCTACATCAACCACAAAAAACTGGTCAAAAGCACTCTTCCCACAAACCACAAATACTACGTCCAACACCTCTTGGAAGCCAGAATCCCCATGATAAAAAAGATACACTTTAATTTATCCTTTCTCTAGAAGGGTATCCGAAGCTTACTAAATATTCCATATACACCACCCCAATATTATGCTTGGATACACGGCTACCCATTGCATAATTCCTTGACCTTTCACTACCCTCACCACCTTTTCACTTTGATGTTTTCCACCTTTTGCACTATGTCAACTAAAATATATAAACATTATTTATCAAACCCTCAATTCTTCCACTCCACCATTTACGTGCTCCTCCATAATACTTCATACTTTGAGCCCTCACACCCCTTCCCTAATATCACCTCCACCTTGTTATATACAGCCATTTACTCCAGTCCTAATAGGCAACAAACCTAATACCCTCTTCGAACATCCGTCATAACTACTCCTTTCTTAACCATGCCCTCCCAAATCCCCACACAATACTTCCAGCACCCCTCCTTTGCATTTCCAATTTTTCTCGTTTACCTCTAAGGGAAAAAACCTCTGCCACCCCCCCACTTACCTTGCTATAGACAAGTGTATTTACCACCACTACCCTCTGATGTTAATGCTATGTCCCTCGCACTTAAATCCTCGAGTAAATTAACACCTGACCGTGACAGACTCCGAATTTTACCCTTCTGATGGCTGCGCTTCCGCCACATATACCTTTATCCACCATACATACCTTGATTTTGTAAATACCATCTGTACATCCTAAAACCCCATCCCCAGGCCCACCACTATCCAAATAACTACCTACTCAGTAAACATTGATTTCAAAGTATTAACTATCATATCCGGTTATTTATACCTTAAAATCTGATTCACTCTTCCAACCCTATTAAACTCATGACCATTACCCGTAGCAAAACTGTAGTATCCATCCACATACACAATCGATGCCCCCTTGGCAATCAATTCCTTCTCATGTTTGATCAATCACCCACTCTCAACTGACTCTTAAAAAAGGATTCGCGCACACAAGCAATAAGAGAAGCTGTGTAAATCGGAAAGCCCATGCCTCAACCTTCTCTCATCGGTACACTTCCAACCAACCTCCCATGACCTGTACCATCACCTCCGCCTCAGCATTAAACGCGTGTTCACCCAACCTCACTGCAACCCCTCCCGAAACCCCTAACCTCTCTCTAAGCAAACCCTAAGAAATCTCTGTCAACGCTATCATTGGCATTACCCAATCTAAACCTAGTTTCCCACCTCCGTACATATCTCTAGATAATCACTATTAAAACCATGTACATCCATCATCCATTCTTACAGGAATTCCCAAATGCCAACTCTATGTAACAAGAAAACCCAACACTTCTCATTATGTTGCCAAAACCTTAGACAAAAAATAATTGTAAATCGTAAGCAAAATTAACGTCAATCGCACGGTATTCATTCAAAAACTCGGCATTTCCTTCTTTTTGGGCACTAAATCCGGTGACACCGTTCTTGCGGAGTTCCCCATCCTCCACTACTTAACATACAATTAAAACCCCCACCAGGATCAATAATGCTGCTACACTCCCCCTAAGACACCTATAAAAATCGTTTTGTTTGCAATCTATGCGATGAGTTAGGTCAAACCTGTACGTTTTTTTGTAACCTGGCACATCCAAAAAACTGCTCCTCCACTCCCTTACAATTATACTACACTCGATTTCTGTCACTGTCTGCTCTCTTTTATACCCTATTTAAACCCTTCATCCCCCAAACCGTCCCTCACCCACTCCCTGCATACCCTCCTCCACCTTTCCTCCCCTAAACCAAAACATCTGGCAGATAAAAACTAATTATTTTCCGTGGTGGTAGGCTCTTGACCCTCCTCAAGCCTCCCCCCCCTGCTAACTGCCTACAATCATACGCCAAGGTGGGGGTTTTTCGACTATGCCGTTTCTTAAACCTCCTTTAATACTCAAAACCCGTGGCATAGCCCCCTTAAAACATCCATCCAACCTTGCCCCTAAATCGAATTGCCTCAAATTTTTTCATTGTGTATTCCAGAAACCTATTTCGCAAAAAACGTGCCATGTCCTCACTCCGCCCCACCCGGTCATGTGCATATCACGTCATTTAATGAACCTCAAGATTAATTTTTGTTAGACCATAGCTCCACATCGCATCTCCTTACACCCAGTATTTATAAATTTTCAGCAGATTTCAACTTTAGCCATCATTTCCACCAATCAGCAAAATCATTTCCATATTCCTAGCTATCCAATAATGACTTCCAGCAATCTTCAACCCTGTTTGGGTCACCTCGTCCTAGTCAGCCTCACTTTTTAATTTCCATTATCCTGCATATAACTCTCACTTTGCCATCTCACCTCCATCATCTCTATTACAGGCACGATGATCAGAAAAACCACACATCGAGGAGTCCTAACCTACTCCTCACCTATGCCCTGCCCTAAACATAAAATCCTATCTAACCGTGCCGCATATCCCTACGAATAAAAGTGTGCTCACTCATTATACCCTTACTTCCCACCACATTACTACCACTCAACATCTGCTAAACTTCACAGCACCCAGAAACCCCCAAACACAACCGCCCCCAGTGGAAACCACTTCACCTTTTCTAATGACAAATTCCACATCCCCACCATCACCGTAATAGCAGGGTAAACCTCGCATAAGTGAGATACAAGATACATTCGCGTACTATATCCTCCTTCACTCTAGAGTTACTAGTTGCTGGCATAACTACACATTCTATACTATACCCTCCTGGCCCCCCAAAAAAACCCATCCAACCTGACAACCAACTCCCCCCCCCATCCTCCCAACCCCAGGATACGATAGGTCTGGTCTCCTTTACGCCACAGCACACCTCTGTCAATCTCAATGCCTTAACATGTAAACAACCTTATAACCTTTCAACACAACAACTCCGCATCCTAACCTCTCTGGTATTTTGTTCCTGCAGAAAACAGACATCAATACTAAATCTCCTCAAAAACCTCACTCTAACCATACCCTCTTGCCTCGCGTTTTAAGGACCGTTTACATAGAAAGTTAACACTGAATTTTACAAGAATGGCGGCTCTTACCCTCCTGTTGCGCTGAGGCTACTACTTGGTCCTCCTGTCATAGGTTCGGTTCTCCTCTTTTCAATCCCTCGTTCATGCCCTCCAACCCCTCCCTATTCCCTTCCGCCTTGCTTCCCATCTTGCACCCCCACATCATCCCGGACTTGCCTTTGCTAACCACAGCTGCACACCATCTTCTTCCCAGGGCTCTGCGCTGGTGTGAGGACTTCGTCCATGTCTGATGCCCCCGCTGATCTCTTGCGGGAGCTACCCTCTACACACATTTCTTCTGCAACCACATCTTCTTGATGGACCTCCACCACCACATTGCTCTCCTTTCGAACCTCACTCAAGTCTTCCTTACCCTGCTTCTGTTTCATCCATCACCTTGTCATCACCTGACCTCACAACACTTTCCACACCATGCTCCGACTCTTCCAAAAAATCCTTCAGCACAGCCTCCAAAATCCCGTCCTGAGCTGACTCTGTAGTACCTAACGGCCTGTCTGACAGCGATATTCCCTCCCCCCCCCGTTTCCACTGGTAGTGTAACACACGTCTCCAAAACCACCTCTGCTCTGTCGACCTCCTCACTCCATAGGCCTGTACCCCGTCGTTCCACTTCACCCGTCATAACGTCCGCGGCTTCTAATGGCGTATCCACAGAAGCTGTCTCCTGACGCCTAGGGTCCTGTCTCCTGGTGC
This sequence comes from Cherax quadricarinatus, assembly GCF_026875155.1. NCBI lineage: Eukaryota > Metazoa > Arthropoda > Malacostraca > Decapoda > Parastacidae > Cherax > Cherax quadricarinatus. The sequence goes on along the minus strand of NC_069436.1, from coordinate 41,294,488 downwards.
ATTGTGCCACCATGTGTTCATAAGAGTCACATAAACGGCACGTCTTCTTCTGCCCCGCATAGTGTACAAAAACCTGTGTTCTATGGTTATGCAATGTAACATATGATGGTATCGGCCTCCTCAGGGTCATTTTCAGTGTGAAGGATCCTTCCGGCATCCCCTCATAAGGGCCGTCCCTCCACATTCCCATGCTCGTCGAGTGTACAGTCCCATAACCACTGAACACATCTTGTAGGCTGTATGCTGTTGCCTCAAAAGGTACATTCCTTACCTTCACCCAAGTAAAATACTTAGACACATCATGCAAGCATACTTCCACTGCCGAATTGATACTCATCGCCTTTCTTGAAATTCGTCGACGATGGTAGAGTAGAAGTCAGCCCTCATGAACTTCACGAAGACCCTTGACATACCATTCAGTGCCACACCATACAGCTCTTCATTGGGGATGCCATAACAGTCCCTGATAATGCTTGGCAGGAGAACGTTCATCGTGGCGTTGCTTAAAGATCCTCTAACCAGCTCAATGCAGACAGTATTTATGCGCCGGTACAGTCGGTCCGCCATCTTGGTGCTAATGGAATGTTTTCCTCACCAGGTGGCGTGCAAGAGAACCTGTAGAAGCGTCCTCTCTCCCCGCAGGTCGAGAGACGAAATGCAATTACTGCATACACAAATTTTCGCTTGATTTGTTCGGCAAGAGCGTTGCTATTTAAGCCAAAATCGTAAGTTTTACCCATTCGGCACAACACACACACACAATTATATATATATATATATATATATATATATATATATATATATATATATATATATATATATATATATATATATATATATATATATATATATATATATATATATATATAATATATGTCCTGCCGAAATAGGCAGAACTTGCGATCTTGGCAACGCTCATCTTGCCACATAGGGCAAGTGAAAATTTGTGTATGCAATAAATTCGCCAGAATCATTCTGAACCTAACGAAAAAAATGTATTTCACTGTGTTTGTTTAGTATTAAATTATTGTAAACAAATCTAAAATATATTTAGTTGGGTTAGGCTAAAATAAATTGTTCTTGTTATAATAAGGTTGGGTAAGTTTTCTAAGATTCTTTTGGTGCAAAATTAAAAATTTTTACATCAACATTAATGAAAAAAATCTATATTTAAACGTATAGGAGAAAATTTTAGAAAGGACTTAATTTTAAATGAGTTCTTGCTAATTGACCAGTTTTTACATATTCGGCACGACTATATATATATATATATATATATATATTATATATATATAATATATATATATATATATATATATATATATATATATATATATAATATATATATATATACATAATATATATACTAATATATAGATATATGATCATATGATATAAATGTATGATATATATATAGTATATAATAGTATATATATATATTATATATTATAATATATATATATATTTATATAATATATATATCTCTATAGTATATATATGTACTATATACTAAATATATGTATGTAATTATATTATATATATATATATGTATTATATACTATATCTAGCTCATTTCTTCATATATATATATCATCAATATATATATTAACTATATTAACATGACACTGACTTCAGAGAATCTAACCATTGACTCGAAACTGTTGATAGAAATAGGGTATGGAAAGTTCTATCAGTCACCTCTCTCTTCAGCATTTACACCATAATCTAGAATCCATTCATGCTCTCTCTAGGGGAAATGCTACGTACGAACAGGATTCGTCTCGTAGATCTAATTAAATCTATAGCTGTCCTGTGCATACCTAGTAGCTCCTGCCTCCTTCCCTTCCCAGTATTATTTCCACCAGCACTGAGGCAGATATTGAGCTTGTTACCATTACCTGTTTTGTTACAATCTAACCTATTGACTATTTAAGCAACACGGGCTACTGGGGAAACACTCGGTCTCACCTTCCTATCTCTGTTAGATAATGGAGGATCACTATATCCTACCTGTGAATCGCCAACCACAAGGATATTCCTGATTTTTATCAGAGGAATAAATGGTACCATTATTCTCACTGACCACTGAAGTACATTCGTCCCGGAGAACAGAGAAGCAATTTCCTACCTGGAAATCTTCATTTTGATTTTTCTTCCTATACTGTAAATTTCTACCAACTTGTAACTGCTACCATATCTGTTCCTCAGTGTTGGTAACTTGTTTCCCTTCACTAACCCCAACCCCCTCATATTCAGCTATACTTATTCAGGCCAATTTCATTTTTCTTAATTTCCTCCTTGAGAAGTTGCTTAAGAAGCTAGTCATGTGGCACTACAACTCTCCACGCTAATCCCCAGAAAAAAGCTCAGGACAGGTACGACATCTTGTGACCGCTGACTTCAGAGAACTGACCAATGGTTTCAGTGAACTGACCACTGACTTCAGAGAACTGACCACTGACTTCAGAGAACTGACCGTTGACTTCATAGAACTGACTACTGACTTCAGAGAACTGACCACTGACTTCAGAGAACTGATAACTGACTTCAGAGAACTGACCACTGACTTCAGAGAACTGACCACTGACTAAAGCTCCCGGGCTCGTTTCACAGCCCAGGGACTCATTTTAGATTCCACGCGTGTTTCAAAGCATTGACCCGCCCTCGTGTTCCAGAAAGAACGGTATTGAGGCGCCGTGGGTTGAGAGAGCGGCTGGCTATGTCGTCTACACAGCCTCCCTCGTTTGCATGACAATGTATACACGATGAAGGAAATCGAGAAACTATTTCCTTTAGAAAGAACACGAGAGTAAGGTAGGACACTCGGCCCAGAGATACAAAAACAAATATATATTTTATAATATGTGTTTTTAATATAAACAAAATGTAACATTAGTGTATCGATATACTGTATACACAGAGTGTATACAGTATTTATGGCGATAAATATTAATGACTCTTTGGCAGTCATTAAGCCAAAGTATTAACTACGTGAATATTCTGATTTGTAATGAAAAGCTGCTGGTGTTAACTGAAGAATCATTGGGATGGAGTATTCTAGTGTATATGTGGGTAACTTACCCAGACTTTCTAATACATGTGTGGGTAACTTTCCCAGTATGTCGTGTAGGTTTAAGGTTCGAACGTGGTTGAAATACAAGTCTGTATTGTCTGATATGCTAAGACCATACTTTTAAATACGTATGTATAAATACAAACGAGAACTTAACCTTTTTCCTACTGGAGCATCATAGAGATTGAAGATGTTAACAAGGCATATATATAAGAGTGAAAATATAGATTCTTCACTTCAGTCAGGTTGAAAATCACAACCAATCCACAATCACAGTAAAAGTCTATGGAATCAAAACAGCCATTAAATTATGTTCTCGCAACAGAAGTAACCATTACATTCGAAGGTGACTTACGACTCAAGGTCGTCTGTTACTAGTTGTACAACGAGGGACTCCTAGTGTTGTTGTCGTCATTATTGTTATTGTTAATAATAATAATAATAATAATAATAATAATAATAATAATAATAATAGTAAATTGTTGTTGCTATTATTATTATTATTATTATTATTATTATTATTATTATTATTATTATTATTATTATTATTATTATTATTATTATTATTATTATTATAATCATTATTATTTTATTATTATTATTATTATTATTATTATTATTATTATTATTATTATTATTATTATTATTATTGTTGTTGTTTTTGTTGTTGTTGCTGTTGTTGTTATTGTTTTGTTATTATTAGATATCCCTGAACGGGGACTTTTATTAAGCTGTTTCGATATTTATTATTTTATATTATATTCCAACTATTCGTTTTTAGCTTTTTAATGGAAAAGGTCTCATGCGATTGGCTTATTTATTTCAAACCTTATCTAGTGTAATTTGGTCATGCAGCAATAGGCTCGGGCTTAGGCGGGATGGGACAGACAGATGACAGCCAAGAAATGAGTGAGATACTAAGGACCCAGAGAACAGAAATTTTAACTTTGTTTTTTCGGTCCAATTTCAAGGTATGTAACTTTATTTGTTGTTAAGGAGCATTTTTGCTCCTATACACATTTTTGCATGGACTTCGTATTGCAAAGTTGCAAGACATTGCAAAATTGTATTTATCATAAAACCATCCCTAACCTACAAAATTGGTAAGTTGTACAATGTTCTAGTCAACATCAGATGAAAGATAAAGAGTTAGAGTATCTAGATTTCAAACTTTTTTGCGAGAAATATCAATAGATTGCATTATAAAAAAATTTGAAATTTGTGTTTTTGTTTTTGGCAGTTGTTGTAAGAATAAGAGTCAACAAAAACAAAATGGTAAACCATATTGGAAAATAACTTTGAAAACTATATAGCACCATCATTCATGAATATTGTCTGAAAAAATCATGACATTCCTATTATTACTCTTCGAGAAAATGTGAAATAAATGTCAATAACTTATTCCTGAGTTATTCAAGTTTTTTTCTATAAAACTCTATGGAGATGAAACACCAAATCTGAGCGTGTTGCAAACCCCTGCCATTGTTGATAACCCAGAGTGAGCGTGTTGCAAACCCCTATAATTGTTGATAACCCAGAGTGAGCGTGTTGCAAACCCCTATAATTTTGATAAACCCAGAGTGACCCGTGTTGCAAACCCCTGCCATTGTTGATAACCCAGAGTGGAGCGTGTTGAAAAACCCTATAATTGTTGGATAACCCAGAGTGGCGTGTTGCAAACCCCTATAATTGTTGATAACCCAGAGTGAGCGTATTGCAAACCCCTATCATTGTTGATAACCCAGAGTGAGCGTGTTGCAAACCCCTATCATTGTTGATAACCCAGAGTGAGCGTGTTGCAAACCCCTGCCATTGTTGATAACCCAGAGTGAGCGTGTTGCAAACCCCTATAATTGTTGATAACCCAGAGTGAGCGTGTTGCAAACCCCTATAATTGTTTATAACCCAGAGTGAGAGTATTGCAAACACCTATCATTGTTGATAACCCAGAGTGAGCGTGTTGCAAACCCCTATCATTGTTGATAACCCAGAGTGAGCGTGTTGCAAACCCTATCATTGTTAATAACCAGATGAGCGTGTTGCAAACCCCAATCATTTTTGAAAACCCCAGAGTGAGCGTGTTGCAAACCCCTATCATTGTTGTTTAACCCAGAGTGAGCGTGTTGCAAACCCCTGCCATTTTTGGGATAACCCAGAGTGAGCGTGTTGCAAACCCCTATAATTGTTGATAACCCAGAGTGAGCGTGTTGAAAAACCCCTATAAATTGTTGATAACCCAGAGTGAGCGTATTGCAAACCCCTATCTTTGTTGAAAACCCCAGATGAGCGGTTGAAAACCCCTATCATTGTTGATAACCCGAGTGAGCGTGTTGCAAACCCCTATTCATTGTTAATAACCAGAGTGAGCGTGTTGCAAACCCTATAATTGTTGATAACCCAGAGTGAGCGTGTTGCAAACCCCTATCATTGTTTGAAAAACCCAGAGTGAGCGTTTACAAACCCCTATCATTGTTGAAAAACCAGAGTGAGCGTGTTGCAAACCCTATCATTATTAATAACCAGAGTGAGCGTGTTGCAAACCTCTATCATTGTTGATAACCCAGAGTGAGCGTGTTGCAAACCCCGATCATTGTTGATAACCCAGAGTGAGCGTGTTGCAAACCCCTATCATTGTTAATAACCCAGAGTGAGCGTGTTGAAAAACCCCTATCATTGTTGATAACCCAGAGTGAGCGTGTTGCAAACCCCTTAATTGTTGATAACCAGAGTGAGCGTGTTGCAAACCCCTATCATTGTAATAACCAGAGTGAGCGTGTTGCAAACCCCTATAATTGTTGATAACCCAGAGTGAGCGTGTTGCAAACCCCTATAATTGTTGATAACCCAGAGTGAGCGTGTTGCAAACCCCTAAAATTGTTGAAAACCCCAGAGTGGGGCGTGTTGCAAACCTCTATCATTGTTGATAACCCAGAGTGAGCGTGTTGCAAACCCCTATCTTTGTTGATAACCCAGAGTGAGCGTGTTGAAAAACCCTATCATTGTTGATAACCCAGAGTGAGCGTGTCGAAAACCCCCTATCATTGTTAATAACCCAGAGTGAGCGTGTTGCAAACCCCTATCATTGTTGATAACCCAGAGTGAGCGTGTTGCAAACCCCTATCATTGTTGATAACCCAGAGTGGCGTGTTGCAAACCCTACTTTGTTGATACCCAGAGTGAGCGTGTTGCAAACCCCTATCATTGTTAATAACCCAGAGTGAGCGTGTTGCAAACCCCTATCATTGTTGATAACCAAGAGTGAGCGTGTTGCAAACCCCCTATCATTGTTGATAACCCAGAGTGAGCGTGTTGAAAACCCCCTATCATTGTTGATCACCTGAGTAGCGTGTTGCAAGCCCCTATCATTGTTGATAACCCAGAGTGAGCGTGTTGCAGAACCCTACCCTTTTTTAATAACCCAGAGTGAGCGTGTTGAAAAACCCTATCATTGTTGATAACCCAGAGTGAGGGGTTGCAAACCCCTTTTCTTTGGGTTAATAACCCAGAGTGAGCGTGTTGTAAAACCCCTATCTTTGTTGATAACCCAGAGTGAGCGTGTTGCAAAACCCCTATCATTGTTGATAACCCAGAGTGGCGTGTTGCAAACCCCTATAATTGTTGATAACCCAGAGTGAGCGTGTTGCAAACCCCTAAAATTGTTGATAACCCAGAGTGAGCGTGTTGCAAATCCTATCATTGTTGATTAACCCAGAGTGAGCGTGTTGCAAACCCCTATCATTGTTGATAACCCAGAGTGACGTGTTGCAAACCCCTATAATTGTTGATAACCCAGAGTGAGCGTGTTGCAAACCCTATCATTGTTGATAACCCAGAGTGAGCGTGTTGCAAACACTTATCATTGTTAATAACCCAGAGTGAGCGTGTTGCAAAACCCCTATCATTGTTGATAACCCAGAGTGAGCGTGTTGCAAACCCCTACATTGTTAATAACCCAGAGTGAGCGGTTGCAACCCCTATCATTGTTGATAACCCAGAGTGAGCGTGTTGCAACCCCTATCATTGTTGATAACCAGAGGGCGTGTTGCAAACCCCTATCATTGTTAAAAACCCAGAGTGGCGAGTTGCAAACCCCTATCATTGTTGATAACCCAAGTGAGCGTTGCAAACCCCTATCATTGTTAATAACCCAGAGTGAGCGTTTTTGGGCAAACCCTTTTATCATTGTGATAACCCAGAGTGAGCGTGTTGCAAACACCTTCATTGTTAATAACACAGAGTGAGCGTTTTTGCAAACCCCTATCATTGTTGATACCCAGAGTGAGCGTGTTGCAAACCCCTATCATTGTTGATAACCCAGAGTGAGCGTTTTGCAACCCCTATCATTGTTGATCACCCAGAGTGAGCGTGTTGCAAGCCCCTATCATTGTTGATAACCCAGAGTGAGCGTGTTGCAAACCTATCTTTGTTGATAACCCAGAGTTGAGCGTGTTGCAAACCCCTATCATTGTTGATCACCCAGAGTGAGCGTGTTGAAAGGCCCTATCATTTTTTGTTTAACCCAGAGTGAGCGTGTTGAAAAACCCTATCATTGTGATAACCCAGAGTGAGCGTGTTGCAAACCCCTGTCATTGTTGATAACCCAGAGTGAGCGTGTTGCAAACCTCTATCATTGTTGATAACCCAGAGTGAGCGTTTTGCAAACACCTGTCTTTGGGTTGATAACCCAGAGTGAGCGTTTTGGGAAAACCCCCTATCATTGTAAATAACCCAGAGTGAGGGGTTGCAAACCCCTATCATTGTTGATCACCCAGAGTGAGCGTGTTGCAAACCCCTATCATTGTTGATCACCCAGAGTTAGCGTGTTGCAAGCCCCTATCATTGTTGATAACCTACAGTGAGCGTGTTGCAAAACCCTATCATTATTGATAACCCAGAGTGAGCGTGTTGCAAACCCCTGTCATTGTTGATAACCCAGAGTGAGCGTGTTGCAAACCCTTATCATTGTAGATTACCCAGAGTGAGCGTGTTGAAAAGCTCTATCATTGTTGATAACCCAGAGTGAGCGTGTTGCAAATCCCTATCATTGTTGATCACCCAGAGTGAGCGTGTTGCAAACCCCTGTCATTGTTGATAAACCAGAGTGAGCGTGTTGCAAACCCCTGTCATTGTTGATAACCCAGAGGGAGCGTGTTGCAAACCCCTATCATTGTTGATAACCCAGAGTAAGCGTGTTGCAAAGCCCTATCATTGTTGATCACCCAGAGTGAGCGTGTTGCAAACCCCTGTAATTGTTGATAAACCAGAGTGAGCGTGTTGCAAACCCAACTTCATTGTTGAAAACCCAGAGGGAGTGTGTTGCAAACCCCTATCATTGTTGATAACCCTGAGAAGCGTGTTGCAAACCCCTATCATTGTTCATAACCCAGAGTGAGCGTATTGCAAACCCCTATCATTGTTGATCACCCAGAGTGAGCGTGTTGCAAGCCCTATATGGTTGATAACCCAGAGTGAGCGTGTTGCAAACCCCTATCATGTTAAAAACCCAGAGTGAGCGTGTTTGCAAACCCCTATCATTGTTGATAACGCAGAGTGAGGTGTTGCAAACCCCTATCATTGTTAATAACCCAGAGTGAGCGTGTTGCAAACCCCTATCTTGTTGAAAAACCCAGAGTGAGCGTGTTTCAAACCCTATAATTGTTGTTTAACCCCAGAGTGAGCGTGTTGCAAACCCTATCATGTTGATAACCAGAGTGAGCGTGTTGCAAACCCTTTCTTTGGGTTGATAACCCGAGTGAGCGTGTTGCAAACCCCTATCATTGTTAATAACCCAGAGTGAGTGTGTTGCAAACCCCTCTCATTGTTGATAACCCAGAGTGAGCGTGTTGCAAACCCCTATCATTGTTGATAACCCAGAGTGAGCGTGTTGCAAACCCCTATAATTGTTGATAACCCAGAGTGAGCGTGTTGCAAACCCCTATAATTGTTGATAACCCAGAGTGAGCGTGGTTGCAAACCCCTTCATTGTTGAAAACCCCCAGAGTGAGCGTGTTGAAACCTCTAGCATTGTTAAAAACCCAGAGTGGCGTGTTGAAAAACCCCTATCATTGTTGATAACCCAGAGTGAGCGTGTTGCAAACCTCTAGCATTGTTAATAACCCAGAGTGAGCGTGTTGCAAACCCCTATCATTGTTGATAACCAGAGGGAGCGTGTTGCAAACCCCTATCTTGTTGATAACCCAGAGTGAGCGTGTTGAAAAACCCCCTATCATTGTTGATCACCCAGAGTGAGCGTGTTGCAAGCCCCTATCATTGTTGATAACCCAAGTAGCGTGTGCAAACCCTACATTGTGATAACCCAGAGTGAGCGTGTTGCAACCCCTGTCATTGTTGATAACCCGAGTGAGCGTTTTTGCAAACCCCTTCATTGTTAAAAACCCCAGGTGAGCGTGTGCAAACCCCTATCATTGTTGATAACCCAGAGTGAGCGTGTTGCAAACCCTATCATTGTTGATAACCAGAGTGAGCGTGTTGCAAACCCCTATCATTGTTGATCACCCAGAGTGAGCGTGTTGCAAGCCCCTATCATTTTTGAAAACCAGAGTGAGCGTGTTGTAAAACCCTATCTTGTTGATAACTAGAGTGACGTGTTTGCAAACCCTGTCATTGTTGATAGCCCGAGTGAGCGTGTTGCAAACCTCTATCATTGTTGATAACCGAGTGAGCGTTTTGCAAACCCCTTCATTGTTGATAACCAGATGAGCGTGTTGCAAACCCCTTATCATTGTTGAAAACCCCAAAAGTGAGCGTGTTGCAAGCCCTATCTTTGTTGATAAACCAGAGTGAGGTGTTGCAAAACCCTATCATTTTTGATAACCCAGAGTGAGCGTTTTTTGCAAACCCCTGTCATTGTTGATAGCCAGAGTGAGCGTGTTGCAAACCACTTCATTGTTAACCCAGAGTGAGCGTGTTGCAAAACCCTATCATTGTTGATAACCAGATTGAGCGTTTTGCAAACACCTTCATTGTTGATAACCCAGGGTGAGCGTTTGCAAACCCTAATCTTTTTTTAATAACCCAGAGTGAGCGTGTTGCCAACCCCTATCATGTTGATAACCCAGAGTGAGCGTCTTGCAAACCACTATCATTGTTGAAAACCCCAGAGTGAGCGTTTGCAAACCCCTATCATTGTTGATAACCCAGAGTGAGCGTGTTGCAAACCCCTATCATTGTTGATAACCCAGAGAGGCGTGTTGCAAATCCCTGTCATTTTTTGATTACCCAGAGTGAGCGTGTTGCAAACCCTATCATCGTTGATAACCCAAGTGAGCGTGTTGCAAACCCCTATCATTGTAGATTACCCAAAAGTGGGGGTGTTGCAAACCCCTGTCATTTTTGAAAACCCCAAGGTGAGCGTGTTGAAAAACCCCTATCATTGTTGATAACCCAGAGTGAGCGTTTTGCAAACCCCAAACATTGTTGATAACCCAGAGTGAGCGTGTTGCAAACCCCTAACATTGTTGATAACCCAGAGTGAGCGTGTTGCAAACCCCTATCATTGTAGATTACCCAGAGTGAGCGTGTTGAAAAGCCCTATCATTGTTGATAACCAGAGTGAGCGTGTTGCAAACCCCTATCATTGGGGTTTTGATCAACCCAGAGGAGCTTGTTGCAAACCCGTCTTGTTTGATAAACCAGAGTGAGGTGTTGAAAAACCCCTTCATGTTGATAACCCAGAGGGAGCGTGTGCAAACCCCTATCTTTTGTTGATATACCCAGAGTAAGCGTGTTGCAAACCCCTATCATTGTTGATAACCCAGAGTGAGCTTGTTGCAAACCCATATCATTGTTGATAACCCAGAGTGAGCGTGTTGCAAACCCCTGTCATTGTTGATAACCCAGAGTGAGCGTGTTGCAAACCCCTATCATTGTAGATTACCCAGAGTGAGCGTGTTGGAAACCCCTATCATTGTTGATAACCCAGAGTGAGCGTGTTGCAAACCCCTATCATTGTTGATAAGCAGTGGCAACTGAACAACAACAACTCTGTGCTCTTCACTTTAGTCGTCATAGAACTTGCCAGGTTGAGTATTTAGAATGAAATAATCATAACGATAATAATTTTGGGAGTAAAAATAATAAAAACAGTAATTGCCAACATGTCCTATTGATGACAGCAAAAACATAAAAAATTGCATTTTTTAAAAAAACATACTTAGAAATATGATAGAAACAAGCTGATTGCATCAACATGTTGCCAGAATTTTGCACTATTTTTTGGTAAGAAAACCTAAAATTCCAAAAATTTTCAACTTCAATTTTATGATCTCTAAACAACTGGTCTCCCTAAAGCCCAAAAGACTCAGTGTTCAGTGAACCGCTGCCAAGACTATGGGCCGACAGTCCAAATGAATTCTTCATGAATGAAACCCAAAATCTGGTCATCCCAAAAATCTCGGATATTATTCTAATTCCACAAGACTTTGAGAGGCAATTTAAATGATATGTCCATGCACTCTGCCCCAGGCCCAGACTCGTGGAACTCCGTGTTCATCTAGAATTGCAAGAAGACCCTATCGTGTGGGCCCTTTAGCATTTTATGGAGAGGGAGCATGGACACAGGGGTCATCCCACACACACTAAAAACAACAGACATAACCCCATCCCCCAAAGGTGACAGTAAAGATATTGCAAAGAACTACAGACCGATAGCACTAACATCCCATAACATAAAAAATCTTTGAGAGGGATCTAAAAGGCAACATAGCCACCACCTAGATACCCATCAGTTACACAACCCAGGGCAAGACGGATTTAGAGCAGGTCGCTTCCTGAATGTCCCAGCTCTGGACATGTAGGATAAAGGAATAACGGAAAAAAGTTGGTTAGATGGATCTACAACTTCCTGACAAATAGAACACAAATAGTAATAGTAAACAGAGTAAAGTCTGAGGCAGCCATGGTAAAAAGCTCTGTTCCACAAGGCACAGTACTCGCTCGCTTTCTATTCCCCATCCTCATTTCTGACATAGACAGAGATGTAAGCCATAGCTCCGTGTCTTCCTTTGCGGATGATACCCGAATTTCCATGGCAGTGACATTCCCCTGAAGAAAACCGCGAGACTCCAAGCGGGCATCAACCAAATCTTCGAATGGGCCACTCAAAACAATATGAAGTTCAACGAGGAGAATTTTCAACTTCTCAGATATGGGAAACTTGAAGAAATTAAAAATATATCAGGGTATACGACAAATTCTAACTATACAATAGAATGGAAAAGTAATATGAAGAACCTGGGAGTGATAATGTCAAAGACCACAACAATGTATCTACCTCATCCGCTAGGAAAATGGTAAGATGGATAATGAGAACCTTCAAAACCAGGTTCTCTTCAAATCGCTTGTGCTCTCTAGGCTGGAATACTGCTGTACACTAAAGGCCCCTTTCAAGGCTGGCGACATTGCAGACCTGGAGAATGTACAAAGAACTTTCACGGCACACATAAGTACGATATGGCACCTAAATTACTGGGAATGGTTGAAGGTCCTTGTTCTGCACTCCCTGGAACGCAAGCGAGAGAGATACATGAAATAACACTTGGAAGGGCCTGGAGGGATGATACCAAACCCGCTCACGAAAATCACTTCCTATGACAGCAAAAGACTTGGCAGGAGAGCAACATTCCCCCGACGAAAAAACAGGGGCGCCACGAGTACAAATGAGAGACAACACAATAAGTTTTCTGGGGGGCCCAAGACTGTTCAACTGCTCCCAGCATACATGAGAGGGATTACCAATTTGAACCCCTGGCTGTCTTCAAGAAGGCATGGACAGGCACCTAAATCAGTATCTGACCAACCGGGCTGTGGTTCGTACGTCAGCTTGCGTGCGGCCAGCAGTTTAAAAGCCTGCTTGATCAGACTTGATCCACCATGATGCCCGGTCTCAGACCGAGCCCCGGGGGCGTTAACCCCCCGAAACCCTCCCAGGTAAAAATCATACTGGAATGGTTGTAATAACTTTCCCAAGGGCGGAGAGTCAAAGCCGAGACTGAAATTACGTAGGTGCAAAATTTGTCCATTTTTTGTGTAGTAGCGTAAAATTTTATTTCCATTAAACCAGATTCAATAAATTTCGGTTTGGTATAAACCTTGTCTTTCTAAATCAAATTTCAATTTAACTTTTATGAATGACTTCAATGAATGCTAGATAGGTACTGCAAGGAACTTGCAATCCCATTCATTGATAACTGAGACCTTTTCTTTGGCAAACGTGATATGTATGCAAGGGATGGGGTTCATCTCTCTGGGGATGGGGGTGGTTGCATTAGCCAGTTCAAATTTAGAGGGAATTGATGACTTGTCTAGAATTTAAACTGATAGATTATAGAGGTATGGGTGTTTGTGGGAAACAATCAGGCTGCAGCATTAGGGTAAAAACAGCAGTTATTACCGGGATACCTCAGGGATATGTTTAAAAAGACAATATTCAAATAAAAGTTTTCTAGTAATGGTAAATCAATTGATCAAACAAACAAAGAGATATAGTAGAGGGCAACGAGTGACTAGCTCCCTTAAGGTTTACTATACCCAAATTTAGGAGTCTAAAAATAAGATAGATAGCTAAAATTACTTGCAAGTGCAGGTAATATAGATTTTATTGGTATAACAGAGACCTGGTTCAACCTGAAAGATAGAGAAATGCCTTCTGAATGCAACATACAGGGTTATAAACTATTCCCCACTGGGTAGGGTCAACAGGAAGGGTGGTGGTGTGGCGATGTATGTCAGAGAAATTTTAAAATTTTTGTTTAGATATGATATAAATTAGAAACATCGAACACAGAATCGGTTTTGGTACAGTTTCTCGAGGGTCGTGACAAGTTAATTTTGGGTTGTGATTTATAGGCCCCCAAACCTTGATAGGGAGTGCAGTAAGCTGTTTTTGGGACGAAATTCATAAGGCATCTAGATACGAAAATGTTGTGATAATGGGGGATTTTAACTTTAGACAAATTGATTGGGAAAAATATGAAAGGAAATCTTGAGTCTAGTGAATTTCTTGATCGGTTCAGGGTTGCTTTTTAGAACAGGTTGTGACAAAAACCCAAATAGAGGAAATAATCTGCTTGACTTGGTTTTTTGCCAACAAAGATTCACTAAAATTTAAAAATCTTGAGGTTAATGATGAGCTTGGGGAAAGTGATCATAAATCACTTAGTTTCAATTTTTATCTGGAATTACCCAGATTAACTGCAATCAATCTCTGTCCCAGATTTTCTCTTGGCCGACTTTATGGGACTGAAAAAATTTCTTGGGTGGGCTAAATTGGGATGTCCTGACTATGGGTCAGGTAGGTTTATCTTGGTTGCCAATAGACGTTTTTTTAGAGCATAGTTCTTGCTGAACAGACAACTTTTGTTCCAAGTAGGAATTAGATCTAACAAAAATGATCCCAATGGATGAACAATAGATTAAAACTCTCATTGGTCAAATAGAGAGGCATATATAGGGTATCAAAAGAGGGAATGGGCAGTTAAGAAATCAATATATTCAATTAAAGAGAGAAAAAAAGAAAGGAATAAGAAAAACAAAAAGAGATTATGAGGTTAAGGCGCAAGGGATTCAAAAACTAACCCAAAAGGATTCTTTCAGTTATACAAAAGTAAGATTAGGGACAAATTGGGCCCACTTAAGAGTAACTCTGGTCAGATCACTGACAGTGATAAGGATATGTGTGAAATTCTAAATACCTACTTCCTCTCAGTTTTCACCCAGGAAAATACTAGCGATATTCCTGAAATAATAGATTATGTTGAAACAGGGTGATAAAAAACTATGTACGACTGCGGTAACTAGTGACATGGTTTCCTCAGACAAATAGAGAAACTAAAACCTAACAAATCCCCTGACCCTGATGAACTGTTTGCAAGGGTGTTAAGTAAGTTTTTTAAGGTTCTTTTGATACAAATTTTTTAATTTTTACGTACAAATAGATAAATGAAAATGTTATATCTTCAAACGTATAAGAGAAAATTAATAGAAGGGACTTAATTTTAAATAAGTTTTTGCTAATTAACCAATTTACCTATTACCTAGGTAATAGGTAAAATTTTGACCAGTTTTACCTATTACCTAGGTAATAGGTAAAAATTTACCAATTTTACCTATTACCTAGGTAATAGGTAAAATTTGACCAGTTTTACCTATTACCTAGGTAATAGGTAAAAATTTACCAATTTTACCCATTACTAGGTAAAAAGGTTTTAAAATTGGGTTTAACCGGGAAAAAGAGTCGAATATCTGAATGAAATATTTTATGACTAAGACTCAAAATTTAGTCAATACAAAAATCTCTGATATTATCCTAACACCGAAAGACTTTGTAAAACCAATAAATAACATGCCAATACACTCGTGCCCAGTACCAGACTCATGGAACTGTGTTCATCAAGAACCGCAAGAACCCCCTTTCAGGTGCCTTCAGCATTATATAGAGAGGGAGCATGGACACTAGGGTCTTCCCAGTCACTAAAAATACCAGACATAACCCCCTTCCACAGAGGTGGCAGTAAAGCAATTGCAGAGAATTACAGTCCGATTGCACTAACATCCCATACCACAAAAATCTTTGAAAGGGTTCTAAGAAAGAAGATCACCACCCACCTATGTAATCAAAGGAATTGGCTAGATATGCAACATCCCCCAATGAAAAGCAGGGGCGCCACGAGTACGGAAAGAGACAATACAGTTAGTGTCAGAGGCCCATGACTGCTCAACTGCCTCCCAGCATACATAATGGGGATTACCAATAGACCCCTGGCTGTCTTCAAGAAGGCACTGGACAGGCACCTAAAGCCGGTACCTGAGCATCAGGGCTGAGGTTCGTAAGTCGGTTCTCGTACAGCCAGCAGTAACAGCATGGTTGATCAGGACTCTGATCCACCAGGAGGCCCGGTCACAAAACCGGCTGTGGGACGTTGATCTCTGAATCCTTCTCCAGGTGTGCTCCAGGTATGTCTAATTCCTCTTCTTCTCGGTACTGTGCATAATTATTTTAATGGTCCAAGCTTGGGAAGTTCTAAAACGAGTTCTTTATGTTCCAAAACCCCTCGCCCGGGTGTTTTTTAACACAGTTTAAAAAAAATTT
>NC_069436.1:41203927-41277807 GCF_026875155.1 Cherax quadricarinatus | reverse complement strand
TTATACATCCTGTTTTACCCCCTTTGGGACCTCCAGAGTGAAGTGTTCCCACTATGTAATCACTTTCTTCTCCGCTGTCTCCTCTCTCCAGCTCATCAAAATTCCAGCGATTTTGATCAGCAATGCCACTCCTCCACCCCCCCTGTTCCCTCTGTCTTTCCTCAGGATTTGGTATCCCGTTGGAAAGATGGCATCTGTTATCATATCTGTAAGTTTGGTTTCTGTGAGAGCTATGATGTCCGGTGATGCTTCTTTGACTCTTTCATGCCACTCCTCCCACTTATTTGTTATTCCATCAGCGTTTGTGTACCATACCTTCAGTTTCCTTTCCAACACTGTGGTTTGGGGGGCCTGTGAGGGTGGGAGACCTGGTGGCATACTGTGGGATTCTATAGCTCGGTGTTGGGTGGAGGCTGTGGGAATGGATTGTAGTGTGTGTTGGGATGGTGTGATAGGTTGTATGGTTCTGAGAGTAGTTGTGTGTGTGCTTGCCCTTGCTGTTCTGTTCTGCTCTGACTGACCTCTGCTGGTTCCCTCCTTGTCTCTTTTCCTAGCTCCTTTCGCTTTTTTGTCCCCTCCCTCAGCTGTGTGTGTGTGTGTGTGTGTGTGTGCCCCCACTTCTAAGTATTCATACTGCTAATGAATACCGGTAGATACCAGTAATTCTAAGCTTACCAATACTTGTAACACTTATCGGTTCTACTTCTAAAATTCAGAAAGTAGCTAGGTTGTAAAATTTAGCTTGTCTCAGCTTAAGTGTCTGACGTTATCCCTCACTACCGCTTTACTCCTTGCACTCTCCTCTATGCTATTTCTACTCTAATTCTGTTAATGGCTTGCAGGAGTGAGTGACCAGTATCTAACAGTGATGCAGGACCAGACTCAATCTTGCAAAATGCAACCTCAACAGGTGGAATACTTGCGCTGACAGCGGTGTGATGACAAGTTGCCAGAAGCTGATGACGTAGCCGTCTACATAGGCCTTCTCTCACTATTTTGTAACTCCTTCACCCATGATGTTATAACCATATATGCTCATGCATCCCGCGTTCCTCAAGTGATTTCACTTTTCACTTATTACAGAATACACTTCACATTCGGTGTTACACTTTATATGTATAATGGCATACAAACTGTTGTGACGTCACTGCTTCAGTAGGCCTACGCCACCTTTCCTTGTTGTATATTTTATTTTTTCTTTCTCCTTTTGCCTATTAACTTTTTCACTCTCACATTACGGTGCCCCACATTTCGCTTGTTAACCAAACGCTGGTAATTCTTGATCACCCGTTTCCACACTCACTTTGATATTTTTATGTTTGTATCTGTGTGGCAACAGCGCCTAGTAGATCCACAACGGTTTGGCACTTTTAAAAGAAAATACTGAATTTAGGTTTCCCCTCGAATTTTTTCAACTAATAACTATAGTTATCACTCGTAGGTTTGTTCACTGACTTTGTCACTACCACTGATTACTGCTAGGGGTTACTGCACCCCTCAAAAACACGAAGGTTCTCGGAGCCTTGTGTACCCACGTCTGCACCCACCATGTGTGTATGTGTGTGTGTGTGTGTGTGTGTGTGTGTGTGTGTGTGTGTGTGTGTGTGTGTGTGATGTGTGATGTGTGATGTGTGTGAGAGAGAGCGAGAGCGAGAGCGAGAGCGGGAGCGAGAGCGAGAGAGCGAGAGAGCGAGAGAGCGAGAGAGCGAGAGAGCGAGAGAGAGAGAGAGAGAGAGAGAGAGAGAGAGACTGAGATATTGATGAGCTTCTTAGTGTTTGACATTAAGAATTTCGTTAACTTTCCTACTCACATCTCTGGCTCCTCCATCGACCCAGCAGTGCGTGATATACGAATTTAAAAGCATAGTCACTAGTCAGCCGCTTGGCTATTTTTGATCATCTGACCTCCAAAAACTGATTGTCCTAGATAAAAGACTGACAAGGTTATTCACCTTATGAACATATCCCACTTCTGAATCGGCAGGATAGGACCATCTCTCCTAGCAGTCACGAGAAAGCTGACCTCTTTGCCAAACACTTTGCTGGCAAGATGCAAGTTCCTGATCCCGCAAGGGAACCTCCTTGGCTAGCCACAAGAACTGTATCAAAGATGTTAATGACCACCCCAGAAAATGTTGTGCCCATATGACAACAGGAAAATGCAATCTTCCTGTGAACTTTTCCACCCTGAAATATGTCATTCTTCAGTTCAGGAAAGACAATGATGTAACTTATATTGCCAGGCACACCACCTAAAGGGGACAAGAAGATACAGAATATCTAGACTATAGGAAAACCTGGGTAGCCACAACCACTCCAGAGAGAGAGAGTTTTTAGCGCCAGGAAGGAAAAAAAACTGGTAAGAAATGACAGAAATCGTACACCAACTCCGGTCATTCCTGGAGTGGAATCAGAATCAATGACCTCAGCTATAAAACAACAGATATTAGTGGCAGGAAAAAAGACCCCATCCCCCTATACCACCAATAGCGCAAATACGACGACATTCATCTTTGCAAATTTACAGGGTCTAAAGCCAGTAACGAACAACAAAATACTCTTCATCCGTAGACTGCTTACAGAGTCAAACGCTATGTCCGAGGTTTTCACAGAGACCCACGTAAAGCAACACCTTGACAATGAAATATGGATCCTGGGTTATAACCTATACAGATGCGACAGAGTGAACAGACAAAAGGGGGTGGGGTGGGAGTAGGCCTGTACGTCACAGTCACTGATATGCTGGAACAACTACTATATGTCTCAAATGATGTAGTTGAAATTTTGGCAGAAAAAATCAAGAAAGAAAAACCTGGTCATTGTGGTTGTATACAAGCCTTCAGATCCAACATCCTAATAATTTCAGCAACAGCTTTTGAAAATTGATCACTGTCTGGAAAAATCTTTCAGCTCATCACGTTAAACCAAATAATAGAGTCAACAAGATTGGAAATACACTGGACCTAATCTTCACTAACAATGATGAACTGATACGAAATATTACCATATCAAAAACAATATACTCAGATCACTATATAATATATGATCAGTCACGAGGGAGCTTTCACCAATTTCAACGTCAATAACAAAAACATAAAGTAGGACAGAGTAAACAACGTCCTAAATGATATAAACTGGATAGATGGACTAAGCAACACGGACTCACACCGATGTCTAGAACAAATTAACTCTATGGCACTCGAGGTATGCTCAAGGCATATTCCTTAAAGAAAAAGGAAGAAAAGATGTAAACTATAAGGAGAAAGGTGCTCCCTATACAGACGAAGGCAAAGAATAACTAAGCGCTAAAAGAGGCCAATGTATGTGTAAAAAGTAAGGAGACACTGGTCAGAGAAATACCAAACATCGAACTAAAGCTAAAGGAATCTTACAGGAGTCAAGAAATGCGGGAATAACTAAAAGCCATAAATGAAATTGAAATAAACCCAAAACATTTATTTTCTTATGCCAAATCAAAATCGAGAACAACATCCAGTATTGGGCCCCTACTTAGACGGGATGGGACCTAAACACATGGCAGCAAGGAAATGAGTGAGCTACTCAAGTCACAATATGACTCAGTTTTTAGCGAGCCACTAAGCAGACTGAGAATCGAAAACCTTAATGAATTTTTCATGAGAGGGACACAGAATTTGGAATACTCAAATCTATCTGATATTATCCTGAGGCCAAATGACTTCGAAAAGGAGATAAATGACATGCCCATGCACTCTGCCCCAAGCCCAGACTCATGGTACTCCGTGTTCATCAAGAACTGCAGGAAGCCCCTGTCACATGTCTTCAGTATTTTATGGAGAGGGAGCATGGACACAGGGGTCAGCCCACACTCACTAAAAACAACAGACATTCCCCAACTCTACAAAGGTGGCGAAAAAGCAATTGCAATGAACTACAGTTCTAAGAAGCAAGATCGGTCGTTCCTGCCTGTTCCAGCTACTGGACCGCTACGACAAGGTCCTGGATGCTGTAGAGGATAAACAAAATACAGACTTTGCTAAAGCCTTAGACAAGTGTGTCTATGGTGGAATAGCGCACAAAATGGGTGATAAAGGAGTAACAGGAAAAGTTGATTGATGGATCTGTAACTCTGGCAAATAGAATACAAAGAGTAATAGTAAACAGAGTAAAATCCCAGGCAGCCATGGTGAAAAGCTCTGTTCCACAAGGCACAGTACTCGCTCCTCATTCTCATATCTGACATAGACAGAGACGTAAGCTATAGCTCCATGTCTGCCTTTGCGGATGACACCCGAATTGCCATGACGGTGACCTCTATCGAAGACACCGCAAGACTCCAAGCGGACATCAACTTAATCTTCAAAGGGGCAACTCAAAACAATACGAAGTTCAATAAAGAGAAATTTCATGCACTCAGAAGTGAAAAGCATTAGGAAATTAAAACTGTATCAGGGTATACAACAAATTCTAACCATACAATAGAGCGAAAAAGTAGTGTGAAGGGCCTGGGAGTGATAATGTCAGAGGATCTGACCTTCAAAGACCACAACAATGTACCTACCGCATCTGCTTGGAAAATGATAGGTTGGATAATGGGAACCTTCAAAACTAGGTACACCAAGCCCATCATGATTCTCTTCAAATCGCTTGTTCTCTCTAGGCTGGAATACTGCTGTACACAAACTGCCTCCTTCAAGGCTGGCGAAATTGCTGACCTGGAGAATGTACAAGAAACTTTCACGGCACACATATGTACGATAAAGCACCTAAATTACTGGGAATGGTTGAAAACCCTTGATTTGTATTCCCTGGAACGCAGGTGAGAAAGATAAATGATTTTATACCCTTGGAAAATCGTAGAGGGATTAGTACCAAACTTGCACACGAAAATCACTCGCTATGAAAGCAAAAGACTTGGCAGCAGATGCAACATTTCCCCAATGAAAAGCAGGGGCGCCACGAGTAAACTGAGAGACAACACAGTAAGTGCCTGGGGTCCAAGATTGTTCAATTGCCTCCCAGCATACATAAGGGGCATTACCAATAGACCCCTGGCTGTCTTCAAGAAGGCACTGGACAGGTACCTCAAGTCAGTACCTGACCAGCCAGGCTGTGGTTCTTACGTCAGTTTGTGTGCTGCTTGCAGTAACAGCTTGGATGATCAGACTCTGATCTACCACGAAGCCTGCTCTCAGACCGAGCCGCGGGGGAGCTGACCACCGAAACCCTCTCCAGCAATCATATCACCCTTATCTCTCCTGTCCTCGAGTGTCGTCAGTGTCTCTTAACCTCTCCTAATAGGTCATGACCTTGAGCTCCGGGATTATTCTTGGAGGAAACCTTTGCACTTTCTCTAATTTTCTTACGTGCTTGGTGGCTAGGTGTGGGTTCCAAATTGTTGCTGCATCCTCGAATATAGGCCTGACATACACGGTGTACATGGTCCTGAACGATGTGTGTGTGTGTATGTGTGTGTGTGTAACGAGTCTTAGTAAGGAAGAAGAAACGAGGAAGGAAGAATGAGAAGCAGGTGATGGGAAAGAAAAATGAAGGATGCAGAGCTGAACGCATTCCGGCCAGCGGCTGGATCTGAGGTGAGGCTTGCGGGAGGTGGGTAGATGGTGGGTTATAACTCTAACCAAATGTTTTTATTCTGGAGGCAACAGCGAGGGGTGGTGTTGCAGGTCAGTGCTCAATGGTGTCGTTATCAAGTGATAGCAACGTCGATGCTTTTTCCAGCTTTGAATTTTTTACTTTTTTTCTTTTGTCCTTGCGTCACATAACCCCTGGAATGTGTTAGGCCCCGTGGCTGGTGTTAGTCTTGCATGTGAAAGAGCCTTGGAATATATTAGAGCCCTGGTATTTGTTAATGTCTCCTGGTGTGTAACAAAGTCCCCCTATTTATTGTCAGAGCCAACTAGCGTATCTTACAACCCTCTGCCGCTTGTTAGAGCCTAATGATGTGTTGAGAGAGAGAGAGAGAGAGAGAGAGAGAGAGAGAGAGAGGAGAGAGAGAGGAGAGAGAGAGAGAAGAAGTGAGGTTGTCCTATGAGGGTTTTGTGCTGCTGTATCACAGGTTGAGTTATCATAAAGTCTCCTCACAGGACTTACCCCTTACCTCTGGGACTAGTCTGTTTAAAATTTCTACACTTCCTCCAATTACTTGACATGCTTGATCAGGTTCCTTACAAGTGCTGCATACTACAGTACCGGCCTTACGTACATAGTATAAATGACTCTCCTTAGATGTCTAAAAGCTTTTCTTAGATTTGTTAGAAACGCATTTGGTGCACCAGTTATTTGGTTGATATGAGCCTCAGGTGTTACCAACAGTATAATACTCACCTTAAGGTCATTCATTTTGAGTGAAGTGTGTGACCTTTGTTTCTTGAGACTGTACTTCGCCTGCATTCTTCTTTGCCTTTCTCTAAACTTCATAGCTTTTCATATGCTGGGTTTAAACTCCAATAGCCACTACACGGACCAAACCTTCCTTTCTTAATCCATTTGAAGCCTTTCCTAGTCCATGTCTTCCAGTATTCTGTTCATTAGTTTTACACCTGCCAACAGGAATACCTCTGAATCTGTCCCTTCTGTTAAATTATTCACGTCAAGTTATTCACGTCTCAACAAGAGCTTCAGTCCTGTTTAGGTTATTATTGTACTATTTCAACCTGACCTGATTTGGACTTACGTAGTTTAACAATCATTTTTTTGTCCGCACTATTTCATTTAAAGGAAGTACAACAATCATGGAGTGATTTCTCGCATGGTCTGTAATTTTGTTTCTTTATTTTATGCTTGATTGTCGGCTGTGGTCATCCGACACTGGTGAGATAGGAGAGGCAGCTTAGATCTTTCCCAGATCTGAGAATTAATCTGACATCTGTTGCTAAACTGGTCGGTCCCCTTTACTTGTAGCTGTCATACAATCAGCTACGCACCATCCAACAGCCGTTCTCCATTTATCACCCCCACCATTGTGCTTTACGACTGGAGACGATACTGCTGCAGAATGGTTGTGGTTTTCAGAGGATCCCAGTAGCTCGGTTCTTCAGTATCCCTACTCATTTTCACAAAGATTATGCAGCTCATTTCTGCTCTCCATAGTACAGAATAGATATAAATTCGTTTTGAACATTTATAGGAGAATGAAAAAAAGTAATTCATGGCATACGAAATCTGCCATACTAAGAAAGACTGAAATCTCTTAACCTGCATTTTCTTGTAAAAAGTAAAATGATGGCAGACATAACTGAAGTGTGTAAGTGGAAGACGGGCATAAATAAGTTTCCGAGGACATCCTTCAAGAAAGACCCCTAAATAAGGTACTCAGATTTAATAAGTTTAGATTTAGATATGATATAGGTAAGTATTGGTTTGAAAATAGAGAGGCCAATGAGTGCAACACTACCTAGTATGGTAAGAAATTCTATAACCTAGGGTAGTGTTTCGAATTTAGGTTAGATAAATACATGAGAAAGAAGAATTGGATTTGAGTGGGACTTACATATGAGTTAATTGGGTTATCAGAGATTGTTCCTTAAGTAGCATTAAAAATTTTGAAGAAATATTTTTGTTAATGGGTTTTGGTTTAGGAAGGACATGCTTAGTATGGGGCAGTAGGCCTCCTGCAGTGTCCCATCTTCATGATCATATGGTCTTATGAATTTATATCCATTCTGTAGTAAGGAGACCATAACTGAGCAACATAATAGAAGTGAGGACTTGCTTGTGATATGCAGATGTGTAAAACAACTTTTGGGCTCCTGTTACTAATACTTCTTTATAAAATTCCAAGTAATCTGTCAGTCTTATTGCACACAATTAGGCCCTGTTGTCTTGATTTTAGATTTCTGCTTACCATGACTCCAAGTCTTTTTCACATTCTGTACGATCAAGCTCTACATCACCCAGTTTATAAATTCGAGGGCAATTTTCATTCCCAAGGACTTTACTCATGTCCACAATGAACTCTATCTGCCTCTTTTTTTGACAAAGACATTAATTTATCCAAATATTCCTGGAGTTCATTGTTATCCCCCTCAGAATCAGTCGTTCAGCCTATTTTTGTATCATCAGTAAATTTACTCAAGTCACTTGTAATTCCCTCATCAAGGTCATTAATGTAAATTATGAAAAACACTGAGCCTAAAATTTATCATTGTAGAACGCCCCTAGTGACCAATCCATTCATACTTGACCCCATTAATGAAAACACTTCTGCTTTCCATTGGTAAGCCATACCTCAATCTAGGTTAGAACTTTACCTCTTCTACTATGAGCTGCAACATTTTTCAAGAGTCTTCTGTGAAGTACTCTATCGAAGACTTTACTGAAATTCAAATAAATATTGTTTACTGCCTCGAATGCTTTACCAAAGAACATCAGTAAATTTGTCAGGAACGAACGACCTCTTGTGAACCCATGCTGAGACTCATTAATCAAATTATGCTAGCCAAGATAACTTCTAATAATATTATATTACATATATGATACTAATAATTTGTCTGCTATAGATGTCAGGCTTACTAGACAGCAATTTGATGGAATGGACTTACTCCTGATTTTAATATAGGAATTACATTAGCCATTTTCCTCATCTCTGGCACAACACCAACATGCTCGTTAGCAGCTGATTAAGTTCCAACATGAATTCTTTAAGTACCCTTGAAAATAATTCATTGGGGCCCGGAGACTTTTCTCTTAGTTTACCTACTGGTTTAATAACCATTGTCCTCATTGCTCTCGGGTCGTGTGGACCTATTGCGCAAACGCTCCTCAGTTACCTGACTGCAGTGGTGTGAGGTGGTGCTTGTCGCGCCTCTGCCGTCAAACCAGGAGAACTACCATCAGTCAAAATGGCGTTTAGTCATAGACCAGGATCAACACTGTCGGCGTTGAGCTTCTCCGAGGGGCAATAACGCCAGTTTCAGCCCAAGTATTACTACCTAAAATCATCAGAGAGACGTATAGGCATTCAGGATGGAGAGTTGTACGGGGTAGCCTTAAACGGAGCACGTAGAATTTTTGTGAAACTGCTCTCAGCAACGGTCTATGAATTGTTGGTCAACCGTTTTTGATGCAACACCACCTGTTCATGTGAGGATGGTCGATGTATCCAGGCATTATACATGGGTCAAACTGCGTAATGTCCCCTTTGAGGCTGATGAGACAGACATCAGAAGAGTTTTTGAGGAATATGGGACTGTTCATTCGGCTCAGCATGGTATGTGGGTGACGGGAGCCTATGCAAGTCTGCCGGAAGGCACTTTTAACCTAAAAATGACGTTATGACACCCCATACCGTCCTACGTGTACCTACAGGAATTCAGGACACAGGTCATGGTTTCGTATGCCGGGCAAAGACGTACATGCCGACTATGTGGGGAATATGATCACATAGCGGTGGCGTGTGGGAAGCGGCAACGAGCTCCTGGCCCAGAGGCGGAGGCATCCACCTCTACAATGGAGGGAGCAGGTGAATATCAACGACGTGAAGGAGGGCGTGGTCGTCTATGGAGCGAGATAGTGGATGAGGCGTATAAGGCTGGGGGAGAGGGTGAGGCCCTTGACCAGTTACCTGGCCCAGAGACACTTCCAGAGGATAGAGACGAGCAGAAAGTACAGGAGGAAATGTTGGAAACTTAGGAGGAATTAGCTGAGGTGCTGAAGTCCTTGTCACTGCCTAAGGAGGAGGCCGCACCTGGGAAGGTGGTAGATGAAGAGTTGACGGCTGCGGTGAATCAACGACAGGAGAACTATACGGACGACAGGAGTGACAGCGTGACTGGGGTGCACAGTGGAGGTTGTGGTACATTGTGAGGAATCCCCAGACCGAGCTTTGGAGGAGGCGATTGTCACAAGGAAGAGGGCCGCTGTGTCGGATTCGGATGATGTTCTAACGCCAGCGCAGCGGCCTGGGAAGCAAAGATGGACTGAAGGTGAAGGTAGTGGTGGCCACGACAGGAGGCACCGAAAGAAGGGGGGTGGGAGAGAGGGAAGTGTGAAGGTGACAAGTGGAACGATAAGTTCTGGTGCCCACCGGAAAAGTGAAGAGAGGAGGCAGGCCTCCGGTGTATGACAGTAAAGGTTAATGGTTTGTGTAATAGTTTAAAGAGAGAATGGTTTAGAATGTTTCTGAATAAATCTAGAGTGGATATTGTGTTCCTTAAGGAGCATAATTTTAAGGAGGGTAGGGTGTTGGAGGTGGCAAAGTTTCAGGTGGTAACCCTGCCATCTGCCTGTTTGAAAGGAGGGGTGGGTATACCAATTAGGGAGGCGAGCCCGTTTGTTTTGCACAGGAGTGAGGGGGGGAGGGGGAAGGGTGCTGTGCATGGATGGTTGGTGGATGGGCAAACGTGTGGCCTTTATAAGCGTGTAAGCGCCTGTAGAGAATAACGTGCAGGTGAAGCAGGAGTTTGTGTGTGAGGACCTTGTGTTTTTCTTCCGTGCATTACCGGAGGTGGCAATAGTAGGAGGTGATTGGAAGTGCGTTATTAGGAGGGCCGACGTGGAACCGAAAGGGGCAAGTTATGTGTCGGTGACCCTCAAAGATTTAATGAGGGATATTCTGTTATGGGACGCGTTTGAGGGGGGGCGTGGGAGACAGAGCATACTTTTGTTAGGAGTGGGTATGCAGCGAGGTTAGATAGAGCGTATCTTTCTCACGGGGTTGTAGTGCGATCTTTCAAAACTGTTGAAGTAGCATGGTCGGATCATAAAGCAGTGTTGGTGGAGGTGGGTGGGAGGAGCTTGTGGAAATATGCAGGAGTTACTGGAAATTAAATATAAGTGTATTGAGTGATGAGGAGGGGTTGGAGGGATTTTCTGTCTATGGAAGGAGCTTAGCGAGGATGCACAGGGGGTGGACGATGTCGTGAAATGGTGGGATTGTGTAGCCAAGGAAAGGATTAGGAAGTATTATAAATAATTTAAAATATGGACTTTCAAATTATTTAGAGGACAGGTTAACTTCCTCATTCACCATGAGATATCCAGGTAGTCTACTGTGACGTACGTTATAGCCCTTCCCACATCCTCAGACACTCCACGTACATCTAACAATAAAGCCATTAAAAGCGGCAAACGTCCCCCACAAAAAAAATCTGATAATCCCACTCATCCATGATCTCGCCCCCTCCAAGGAGGGACAAAAAAAGACAACATGAAACTCAGTTTCGACATCATCACAATGCTGGCAAAAAGCCTCATCCACAAACCCCATACATTTCAACACCTCCTTGGAGGCCAGAATCCCCATGATGAAACGATACACTAATTCCCTTACTCTAGCCGGTATCCTAAGCTTACTAAAATCCCTCCAAATGACCCGCCAATCATACGTTGGGTACACGGCTACCTCTTCAAGATTCCCTGTCCACCCACAACCCGCACCAACCTTTTTACTTTTAGACTGTCCACCTGTTGCACTGTCAATAAAAACCTCAACTTATCCTCACAAACCCTCAAGTCCTTGCCACTCCACCATCTACAAGCCTCCTCCATAACCCTTCCTACTCTAGCGCCCCTCACACCCCGTTCCCTAATATACCTCTGCTTGACATATATAGCCATTCCTCTCAGTCCTAGTGGCAACAAGCCTAAACCCTGTCATTGAACATCTGTCATAACTACCTCCTTACATAACCATGCCCTCCCAAACCCCCACACAAACTTTAGCACCCTCCGCTGAATTTCCAAAATGTCCTCTACCTCTAAGGGGAAAAACCTCCGCCTCCCCCAAACCTTGCTATAGACAAGCGAATTTACCACCACTACCCTCTGATGCAAAGCTAGGTCCCTCGCACTTAAGCCTCTAAGTCTACTCAAAACCTTACCTGTGACAGTCTCCAAATTCACCTTCCTGCAGGCCTGCACCTCTGCCATATACCATATCCCACATACCCTAATCCTATCCACCACTGTCCATCCTGACCCCACCTCCAAGCCCCAACCTATCCAATTACCCACCACCAGTAACCTTGATTTCACCATATTAACTCGCATCCCCGTATTAGTACAAAACAACTGAATCACTCTACCCACCCTCCTTAATGCCTCCCTACCCCGGATCAAAACAGTAGTATCATCCACATACCCAGCAATACCCCCCTGCACCCCTTCCATCTCCTGTTTGTCCATCACCCCCTCAACAGACTCATAGAAGGGATTCTGCACACAAGCAAACAGCAACTGCGATAGTGGGCAACCCTGCCTCAAACCTCTCTCCATCGGTACACTTTCACCCAACTTCCCATTGACCTGTACCCTCACCTCTGCCTCAGCATACAGGGCATTCACCCATCTCACCACCCCCTCCCCAAACCCTAACCGTTCTAAGCAAACCCTTAAGAAATTCTACACATGCAGTCATATGCATTCTCCCAATCTAAACCAAGTATACCCCGTCCCAGGCAACTCTCAATAAAATCCCTAATAAAACTATAACCATCCCTCATCCTTCTCCCCGGAATGCCAAACTGTCCCCTATGTATCAAGCAACCCAACACTTTCCTCATTCTGTTGCCAATCTTAGCAAAAATCTTGTAATCTGAGCACATTAACGAAATTGCTTGATAATCATTCAAACCTCGGCATTCCTTTTTTGGCACTAAAACTGTTACACCCATTTTTTGCGAGTTCCCCATCCTCCCACTACTTAACATATAATTCAAAACCCCCACCAGACAATGTCTTACACACTCTCAATGACACCTATAAAAATCGTTCGGTATGCCGTCTATCCCGGGTGTTTTACCCAGGCACAGCCGAAAAACCGCCTCCTCAACCTCTGCCTCACTAATATCACTCTCCAGCATTTCACTGTCCTGCTCACTTAATACCTTATTGATCCCTTCATCCCCAAAACTCCCCTCACCGACACCCCCCCCTCACGCCTCCTCCATTTCTCCCTAAACAAAAAATCAGCATTTTCCATGGTGGATAGGCCCTGACCCTCTTCAAATCCACCCCCTCCTGTTCCTGCTACTAGATACACCAAGGTGGTTTTCGCCTGCCTTTCCTTAAACTTCCTGAGTACAAAGCCCGATGGCCTATCTCCCCTTAAAACATCCTCCAACCCCGCCCTAACTCTGATTGCCTCAAACCTTTCGTTATGAATCTCCACTAACCTATTCTGCAAGCTTTCCATGTCCCCACTCTCCCCACCATTTCCTCTTTATGACAATCATTTAACTGACCTTCAAGATAATTTTGCAAACCATAATGCCACTCGCCAGCTCCTTTCCCTGTACTTTAAAAAATTCCGCTATCCCAACCTTAGCCCTCATTTCCCACCAATCCAGCAAATTCATCGTCCTGTTCCTAGTCTCCCAAAAGGACATCCACCAATCCTCGAATCCTGTACCTTCACCTTCCTCCCTAAGTAGCCTCACATTCAATTTCCAGTATCCCACATAAAATCACACTATACCATCTACCCTCAGATCAGCAATTACTGCACGATGATCAGAAAAACCCACATCTAAAGTCCTCACCCTCTCCACAGCTATTCCCTGCCTGACATAAATCCTATCTATCCTCTACGAATGAAGGTGTGCTCCACTCCATACCCCCTACTCCCCACCACATCTACAACCCCAACATCCTGTAATACGTCTCTCAGAACCCCCAAAACACAACCCATCCCCCTCAGAACCACATCCCTATTCCTAATCACACAATTCCAATCCCTCCCAAGCACCATAATAGCGGGTAAACCCCGCAAATGATACACCAGGACATCTCGTACAAAATCCACTTTCACTCTAGCATTACTAGTCGCTGGCATGTACACCCCAACAAAACAAACCCTCCTGACCCCCCAAAACCTATCCACCCTGACAACCCTCCCACCCCTCCTCCTCCCAACCCAGGACATGCAAGGACTGGCCTCCTTTACCGCCACAACCACATCTCCGTTCAGTCTCAAAGCATTACTGGTAAACAACCTATAACCTTTCAAAACCAATTCACATCCTAACCTATGGTTATGTTCCTGCAAAAAACAGACATCAACACTAAATCTCCTTAAAAATTACTCTAACCATATCTCTCTTGACCTCGGTCTTAAAGGGGCAGATATTGACATGCACAATGACAGATTTGATGAGGGGATGGTGCAGGGTGGGTTGGAGGAGGCGATGTGGGGTGACAGACCGTCGGCCTGTGTGTTAAGGGGCCAGTGGAGGCACAGGTTGGCAATGGAGATTGATAAGTTAGTAGTACATGAGAACTTAGGTGGGTATAAGAGGGGTCAGGTGTTGCTAACTACAGATGGAATGAGTGGTTTTGTGGATAGGTGCTTTGGAAGATATTTGCTGAGTGTAGGAGTGAACGGTGAGGATTTAGGGAGATTGGGAGCGAATGTACCCTGTGTGCTGAGTGGCAGTGATCGAACGGCGTTAGGTGGGATATTGAAGAGGGGGAGGTATGGAGAGCTTTGGAGGATATGGCGAGAGGAAAAGCGCCAGGTATAGATGGGTTACCCTGTGAATTCTATGTGAGGCATTGGAATGTTTTAAAGATTTTTTTAGTGAGTGATGAATATGATGAAAAGTGAGGGGAGGATGGGTGAGTTGCAGAGTATGGCAGTAGTAGTTTTGATTCCAAAAGTGAAAGGCCCTACTACAGTGCAGAACTACAAGGCATTGCCATTGCTATGAGCTGATTATAAGATATTTGCAAAAATCTTGGGGAATAGGCTGAAGTGTGTGATAGAGTGGTTGCGAGAGGTCAGTATGGGGTGCCTGGGAGAACGATGTATGAGGGGCATGGAATAATAAAAGATTTTGTGGAAAGTATGGAGGGGGAGAATAAGGGTGGGAGGTGTATTAGCATTGGATTGGCAGGCAGCATATGATTGTGTGGAACTTGAGGTGCTGTGGTATATCCTACAGAGGCAGGGTTTTGGGGAGGAGATGGTGCGTTGGGTTGAGACATTGTACAAATGGGTGGGTGTATGTGTGCAGGTGAATGGGAAACTGGGAGAGTGGGTTTCAGTGGGTAGGGGCATAAGGCAGGGTTGCCCCCTGTCTCAACTGTTGTTTGCTTGTATACAGGACCCTTTTTATAGGGCAGTGGGTAGATGTTTTGGGGTGGAGCGTGGAGTGGATAATGGAGGGATGGGAATAATAGGGTATGTGGATGATGCAACGATTCTAGTGAGAAAGGAGGAAAGTTTACATAAGGTGGTTGGTGGTTTTGAAAAGGGTTACGGGTTTAAGAGTGAATGTGGAGAAGTCGAAATTATTGGTCTTAGAGAAATGGGTAGGGAGGGCAAGTTGGGAAAAAGCTGTGCATTGGTGTGTGGTGGATAGACTAAAGGTGTGTGGGATAGTTTATATGGGGAATGCCGAGGAGGCACGGATAGTTTTCTGGGATGGCAGTGGATAGGGTGGTGGGTAGGTTAAATGTTTTGCGACGAATGCATTTGACAATACATCAACGTGTAATAGTGGTGAATGCTAAGGAAGGTTTTTCGCTACATATGGGCTTCAGGGTGTGACTGGTTGGGTAGGAGTTTTATGCTACCGGTCGATAAAGGTGGATTGGGTTTAATAGATATACGATTAAGGGTTAAGTGTATATATTTGAAGAGGGGGTTTCTCCGAGTGGAAGGTCGTGTGGGGAAGGATGTGCAAGCATTATATGAGGAGGCACGAAGGTGATGGGTAGGATCAGAGATGAGTGTGAGGATGTGCTGAGAGCTTTATTGTATGCTAGGGATCCGTCTAGGATATGGGTGGGTGTTCTGGAGCGTGTTGTAGGGGTGAGGGCGATTGTGAAAGCTGAGGGACATTTGGGTGAGGTTGCGGTTGGTGCGCATCAGACCACGAGTCAGGGAGGTAATGTTTCGTTTCCTCCATGGCATACTGCCATCTGGTGTGGTGCTTAGGGAGCGAGGGTTGATGGTTGAGCACGTGTGTTGGGTGTGTGGGGATAGGGAGACAGCTTTTCATGTCGTACATTTTTGCAAAAAATTGAAGTGTATAAGGGAGTGGTTGGGTGGGGTTTTGAGGAGGGTGAGGGGGAGGGATATTGGTATTAAGGGCGTTAAGCTTAGATGTGGGAGGTGTGGAAGAGTCTGTACAGTGTGCATTGGTGTACATAATAGCGGATTTTGCTTTCGTATCATAGGCCATGAGGGGTAATGGGGATTGGGTGGTGTGAAAGGTCTTGGTGGCGACAATGTACAAAATGCTTAGTCGTAATAAGGGGGATATATGGTAGTAGATGGGAAAGGGTTTTTCCTGAAGGGTATTGTAGCATGAATGTCAGAGGTTTGTTGGCGTTGTGACAAAAAAAGGGGGGGGGGTGCTTTGGATTCAGGGGTTGCAACGGGCTCATCTCAGAACTTGGGAATGTACGAGGTGTTCTTTGATGTGATTGGAATGTGCAGTGTAGTTGTGGTGGGTGTGTTTAAATAAGTTTGTGGTGGTTTGTATGGGAAAAGTTGTTCCTATTTTGTATGGTCATGGCACTGAGATTTAATTGCATGCATGTGTTAGGGTGTGAGTTGGCCGGTTTGGTTGGGAGTGGAAGGATGACATTTTGAGCAAGAAGTTTGTTAAAAGATAAGGCATACGGTCCTACACAGGCAGTATTGTGAACTGGTTTACTGTTATTTGTAATGGATATTTTAAATTTGGGATATGTCTAATGTATTATTAGGCCTGGTGGTTGTTTCATTACAAAGGACATGCGGGTGTGATAACTACGTTGTGTACCAAATGTATGATAATAATGGGCTATGTAATGTGAGTATGTGATTTTTACCATACATTAAGTGCAACTAGCAGTAGGTAAGAAAGAGTTTTCATCGTGTACCCAGAATGGGTTGTATTATTGGCAATTCAGTGAAGTTACATGTATATTATGGAGAGAGATAGGCATATAAGGGTTATGTGTTAATGTATATTGTGTTAGGTAGGGTTAGGTTGGGTGTTGTAAGAAATGCTGCAGTCGGTAGCAGGAGAGTAGATTAAATTGTTTTCTTTATATTGTTTCATATTAATGACTATTTATAGTTTTATTTTTACGGTATGAGGAGTTTGTTACTTAAAAATAGAAATTATATTTGAAGACAATGATAAATATAAGTGCTTGTGTATGTTTACTTGTGGGATGATGCAGTGTATGGGAGGTGGGATGATGCAGTGTATGGGAGTGAGGTGGGATGATGCAGTGTATGGGAGTGAGGTGGGATGATGCAGTGTATGGGAGTGAGGTGGGATGATGCAGTGTATGGGAGTGAGGTGGGATGATGCAGTGTATGGGAGTGAGGTGGGATGATGCAGTGTATTTGGGGTGAGGTGGGATGATGCAGTGTATGGGAGTAGGTGGGATGATGCAGTGTAGGGAGTGAGTGGGATGATGCAGTGTATGGGAGTGAGGTGGGATGATGCAGTGTATGGGAGTGAGGTGGGATGATGCAGTGTATGGGAGTGAGGTGGGATGATGCAGTGTATGGGAGTGAGGTGGGATGATGCAGTGTATGGGAGTGAGGTGGGATGATGCAGTGTATGGGAGTGAGGTGGGATGAGCAGTGTATGGGAGTGAGGTGGGATGTGCAGTGTTGGGAGTGAGGTGGGATGATGCAGTGTATGGGAGTGAGGTGGGATGATGCAGTGTATGGAGGTGGGATGATGCAGTGTATGGGAGTGAGGTGGGATGATGCAGTGTATGGGAGGTGGGATGATGCAGTGTATGGGAGTGAGGTGGGATGATTTCAGTGTATGGAGGTGGGATGATGCAGTGTATGGGAGTGAGGTGGATGATCAGGTATGGGAGTGAGGTGGGATATGCAGTGTATGGAGTGAGGTGGGATGATGCAGTGTTATGGAGTGAGGTGGGATGATGCAGTGTATGGGAGTGAGGTGGGATGATGCAGTGTATGGGAGTGATGGTGGGATGATGCAGTGTATGGAGTGAGGTGGGATGATGCAGTGATATGGGAGTGAGGGGGATGATGCAGTGTATGGGAGTGAGGTGGGATGGGAGGAATCTTTGTCATTTTATAATGTGTTTATTTTCTCTGTTAACTTTATTATATTGTATTTTTGAGGTGTTCAGTATTGTCTTTGTATATAAAGTTTAATATACAATACTAATGAGTGTGCAATGAATTGGATTATATGAGAATGTCTTTGTATATGAAGTTTCATGTACAAGGTAAATAAGTGTGACATTATTTGGATTATATTGCCTTTTGTGTTATAAAATAACTGGCTGTATTTTATGGATATAATAAACACACCTGTATGTTCAGGTGTGGGTTATCTTTAGTTTAGTTGCATGTATGTTGTGTGTGCTGGTTGGCAATTTTCCGGGGGTATCAAACATTTACAGTTGAACGTGTGTTTCTTATGTGTAAGTTTAGTGCTGGGATAAGGAATGTGGAGTTGTTTGTTTTTATTATTTAATGGTTCACGTTTCTTTGTTTATGTAACCTATACATAGCATACATGTATAATGTGTATTGTGTTTTTTAAATAAATATATATATATAAAAAAACTAAGCCAGTCAAAGCACAATACGTCCTTCCTATGTATCAGTTAAACAAACCTGCGCTGTAAGGTGATAAAATGTGTACTTCTACAAGATTTATCTCACAAGGGGCCATCTCGTCCCAATATACATCTATTTATACCCATACACATATGCATATATATACATACATAGATATATATACACACATATGCACCCACGCATTCTCATACATATACATATGTATATACACATACACACGTAACAATTGCATATATCACAGTACCTGTGAAATAGCCATCACACTCACATACAAGTTTTCCATATTGCCATAAAAAGCACACATAGGTTACATGAGTTGAATTCACGTGTATACAATGAAGAACAATCTCACCTGCCGCTTCCCCATAATTAAAGAAGCACAATATATACTTACGCTACAACACACATAGAAAACCTCATACCTCATAACCAATACTCTCACAACCTACACACCATAAAACACCATTTCTCTTTATTAACATATAATAGGTGTTCCAGTCACACACACACACACACACTAGCACCCCCCCCGGGGGAGACCAGCCCGCCGCATACCCCCCCTTCCCCCCTTACATCCCCAAGAGGACCCCCACCGTTAAACCACGATACCTTACAGGGAAATCCATCTCCCACCATATCCCGTAAACAACCCAATTTCGACACAACGTACTATAAAAGGTCGCCGCCAATACCCTTTTGCGCACCCCCCTCCACTTGACCCCTCATTGCCCACGACACAAACACAAAATCCACGATAAGGTAACCAAGTGCCTGCTGCACAGGGATACCCACCCCTACCACATCCGAACTTAGAGCCCGCAAAGCAGAAATCCCCCCCTCCCACCCATCATACTGCCCTCCCCATCCATTCCCGTACATCTCCCAATCGTTCACAGAAATAGACTGCATGAAAGGCTGTATCCTCACCCCCACAAACTCCACAGACACCTTCTTCTCAAATCCTCTGGTCTCTAAGAACCGCACCTGATGGCAGGATACCATGGTGGAACCAGAACATCACCTTCTGCTCCTGCAGCCGGATGCGTAGTCTACACAACCTACCCCAAATATCCCTCCATTCATACACTGGATACGCTCCTTCAACTGTTGCCACCTCCCTTTCCCCCACTACTTTCTCTAAAACCCCCAACCTCATGTGTTTCGTATCCCTAACATACAAAAGCACCTTTAACATATCCTCATACACACGCAAATCCTTCCCTCCCCACCATCTTCTGACATCCTCATACAATAGGTGCAGCCCACCACCTCTGCACCCCCACTCGGAGGAACCCCCGTTTTACATTTACACTCATGATCCTACTCTTCAAATTAATTAACCCCAGCCCACCTCTGTGCACTGGTAGAGTAACTACCTCCCTCCACAACCAATCTCATTCCGACCCCCAAATAAACCTAAAGACTCTCCTCAATAATACCCCAATATCTGACTGCAACAACGGGTACATAGCTACCACATGCCAAATTTTACTATATAGTAAAACATTTACTACAATAACCCGTTGATGAAGCGTTAAATGACCCGGCCGAAGCCCATCCAGCCGTCTAATCACCCGTGCCACGACACTCCCTGAATTAACCATCCTAGCTTGCTGTGCATCCTGCATATACTCAATCCTACAAATCTTGACCCAATCCACAACACCCCACTTCCCACTACTTTCCCCTCCCACCTTCCCCTCCCAATCCCCCAACCCATAACCCCATAAACTTAGACTTCTCTACATTCACCCTCATACCAGTAGCCTCTTCAAACAGGTCCACAATCCTCCCCAACCCTCCTAAACCTTCCCCCTCCTGCACAAGAATCGTCGTGTCATCTATATAACCGACAATTCTCGACACACCTCGTCCTACCCACCCCTGTCGCTCCCCCCTCACACATACCTCCACTGCTCTATAAAATGGATCCTGCAAACACACAAGAAGTGACTGGGATAAAGGACATCCCTGCCGCAGACTTCTACCCATAGGGATCCCATCCCCCACCCTCCCATTCACCTGCACCTGAACACCCGCTCCATGATACAACGTTTGCACCACCTCTCAATCTCATCCCAAAACCCTTGCCTCCTCATTATCCACCATAATGCCTCTTTCTCAACACTATCATAGGCCAACACCCATCTCCACCATTTCTTGCACACTCTCCACAAACCCCCGAATCACCCCATGCCCCTCATACATGGTCCTTCCCAGCACCCCATATTGGCCCGCTGCCACCATCCTTTTGATCACACTCTTCAACCTATTCCCCAGTATTTTAGCAAATAACTTATAATCCACACACATTAAAGAAATAACCCTATAGTCCTTCAGCATGCGCAGACTGGCCACCTTCGAGACCAAGACTACCACCGCCGTTGCCTGCAAAACCCCCAGCTCACCCCTTTTCTTCATCTCATTCAACAACTTCACCAAGAACTCCTTAAGTATGTCCCAATTCTGTAAGTAAAACTCAAATGGCAGACCATAGATTCCAGGGGATTTACCCCTACTCATACTTGATAATGCCCTCCACACCTTCCCTTCTTCAATGTCCCCTCCCAGCGCCATACGGTCCCCCCTGCTCAGAACATTGACCACCTGTTGTCCCAACTGCCCTAACGCCCCCCCCCCCCTTCATACCAACACTCCTCAAAGAAGTCCCGAATCATTCATCCAAATAACGACCCATCCCTTCTGTCGTACAAA
Organism: Cherax quadricarinatus; assembly: GCF_026875155.1. Taxonomy (NCBI): domain Eukaryota; kingdom Metazoa; phylum Arthropoda; class Malacostraca; order Decapoda; family Parastacidae; genus Cherax; species Cherax quadricarinatus. Next base: position 41,256,581 of record NC_069436.1, on the reverse strand, counting down.
GCACCTGCCCCACACGATACCCTCCGACCTCCTCTTGCACTAACAAACATTCCATCTCTGTGGCTGCCTGACACTTCCGCTGCACAGCATCAAACTTCTCATTCTGCAATTCCCTGACGCGTTGCTTCAGCCCCTCTATTTCCTCCACAGGATAGCTCCCCCACCCCTCACACATAACAATCCCTCAACCGGACCTCTAAATATCTTATAAGCCCAAAAGTCATCTGAGCCTCCCCCTTGCCCTGTCTAACATAATATGCCCTGATCCTCCAATTTGCCACTCCATCCCACCACGCCAACATATCCCCAACAGCCTCCACCCCTGACCACAATTCCCTCCACAATCCTGAAAACCCCTGCCTTCCCCCTCCATCTGCAAGGAGCCGAACATTCAGTTTCCAAAAACTCTATGCCTGTTTGGCAACCTGTCCCACCCCACTTCAACGAAAACCGCTCGGTGGTCTGAATATGCTATTTCCACCACACTCACCCTTTCTACCCTTGCAATCCGCATTACATACAAACGGTCCAGATGAGCAGCATACCCTCCCCGCACGAATGTGTGCTCCACCTCCCACGCCTCACCCTTAGCCACATCCCACAACCCCCGCCCCCCGCAAAAGATCCCCTAACACTACAGAGTAAAACCCCACCCCTCGAGGCTCCACATTATTCCTTCTCACCACACAATTCCAGTCACCCCCCACAACCGCCATGGGGGGAAGCGACTGGAAGTGGTACACTAACACGTCTGGCTCTCAGCAGACAGAGGATCAAGCCTCCACCATGTCTTGCGCAGAATAACCCATATGGGTTCAGCGCTTAACATGAATTATTATTTTCCACAATGACGTCTTTGAATGTGCACCCGACTCAGGCACAACAGTCACCTCCTGGACGGGCTCTTCCATTGGTTGTCGCCCTACGTCCTTCTTCCACTGTTGGCGACCACATTGTGCAGCAAAGTGGTCGTACCTTTCCAAGGACTAGCACTTTACACTTGTCCACATTGAATGGCATCTGCCACTTCTCATACCAAGACATTAATTTGTTCGAATCCTACTGGAGTTAATTAGTATCCTCGTCACTATTATCAGCAAATTTACTCACGTAACTTGCAATTTGTTCATCAAGGTCATTATTGTAAATTATGAAAAAAATGGGCCTTAAATCTATCCTTGTGGAACGCCACTATGACCAGACACGATTCAGACTTTACCTTGTCAAGAGAAACTTTGCTTTCAGTTGGTAAGCTGTTTATTTTAATAAGACATGTGAGCAAACACTAAACATGTTTATTAGAAAATGTTTCGGGTCTGGGACCTTGATCACTTCTAACATACAGAGGTTTGAATGACTGAATCGTCAGGAACTCTGTCTTGACACTAGTCTTAATCCTATTGCCTGTCTGAGGATCTCTAAGGATATGTCGATTTAATCGATCTGTTCTAAGACCGCGATCATGGTCTTGCTGTAGTCCCTGTGCGTTTTACTGCAAAAACATAAATGTTCTATAGAGGGCTGATGCCATGAGGCCCCCATCATTGTCTCTGGGTCCTGTGTTGGGTGATTGGATAAATTTGAAAATAAACGCACGGGCTCTATTTTTTCCATCATGCATCAGGTCATGAACGTCTTCTCAATAGTTCTGAATGTTACTTTTATCAGGTCGTATATGATATCAGTGAATCACGTGATCGTCAACATCATTTGATGGCTCAGAGGTAATATGGGATGTCCTGGCAGGATCTCTTGTACTACAGTGGTTCTCACTGGTGACTCTTGTGGTGTTAGGGATGATGCATTGAATGTAATCTGTTCCTGCAGCAAGGGACCCATGGCTACCTTTGTCGGGTGGGAGCTTGATTAGAAGTATCAGGTACAGGCAGGATCGCCAGAACATCCTGGTCCAGGTCTTCTCCACGTGGTGACCCGACCGTGACTTCCAATTAAGGAAGTGTCATCAAGTTTTTATCCAGCCAACGGATAGCAGGTGATGATCTGCAGCACATCATCAGGTTCTTAACTACAAGATAAACAAGGTGTGCTTCCTTGTCCTCACGGGTCTGTCCTACGATCTGCTGTTGCATGAGACGGTTGTATAGGGGCGTCGTGGAAGGACAGTCCAGCAGGTAGTGTATATGTGGGAGATCGACCATCTGCTCACAGTGGGCGCACATCTCCCTTTTGTCGTTGCTCGACAATATGCGCTGAGGTCATGAATCCAAGTCATAGTTGGTGAACAGCCACACGTTGCTCCCTAGCCCCCGTATACAGAAGCATCGGCTGATTGATGATTGATTGATTCGTCAGGAAGTATGTCCTGACGCGGGTTTTAATTATAAGAAGACTCGTCTGAGGATCTCGAAGCTGAAGTCTTCTCCGGGCTGAGGACTGATCACCTCAAACACTTTTTCTCCAAGGTTGATGGACTGATTACATCATCATTGTTTCATTTCAACTGCGTAGGAGAAATATTTCTTCAGTATAAACACCCAACTGCTGCACATGTCTTAATCATCAACTTGTCGGTATTTTATACCATGTTCAACAATACTGTCAGACACTGCAACACAACAGTAACTTGGTACAGAGGACATGTTCCATTCTTCATCTTGTATCTACTAGTTCTGAGTGAGAAGGGTTGGATTCCTGTCACTTACAACGTCTTCGAGATCTTCCACCTCACCTTCGACAGTATTTAAGATTCCGTTCTCAGGCATCAGCTTCATATCGTTCCAGACCATGGAGTTGAACTCCATGGTCTGGTTGATGGACTGATTACATTATTTTTATTTACGAAACATTTCACCAATAAAAATACCCAACTGATACACATGTCTCTTAATCACCAAGTTGTTGGTATATTTTATACCATTTTCAACATTAATTCATTGCAAAAGAAATCTTACATACGAGGAAAGATTGAATTCCCTTAAACTACATTCGCTTGTAACACGAAGAATGAGGGGAGACATGACTGAAGAATATAAGTGGAAGATGGGCATTAACAAAGGTGATATAAATAAGGTACTGAGGATATCCATCTAAGAAAAACACGACATATGGTATTCAAACTGGATATGTTTAGATACAGAAAGGATATAGAAAGTATTGGATTGGAAACATAGTAGTCAATGAGTGGAACAGTTTGCTAGTAGGGTTAAACATGAGAACATAAGAATGAAAGCACACTGCGGAAGGCCTACTGGCAGGTCCTTATCAAAACCACCTCTACCCAAAGCTAACCCACAACACAAACCACACCCAGCTCCTCCTACTCATATATTCATCCAGTCTTTTTTTTAAAGTTACCCAAGGTCCTAGCCTTGATTACCCTAATCAGAAGACTGTTCCATGCATCCACCTATGTAAATTTATCTTACTTAAATCCGTTATTTCTCATTCTTACCTGATTCAATATCCGCAGTATTTTATTAATATCACCTTTTTATGTTCTTCATCCACTTATGCACGTCAGTGACATATCCCCTCATTCTACGTCTCTCCAGAGAGTGAAGATGCAAGGCTACAAGTCTGTCATCATACGGGAGATTCCTTATACAGTAAATTATTTTAATCAATCTTCTCTGTATGTTCTTCAATGAGTCTATATCCATCATCAAGTAAGGGGACCAAAACTGAGCGGCATAATCTGAGGCCTCACTAGTGATGTATAGAGCTGTAAAATAACTTTTGGTCTTCTGTTACTTATACTTCTTGAGATAAATCCTAGTAATCCGTTAGTCTTGTTGCACACACTTAGGCACTGCTGTCTTGGCTTTAGATTTCTGCTTACCATGACTCCCAAGTCTTTTTCACATTCTGTATGATCAAGCTCTACTTCACCTAGTTTATAACTTCGAGGGTTATTTTCATTACCAAGGACTAGTACCTTACACTTATCCACATTGAACTTCATCTGCCACTTTTCAGACCAAGAAATTAATTTGTCCAAAGTCTCCTGGAGTTCATTGGTATTCTCCTCAGAATGGATCATAAAGCCTATTTTTGTATCATCAGCAAATCTGCTCACATCACTTGTGTAGCAGATTCTTTGATGAATGGGGATGCCACGTCAGTGTTGGAGAGTTCCTTGTTCCTGATGTTGATGTTGTGAATGCGATTGAGATGCGATGGACTGATTGTGCCCAAGAATTTAGAGAGGTGTTTATCGAGAATTCCTGAGATTTGGTGGGGAGTACTGCCCATTCCGGAGGATATGAGCCGCAATGGGATACCTGGCCTGTGAGTTTTTGGCAGGCCGTACATTCTGGCAGGTCTGGGGTTGCTGGGAATGGTGTGCAGAAGTTTCTTCCCTTGTTCTGAGTCCCTGAGAATACGGAGAGTCCTGTTATGAAATCTTTTGGTAAGGTTGTCCACTTGGTTTGTTATGAGAGGTTTGTAGGTATTTGGGTCATTTTAGGTAGAGTGAGCATTTTGCTCCGGCAATCGTCGGTGTTCAAGATTACGACACCACCTCTTTTTTCTGGGGTGGCAACCCTGATGGTCGTGTCTTCTGTTAAAGCTTTAAGTGCAATGTTGTAACGTCTAAGTATGAGTGGGGAGCTGTGTGTTGAGATGGTCCAGATGCTTCAACGTCCAATCTCTCCAACACTAGCTCGAGCCCTCAATCCAGTTCACAATAGAAGAAGTCGACAACACTCTTCCTTTCCTTGATGTTCTTCTCTGCAAAACTGACCATGAACTTCGTTTTAAAGTCTATCGAAAGTCTACCAACCAACACGATCTTCTCCACTTCTACTCTCACCACGACACCAAAACTAAACGTGGTGTAATTATAGACTTTTTCTTGGGCGCACTCAGAATCTGCAGGAGTGAGTTCCTTGGGGAAGAATATTCTCTAATTGAGCAAGTATTTTCTAAACTTCACTATCCTCGTCACTTCATTAGAGACTGCAGACGACCGGCATTAAATATCTTTAACACACCCAGAGTAGACACTGCCGAGAAGAGATACATAGTCCTCCCCACCAACTCCACTGCCAAACACGTTTCAAACATTTTTCCAGTACCTCATTCCAAGTATCTACTTCCACATCCACCACCATCAAGGACATTACCAGTAATAGACAGGACAAGCTTCAGTCCTCTGCAGGGGTATACACCATCCCTTGTAATGACTGCAGCAAATTGCGAAACATCCAGAGACCTCCAAACACGTATTTCAGAACACCAGTACGCAGGCAGATCTGACGATTTAAGAAATGCCTGTGTTCAACACCGAAATTCACACAACCATTTAATCAACTACAAAAACGCAAGACTTATCGCCATAGAAGAAAACACTCAATACCGAAGAATCCTGGAATCATCACTTATCTGTATATCTAACAACTTCAGCCAGAACAATGGCTTCTGTAACATAGCTGAACCTCTTGCCAAGAAACTTCTTCATCGCTATCCCGCATAAGAACATATGAATGAAGGAACACTGCAGAAGGTTTACTCATATACATGTCCAATTTCTTTTTAAAGCTGCCGAAGGTCCTAGACTCTATCACCCTACTCGGAAAATTGTCACATGCAGGTTTAGATCCAACCTTCAAGCATTCTCCACCTGACTCTTCATCCTATAAATACTCATGTACTATTCACCCAGGTAGATCTGTTTGTGACTTGATAAAGCCCACTGTGTGGGCGAAACGTTGTCAGTAAAGGATCGCATTATACTGCTTATGTGTTTATTTTTCCATTGTGTTGTTATTTTATACCATATATTTCTAGTTGTGTTCCTATCATGCTGAGTCAAAAAAATGTTCATCTCCACCTCCAGCAACTTATCCTGCCACATTTCCGGTCCTCAGTTATAATTTTATGTCTTTGTTTCTTTCTGTTTAGTAGTGGGTTGTTCATTACTGTGATCATCACCTTGCATCATTCTTAGTGTCCTTATTATTTAGTCAATCGACTCCACTTCATACTCTCCACTCCGCTACCTCTTGATCAGCAACACTATTCTTTCATTTCTGATGATTGCTCTCTCCTTTCTTATTACTTGATATCCTTCTAGAATTACTGCATATGTTATTTCCTCCATGAGCTTGCTACTCTCTGGTATAGCTACAGTGTTTAGGAAGGGCCTTCACTATCCACTCTTTACATTCATGACTCATATATGTTATCACATCTGCATTAGTATAACTCACTCTCAGATTCTTTTCTGGGACTGTGCTCGGGTTTTCGGGATCCTGTTCTCCAGGTTCATGTTCATAAGTCAGTGGAGGAGAGGGTTAAGGCGGGGTGCTGGTTGGGGTGAGGGCAACGGCTTGTTGTTGGGGTGAATTCTGCACTAGAAGGGCCGCGGGTGTCGGTAAGGGAGGATGGGAGGGTGAGGAACAATGAATAGGCAGAGACGAAGTAGGAATAGGGGAGAGTTGTGAGAAAACATTCTGAACTGGATGGGAGCAAAAACTGGGGCCTAGTTTGAGGTGGATTGTATCTAGAGTATAGTTTGTAATTGAGAACCGGCATCGAGGACTGAGAAAGTACTCACCTAGTTGTACTCACCTAGTTGAGGTTGCAGGGGTCAAGTCCTAGCTCCTGGCCCCGCCTCTTCACTGGTCGCTACAAGGTCACTCTCTCTGAACGGTGAGCTTTATCATACCTCTGCTTAAAGCTATGTATGGATCCTGCCTCCACTATATCACTTCCCAAACTATTCCACTTCCTGACTACTCTGTGGTTGAAGAAATACTTCCTAACATCCCTGTGATTCATCTGTCTTTAGCTTCCAACTGTGTCCCCTTGCTGCTGTGTCTCACCTCTGGAACATCCTGTCTTTGTCCACCTTGTCAATTCCTCTCAGTATTTTGTATGTCGTTATCATGTCCCCTCCTATCTCTCCTGTCCTCCAGTGTCGTCAGGTCGATTTCCCTCAACCTCTCCTCGTAGGACATACCCCTTAGCTCTGGGACTAGTCTTGTTGCGAACCTTTGCACTTTCTCTAGTTTCTTTACGTGCTTGGCTAGGTGTGGGTTCCAAACTGGTGCCACATACTCCAGTATGGGCCTAACGTACACGGTGTACAAGGTCTTGAACGATCCTTATTAAGATGTCGGAATGCTGTTCTGAGGTTTGCTAGGCGCCCATATGCTGCAGCAGTTATTTGGTTGATGCGCTTCAGGAGATGTGCCTGGTGTTATACACACCCCAAGATCTTTTTCCTTTGCACTTGGTGGGGTTGAACTCCAGGAGCCAATTGCTGGACCAGGTCTGCAGCCTGTCCAGATCCCTTTGTAGTTCTGCCTGGTCTTCGATCAAATGAATTCCTCTCATCAACTTCACGTCATCTGCAAACAGGGACACTTCGGAGACTATTCCTTCCGTCATGTCGTTCACAAATACTAGAAACAGCACTGGTCCTAGGACTGACCCCTGTGGGACCTCGCTGGTCACAAGCACCCACTCTGACACCTCGCCACGTACCGTGACTCACTGCTGTCTTCCTGACAAGTATTCCTTGATCCATTGTATTGCCTTCCCTGTTATCCCTGCTTGGTCCTCCAGTTTTTGCACTAATCTCTTGTGAGGAACTGTGTCAAACGCCTTCTTGCAGTCCAAGAAAATGCAATCCAACCACCCCTCTCTCTCTTGTCTTACTGCTGTCACCATGTCATAGAACTCCAGTAGGTTTGTGACACAGGATTTCCCGTCCCTGAAACCATGTTGGCTGCTGTTGATGAGATCGTTCCTTTCTAGGTGTTCCACCACTCTTCTTCTGATAATCTTCTCCATGATTTTGCATACTATACATGTCAGTGACACTGGTCTGTAGTTTAATGCTTCATGTCTGTCTCCTTTTTTAAAGATTGGGACTACATTTGCTGTCTTCCATGCCTCAGGCAGTCTCCCTGTTTTGATAGATGTATTGAATATTGTTGTTAGGGGTACACATAGCGCCTCTGCTCCCTCTCTCAGGACCCATGGAAAAAATGTTATCCGGCCCCATTGCCTTTGAGGTATCTAGCTCACTCAGAAGCCTCTTAACTTCTTCCTCGGTAGTGTGTACTGTGGTGTACCCCACCTCTCTGTTTTTCTGGAGCCCCTTCTGTCTCCTCTGTGAACAGTTCTTTGAATCTCTTGTTGAGTACCTCACAGACTTCACGGTCATTTCTTGTTGTCTCTCCTCCTTCCTTCCTTAGCCTGATTACCTGGTCCTTGACTGTTGTTTTCCTCCTGATGTGGCTCTATAACAGCTTCGGGTCAGATTTGGCTTTCTCTGCTATGTCGTTTTCATGTTGTCGTTGGGCCTCCCTTCTTATCTGTGCATATTCATTTATGGCTCTATGACTGCTCTCCTTTATTCTCCTGGGTCCTTTGCCTTCTATATTTCTTCCATTCCCTAGCACACTTGGTTTTTGCCTCCCTGCACCTTTGGGTGAACCATGGGCTCATCCTGGCTGTTTCGTTATTCTTGTTACCCTTGGGTACAAACCTCTCCTCAGCCTCTTTGCACATTGTTGTTACATATTCCATCATCTCATTAACTGGCTTCCCTGCCAGTTCTCTGTCCTAGTGAACCCCGTTCAGGAAGTTCCTCATTCCCATGTAGTCCCCTTCCTTGTAGTTTGGCTTCATTCACCCTGGCATTTCTGCTTCCCCCTCCACTTGTAGCTCTACTGTGTATTAGAAGCTTAAAACCACATGATCGCTGGCCCCAAGGGGTCTTTCATATGTGATGTCCTCAATATCTGAACTACTCAAGGTGAATACTAGGTCCAGGCTCGCTAGTTCATCCTCTCCTCTCTCTTGTAGTGTCCCTTACATGTTGGTAAATGAACTTTTCCAGTACCGCCTCCATCATCTTAGCCCTCCATGTATCTTGGCCCCCATGTGGCTCCAAGTTCTCCCAATCGATTTCCTTGCGTTAGTCACCCATGATCAGGACCTTTGCCCTGCATGCATGGGCTCTTCTGGCCACTGCAGCCAGTGTGTCATCCATCACTCTATTGCTCTCATCATACACTTGCCTTGGCCTCCTGCTGTTCTGTGGTGGGTTATACATCACTGTAATTACCACTTTGGGACCTCAAGAGTGAAGCGTTCCCGCTATGTAATCGCTTGCTTCTCCGCTGTCTCCTCTCTCCAGCTCATCAAAATTCCATCGTTTTTTGATTAGCAGTGCCACTCCTCCACCCCCCCTGTTCCCTCTGTCTTTCCTCAGGATCTGGCACCCTGTTGGAAAGATGGCATCCGTTATCATAACTGTAAGCTTGGTTTCTATGAGGGCTATGATGTCTGGTGATGCCTCTTTGACTCTTTCAGCCACTCCTCCCACTTATTTGCTATTCCATATGCATTTGTGTACCATACCTTCAGTTTCCTCTCCAACACTGTGGTTTGGGGGGTCTGTGAGGGTGGGAGACCTGGTAGCATACTTGTGTGTGTGTGTGTGTGTGTGTGTGTGTACTCACCTAATTGTACTCACCTAATTGTGGTTACAAGGGTCGGAACTCAGTTCCTGGCCCCACCTCTTCACTGATCGCTACTAGGTCCTCTCTCTCTCTGCTTCCTGAGCTTTGTCATACCTCGTCTTAAAGCTATGTATGGTTCCTGCCTCCACTACATCACTTGCTAGGCTATTCCTTTTCCTGAAGACTCTGTGACTGAAGAAGTACTTCCTAACATCCCTGTTACTCATCTGAGTCTTGAGCTTCTGTGTTCCCTCTCTGGAACATCCTGTCTCTGTCCACCTTGTCTATTCCACTCATTATTTTGTATGTTGTTATCATGTCTTCCCTGACCCTCCTGTCCTTCAGTGTCGTCAGTCCTATTTCCCTCAACCTTTCTTCATAGGACATTCCCCTGAGCTCCGGAACTAGCCTTGTTGCAAACCTTTGTACTTTCTCTAATTTCTTGAAGTGTTTGACCAGGTGTGGGTTCCAGACTGGTGCTGCATACTCCAGTATGGGCCTGATGTACAGTGTACAGCGTCTTGAACGATTCCTTACTAAGGTATCGGAACGCTATTCTCAGGTTTGCCAGGTGCCCATATGCTGCGGCCGTTATCTGGTTGATGTGTGCCTCGGGAGACGTGCTCGGTGTTATACTCACCCCAAGGTCTTTCTCTTTGAGTGAGGTTTGCAGCCTTTGTCCACCTAGCCTATACTCTGTCTGCGGTCTTTTTTGCCCTTCCCCATTTGGCAGGATTTGGCAGGGTTGAAATCGAGAAGCCAGTTGCTAGACCACGTGTCCAACCTATCCAGATCTCTTTGTAGTCCTGACTGATCCTCATCCGATTTAATCTTTCTCATTAGCTTCACATCATCTGCAAACAGAGACATTTCAGAGTCTATCCCTTCCACCATGTCATTCACATATACAAAAATAGCACTGGTCCTAGTACTGACCCCTGTGATACCCCGCTCATCACAGGAGCCCACTGTGATACCTCGTCGCGTACCATGACCCGTTGTTGCCTCCCTGTCAGGCATTCTCTGATCCATTGCAGTGCCCTTCCTGTTATACGTGCTTGATGAGCCAGCTTCTGCCTTCCTGCAGTCCAGGAAAATGCAATCAACCCACCCATCTCTCTCGTTTCTTACCTCTGTTACCTTGTCATAAAACTCCAGAAGGTTTGTGACACAGGATTTGCCTTCCATATATCTGTACTGGTTGGCGTTTATACTCTTGTTCTGTTCCAGGTGCTCCACCACTCTCCTTCTGATAATCTTTTCCATTACTTAGCATACTATGCACGTCAGTGACACTGGTCTACACTTTAGTGCCTCTTTTCTGTCTCCTTTTCTAAATATGGGTACTACATTTGCCGTCTTCCATACATCAGGTAGTTGCCCAGTTTCGAGGGATGTGTTAAAGATTGTGGTTAGTGGCACACGCAGCATTTCTTCTCCCTCTCTAAGGACCCATGTGGAGATGTTGTCTCGTTCCATTGCCTTTGAGATATCAAGGTTCCTTAGCAGCTTCTTCACCTCCTCAGTTGTGTGTATGTCATCTTACACTTGTTGGTATAATCCTTGTTGGCATCCCCCTCAGTTCTGTCTTCCCAGAGTCCTTCCTGTCTCCACTGTAAATACGTCCTTAAATCTCATGTTGAGCTTTTCGCATACCTCTTGATCGCTTCTGGTGAGTTCCCCACCTTCTTTCCTCAGCCTGATCACCTGGTCTTTGACTGTTGTCTTCCTCCTAATGTGGCTATACAGCAGCTTTGGGTCAGACTTGGCTTTCGATGCTATGTCGTTTTTATACTGTCACTCGGCCTCCGTCCTCATCTGTCCATACTCGTTTCTGGCTCTTCTACTAGTCTCTCTATTTTCCAGGGCCCTTTGCATCCTGTGTCTTTTCCATTCTCTGTTGCACTTAGTTTTTGCCTCCCTACACCTACGGGTAAACCAAGGACTCGCTTTGGTCTTCCCATTATTTCTGTTTCCCATGGGAACAAACCTTTCCTCTGCCTCCCTGCCTTTTGTAGTTACGTATGCCATCATTTCATTTACTGACTTTCCTGCCAATTCTCTGTCCCACTGAACCTCCTGCAGGAAGTTCCTCATACCTGTGTAGTTCCCCTTTTTATAGTTTGGCTTTTCCCTTCGAACTCCTGTTACCCTCTCTAATTGTAAATCTACTGTGTATTCAAAACACAGAACCATGTGATCACTAGCTCCAAGGGGCCTCTCATATGTGATGTCCTCAATGTCTGAAATGCTCAGGGTGAACACAAGGTCCAGTCTTGCTGGTTCATCCTCCCCTCTCTCTCTGGTAGTGTCAATAACATATTGATGCATGAGGTTTTCCAGTACCACATCCTTCATCTTGGCTCTCCGTGTTTCGGGACCCCCATGTGGCTCCAGGTTTTCCCAATCGATCTCCCTGTGGCTGAAATCGCCCATAACCAGTAACTTTGCTCTGCTCGAGTGAGCTCTTCTTGCCACCTTGGCCAGTGTGTCCACCATTGTTCTGTTGCTCTCTTCATATTCCTCTCTTGGCCTCCTGCAGTTCTGTTGTGGATTATACATCACTGCAATGACTACCTTATGTTCCCCAGACTGAAGTGTACCTACTATGTAGTCCCTTCCTCCAATCTCGTCCATGCCTTCCATTTCCTCAAATCTTCGTCGGTCTTTTATGAGCAGAGCATCCCCTCCTCCCCATCTGATCCTTCTATCTTTCCTCAGGATCTGATATCCTGGTGGGAAGAATGCGTCTGTTACTGTCTCAGTGAGTTTCGTTTCTGTGACTGCTATGCTGTCTGGGAAGTTCTCATTGATTCTTTCATGCCACTTCTCATATTTATTAGTTATTTCATCCGGGTTCGTGTACCACACCTTCAACTTCTTTTCTAATACTGTGATCCTGGGAGAATATTGGGGTTGGGGAGTGGGAGCCCTGGTGGGGGCCTATGGGGGGTTGCAGTGTGGGTGGGGGTGGGAGCAGAGTTCCCATAAGGGTTAGCTGTATGGGTGGTGTTTTTGGTGCGGGGGGTGGGGGCAGAGGAATCAGTGTGTGAGTGTCAGTTTAGATTGCTTAGTTGCCTTGGGGTTGTCGCGGTTGGAGTCCTTCTGTACTCACCTATTTGTGGTTGTAGGGGTCGAGTCATAGCTCCTGGCCCATGCTCTTCACTGATTGCTACTAGGTCCTCTCTCTCCCTGCTCCATGAGCTCCATCATACCTCGCCTTAAAACTATGTATGGTTCCCGCCTCCACTACGTCACTTTCTAGGCTATTCCACGGCCTGACAACTCTATGACTGAAGAAATACTTCCTAACATTCCTTTGATTCATCTGAGTCTTCAACTTCTCTGGAACTTCCCGTCTTTGTCCACCTCGTCTATTCCGCGCAGTATTTTATATGTCGTTATCATGTCTCCCCTGACCCTCCTGGCCTCCAGTGTTATCAGGCCGATTTCCCTCAACCTTTCTCCGTAGGACAATCCCCGTAGCTCTTACAAGCTATGCATGTGTGAGAGAGTTTTAGTCTTATTGTAGAACATCCGACAACTTTGTTAGAAATGTTAGAAATTCCATGTATAAGTTTGTGTGTGTGTGTGTGTGTGTGTGTGTGTGTGTGTGTGTGTGTGTGTGTGTGTGTGTGTGTGTGTGTGTGTGTGTGTGTGTGTGTGTGTGTGTGTGTGTATGTGTGTGTACTCACCTATTTGTACTCACCTATTTATGGTTGCAGGGGTCGAGTCACAGCTCCTGGCCCCGCCTCTTCGCTGATTGCTTCGCTGATTGTGTGTGTATGTGTGTGTGTGTGTGTATGTGTGTGTGTGCATTGTGTTCTTGTAGCGACCCAGAATGTATTGGAGTAGCAACGATGAATATTATAGTTACAGACTGTGTATTAGCAAGGTATTAGTCCATCCCAAGTTTGTTGTAGAACATTCTGAGCTCAACTGAACCTCCCAGTCGAATGTTATAATATCTAAAGTGTTCGTTAAAGCATCCAAATTGTGTGTTAGAACTTCCCTGGAGTGTATAAATCTTACAAGCTATGTATGTGTGAGAGAGTTTTAGTCTTATTGTAGAACATCCGACAACTGTGTTAGAAATGTTAGAAATTCCATGCATAAGTTTGAACTTTCTAAACTTGTGTTATAACATCCCAGGCGAGTGTTGGAACATAAAGAACCTCGTGTTAGAACTTCCCAAGCTTGGACCTTTAAAATAATTATGCACAGTACCGAGAAGAAGAGGAATTAGACATACCTGGAGCACACCTGGAGAGGGACTCAGAGATCAACGTCCCACAGCCGGTCTGTGACCAGGCCTCGTGGTGGATCAGGGTCTGATCAACCATGCTGTTACTGCTGGCTGCACGAGAACCGACTTACGAACCGCAGCCCTGATGCTCAGGTACCGGCTTTAGGTGCCTGTCCAGTGCCTTCTTGAAGACAGCCAGGGGTCTCTTGGTAATCCCCATTTTGTATGCTGGGAGGCAGTTGAGCAGTCATGGGCCTCTGACACTAACTGTATTGTCTCTTTCCGTACTCGTGGCGCCCCTGCTTTTCATTGGGGGATGTTGCATGTATAGCCCATTCCTTTGATTACATAGGGAGTAATTTTCATGAGCAAATTTATGACTATCCTATCTAGGATTTTCCAAGTGTATATTATCATGTATCTTTCTCGCCTGCGTTCCAGAGAATACAAACCAAGCGACTTCAACTGTTCCCAGTAGTTTATATGCTTTTTTGTATTTATGCGTGCCTTGAGAACGTTCTCTATACATTCTCCAGATCTGCAATTTTGACTGCCTTGAAAGGGACCGTTAATATACATCAATATTCCAGCTTAGAGAGAAAAAGAGATTTGAAGAGATCCATTATGGGCTTTCAACCTTAGTTTTGAAGGTTCTAATTATCCATCCTGTCATTGTCTTAGCAGATATGATAGAAACAGTGTTGTGATCCTTGAAAGTGACATCCTCTAACATTATCACTCCCAGGACTTTCACGTTAGTTTTTTCTGCTCTATTTTGAGGTTGGAATTTGTTTTATACTCCGATACGGTTTTAATTTCCTCGAGTTTTCCATATCGGAGTAATTGAAATCTCTCTTCATTGACCATCGTGTTGTTTTCTGCTGCCCATTTAAAGATTTGGTTGATGTCCGCTTGGAGTCTTGCAGTTTCTTTGATGGATGACACAATCATGAAGATTTGGGTGTCATCCGCAAAGGAAGACACGGAGCTGTCTCTGTCAGATTTGAGGATAAGGAACAGCATGGGGGTAAGTACAGTGCCTTGTGGAACTAAGCTTTTCACTATAGTCTCCTCAAACTTTACTCTGTTTACTATTACTCTTCGTGCTCTATTTGTTAGGAAATTATAGATCCATCTACCAACATTTCCTGTTATTCCTTTGTCGCGCCGGTACCATGGACGAACTTGTCGAAGGCTTCGCAAAGTCTGTGAACACTACATCTGCATTTTATTTTGTTCTCTAGTGCATCTAAGACCTTGTCATAGTGATCCAGTAATTGGGACAGACAGGACAGATCTGCTCGAAACCCGTGTTGCCCTGGGTTGTGTAACTGATGGGTATCTAGGTGGGTGGTGATCTTCTTTCCTAGAACCCTTTCAAAGATTTTTATGGTATGGAATGTTAGTGCAATCGGTCTGTAATTCTCTGCAATTGCTTTACTGCCACCTGTGTGGAAGGGGGTTATGTCTGGTATTTTTAGTGACTGTGGGAAGACCCTAGTGTCCATGCTCCCTCTCTATATAATGCTGAAGGCACCTGAAAGGGGGTTCTTGCGGTTCTTGATGAACACAGTTCCAGGAGTCTGGTACTGGGCACGAGTGTATTGGCAGGTCATTTATTGGTTTTACAAAGTCTTGCGGTGTTAGGATAATATCACAGATTTTTGTATTGACTAAATTTTGAGTCTTAGTCATAAAATACTTCATTCAGATATTCGTCTCTTATTCCGGTTGACCAATTTTACCTTTGGTAAATTTTTACCTATTACCTAGGTAATAGGTAAAACTGGTCAAATTTTACCTATTATCTAGGTAATAGGTAAAATTGGTTAATTAGCAAAAACTTATTTAAAATTAAGTCCTTTCTATAATTTTCTCTTATACGTTTGAAGATATAACATTTTCATTTATCATATTGTACGTAAAAATTAAAAATTTTGTATCAAAAGAACCTTAAAAGAATTACTTAACACCCTTGCAAACAGTTCATCAGGACCTGGGGATTTGTTAGGTTTTAGTTTCTTTATTTGTCTGAGGACCATGTCACTAGTTACCGCAGTCGTACATAGTTTATTATCATCCTGTTCAACATAATCTATTATTTCAGGAATATCGCTAGTATTTTCCTGGGTGAAAACTGAGAGGAAGTAGGTATTTAGAATTTCACACATATCCTTATCACTGTCAGTGATCTGACCAAAGTTACTCTTAAGTGGGCCAATCTTGTCCCTAATCTTACTTTTGTATAACTGAAAGAATCCTTTAGGGTTAGTCTTTGAATCCCTTGCGACCTTAGCCTCATAATCTCTTTTTGCTTTTCTTATTCCTTTCTTTATTTCTCTCTTTAATTGAATATATTGATTTCTTAACTGCCCATTCCCTCTTTTGATACGCCTATATATGCCTCTCTTTTGACCAATGAGATGTTTTAATCTATTGTTCATCCATTTGGGATTATTTTTGTTAGATCTAATATCCCTACTTGGAACAAAAGTTGTCTGTTCAGCTAGAACTATGCTCTGAAAAAACGTCATATTGGCAACCAAGATCACTTACCTGACCCATAGTCAGGACATCCCAATTTAGCCCACCCAAGTAATTTTTCAGTCCCATAAAGTCGGCCAAGAGAAAATCTGGGACAGAGATTTGATTGCAGTTATCTGGGTAATTCCATGATATATTGAAACTAAGTGATTTATGATCACTTTCCCCAAGCTCATCATTAACCTCAAGATTATTAATTAGTGAATCTTTGTTGGCAAGAACCAAGTCAAGCAGATTAGTTGGTTCTGTCACAACCTGTTCTAAAAAGCAATCCTGAACCGTATCAAGAAAGTCACTAGACTCAAGATTTCCTGTCATATTGTTCCAATCAATTTGTCTAAAGTTAAAATCTCCCATTATCACAACATTTTCATATCTAGATGCCTTATGAATTTCGTCCCATAACAGCTTACTGCACTCCCTATCAAGGTTTGGGGGCCTATAAATCACACCCAAAATTAACTTGTCACGACCCTCGAGAAACTGTAGCCAAACCGATTCTGTGTTCGATGTTTCTAATCTTATATCATGTCTAAGACAATAATTTAAATTTTCTCTGACATACATCGCCACACCACCACCCTTCCTGTTGACCCTATCAGTGTGGAATAGTTTATAACCCTGTATGTTGCATTCAGAAGGGATTTCTCTATCTTTCAGGTTGAACCAGGTCTCTGTTATACCAATAATATCTATATTACCTACACTTGCAAGTAATTTTAGCTCATCTATCTTATTTCTTAGACTCCTACTATTTGTATAGCAAACCTTAAGGGAGCTAGTCACTCGTTGCCCTCTACTATCTCTCTTTGTTTGTTGATCGATTGATTTACCATTACTAACAACTTTATTTTGAATATTGTCTTTTAAACATATCCCTGAGGTATCCCGGCAATAACTGCTGTTTTTAACCCTAATGCTGCAGCCTGATTGTTTCCCACAAACACCCATACCTCTATAATCTATCAATTTAAACTCCTAGACAAGTCATCAATTCCCCTCTCAATTGAATTGGCTAATGCAACCACTCCATCCCCAGAGAGATGAACCCCATCCCTTGCATACATATCACGTTTGCCAAAGAATAGGTCCCAGTTATCAATGAATGAGATTGCAAGTTCCTTGCAGTACCTGTCTAGCATTCATTGAAGTCATTCATAAAAGTTAAATTGAAATTTGATTTAGAAAGACAAGGTTTATACCAAACCGAAATTTATTGAATCTGGTTTAATGGTAATAAAATTTTACGCTACTACACAAAAAATGGACAAATCTGCACCTACGTAATTTCAGTCTCGGCTTTGACTCTCCGCCCTTAGGAAGTTATTACAACCAGTCCAGTATGAGTTTACCTGGAGAGGGTTTCGGGGGGTTAACGCCCCCGCGGCTCGGTCTGAGACCAGGCATCATGGTGGATCAAGGTCTGATCAAGCAGGCTGTTACTGCTGGCCGCACGCAAGCTGACGTACGAACCACAGCCCGGTTGGTCAGATACTGACTTTAGGTGCCTGTCCAGTGCCTTCTTGAAGACAGCCAGGGGTCTATTGGTAATCCCTCTCATGTATGCTGGGAGGCAGTTGAACAGTCTTGGGCCCCCAGAAACTTATTGTGTTGTCTCTCAGTGTACTCGTGGCACCCCTGCTTTTCGTCGGTGGAATGTTGCATCTCCTGCCAAGTCTTTTGCTGTCATAGGAAGTGATTTTCGTGAGCAGGTTTGGTATCAATCCCTCCAGGACCTTCCAAGTGTATATTATCATGTATCTCTCTCGCTTGCGTTCCAGGGAGTGCAGAACAAGGACCTTCAACTATTTCCAGTAATTCAGGTGCCATATCGTACTTATGTGTGCCGTGAAAGTTCTTTATACATTCTCCAGGTCTGCAATGTCGCCAGCCTTGAAAGGGGCCTTTAGTGTACAGCAGTATTCCAGCCTAGAGAGCACAAGCGATTTGAAGATAACCTGGTTTTGAAGGTTCTCATTATCCATCTTACCATTATCACTCCCAGGTTCTTCACATTACTTTTCCATTCTATTGTATAGTTAGAATTTGTCGTATACCCTGATATATTTTTAATTTCTTCAAGTTTCCCATATCTGAGAAGTTGAAATTTCTACTCGTTGAACTTCATATTGTTTTGAGTGACCCATTCGAAGATTTGGTTGATGCCCGCTTGGAGTCTCGCGGTGTCTTCAATGAATGTCACTGCCATTGAAATTCGGGTATCATCCGCAAAGGAAGACACGGAGCTATGGCTTACATCTCTGTCTATTTCAGAAATGAGGGTGAGGAATAGAAAGGGAGCGAGTACTGTGCCTTGTGGAACAGAGCTTTTTACCATGGCTGCCTCAGACTTTACTCTGTTTACTATTACTATTTGTGTTCTATTTGTCAGGAAGTTGTAGATCCATCTACCAACTTTTTCCGTTATTCCTTTATCCTACATGTCCAGTAGCTGGGACATTCAGGAGCGACCTGCTCTAAATCCGTCTTGCCCTGGGTTGTGTAACTGATGGGTATCTAGGTGGTTGGCTATGTTGCCTCTTAGATCCCTCTCAAAGATTTTTATGTTATGGGATGTTTGTGCTATCGGTCTGTAGTTCTTTGCAATATCTTTACTGTCACCTTTGTGGAGTGGGGCTATGTCTGTTGTTTTTAGTGTGTGTGGGGGATGACCCCTGTGGCCATGCTCCCTCTCCATAAAATGCTGAAGGCACACGATAGGGTCTTCTTGCAATTCTTGATGAACACGGAGTTCCACGAGTCTGGGCCTGGGGCAGAGTGCATGGACATATCATTTTAATTGCCTCTTCAAAGTCTTGTGGAGTTAGAATAATATCCGAGATTTTTGGGATGACCAGATTTTGGGTTTCATTCATAAAGAATTTATTTGGATTGTCGGCCCTTAGTCTGGGCAGCGGTTCACTGAAAACTGAGTCATATTGGAACTTTAGGGAGACCAGTTGTTTAGAGATCATAAAATTGAAGTTGAAAATTTTTGGAATTTTAGGTTTTCTTACCAAAAAATAGTGCAAAATTCTGGCAACATGTTGATGCAATCAGCTTGTTTCTATCATATTTCTAAGTATGTTTTTTTTAAAAATTCAATTTTTTATGTTTTTGCTGTCATCAATAGGACATGTTGGCAATTACTGATTTTATTATTTTTTTTTATTCCCAAAATTATTATTGTTATGATTATTTCATTCTAAATACACAACCTGGCAAGTTCTATGACGATTAAAGTGAAGAGCACAGAGTTGTTGTCGCTGCTCAGTTGCCTCTGCTTATCAACAATGATAGGGGTTTGCAACACGCTCACTCTGGCTTATCAACAATGATAGGGTTTGCAACACCTCACTCTGGTTATCAACAATGATAGGGTTTGCAACCGCTCACTCTGGGTTATCAACAATGATAGGGGTTTGCAACACGCTCACTCTGGGTTATCAACAATGATAGGGGTTTGCAACACGCTCACTCTGGCTTATCAACAATGATAGGGGTTTGCAACACGCTCACTATGGCTTATCAACAATGATAGGGGTTTGCAACACGCTCACTCTGGGTTATCAACAATGATAGGGGTTTGCAACACGCTCACTCTGGTTATCAACAATGATAGGGGTTTGCAACACGCTCACTCTGGCTTATCAACAATGATAGGGGTTTGCAACACGCTCACTCTGGGTTATCAACAATGATAGGGGTTTGCAACACGCTCACTCTGGTTATCAACAATGACAGGGGTTTGCAACACGCTCACTCTGGGTTATCAACAATGACAGGGGTTTGCAACACGCTCACTCTGGGTTATCAACAATGATAGGGGTTTGCAACACGCTCACTCTGGGTTATCAACAAGACAGGGGTTTGCAACACGCTCACTCTGGGTAATCTACAATGATAGGGGTTTGCAACACGCTCACTCTGGGTTATCAACAATGGCAGGGGTTTGCAACACGCTCACTCTGGGTTATCAAAAAATGATAGGGGTTTTTCAACACGCTCACTCTGGGTTATCAACAATGATAGTGGTTTGCAACACGCTCACTCTGGGTTATCAACAGTGATAGGGGTTTGCAACACGCTCACTCCGGGTTATCAACAATGATAGGGGTTTGCAACACGCTCTCTCTGGGTTATCAACAATGACAGGGGTTTGCAACAAAGTTCACTCTGGGTTATCAACAATGATAGGGGTTTGCACACGCTCACTCTGGGTTATCAACAATGATAGGGGTTTGCAACACGCTCACCTCTGGTTATCAACAATGATAGGGGTTTGCAACACGCTCACTCTGGGTTATCAACAATGATAGGAGTTTGCAACACGCTCACTCTGGGTTATCAACAATGACAGGGGTTTGCAACACGCTCACTCTGGGTTATCAACAATGACAGGGGTTTGCAACACGCTCACTCTGGGTTATCAACAATGACAGGGGTTTGCAACACGCTCACTCTGGGTTATCAACAATGACAGAGGTTTGCAACACGCTCACTCTGGGTTATCAACAATGATAGGGGTTTGCAACACGCTCACTCTGGGTTATCAACAAGATAGGGGTTTGCAACACGCTCACTCTGGGTTATCAACAATGATAGGGGTTTGCAACACGCTCACTCTGGGTTATCAACAAGATAGGGGGTTGCAACACGCTCACTCTGGGTAATCTACAATGATAGGGTTTGCAACACGCTCACTCTGGGTTATCAACAATTATAGGGTTTGCCCAAAACGCTCACTCTGGGTTATCAACAATGATAGGGGTTTGCAACACGATCACTCTGGGTTATCAACAAGATAGGGGGTTGCAACACGCTCACTCTGGGTAATCTACAATGATAGGGGTTTGCAACACGCTCACTCTGGGTTATCAACAATGATAGGGGTTTGCAACACGTTCACTCTGGGTTATCAACAATTATAGGGGTTTGCAACACGCTCACTCTGGGTTATCAACAATTATAGGGGTTTGCAACACGCTCACTCTGGGTTATCAACAAGATAGGGGGTTGCAACACGCTCACTCTGGGTAATCTACAATGATAGGGGTTTGCAACACGCTCACTCTGGGTTATCAACAATGATAGGGGTTTGCAACACGCTCACTCTGGTTATCAACAATGATAGGGGTTTGCAACACGTCACCTCTGGGTTATCAACAATTATAGGGGTTTGCAACACGCTCACTCTGGGTTATCAACAATTATAGGGGTTTGCAACACGCTCACTCTGGGTTATCAACAATTATAGGGTTTGCAACACGCTCACTCTGGGTTATCAACAATTATAGGGGTTTGCAACACGCTCACTCTGGGTTATCAACAATTATAGGGGTTTGCAACACGCTCACTCTGGTTATCAAAAAATTATAGGGGTTTGCAACACGCTCACTCTGGGTTATCAACAATTATAGGGGTTTGCAACACGCTCAGATTTGGTATTTCATCTCCATAAAGTTTTATAGAAAAAACTTGAATAACTCAGGAATAAGTTATTGACATTTGTTTCACATTTTCTCGAAGAGTAATAATAAGAATGTCATGATTTTTTCAGACAATATTGATGAATGATGGTTCTATATAGTTTTCAAAGTTGTTTTGCAATATGGTTTACCATTTTGTTTTTATTGACTCTTATTCTCACAACAACTGCCAAAAACAAAAACACAAATTTCAAAATTTTTTGTAATGCAATCTATTGACATTTCTCGCAAAAAAGTTTGAAATCTAGATAATCTAACTCTTTATCTTTCATCTGATGTTGACTAGAACATTGTGCAGCTTACCAATTTTGAAGGTTAGGGAGGGTTTTATGATAAATAAAATTTTGCAATATCTTGCAACTTTGCAACACGAAGTCCATGCAAACATGTGTATAGGATGCAAACTGCTCCTTAACAACAGAATAAATTTACATACACTTGAAATTGGACCAAAAAAAACAAAGTTAAAATTTCTGTTCTCTTGGTTCTTAGTATCTCACTCATTTCTTGGCTGTCATCTGTCTGTCCCATCCCGCCTAAGCCGGAGCCCATTACTGCATGACCAAGTTACACTAGATAAGGTTTGAAAATACTAAGCCAATCGCATGAGGCCTTTTCCAGTTATAAGCTAAAAGCGAATAGTTGGAATATAATATAAAATAAATAAATATCGAAACAGCTTAATAAAAGTCCCCCTTCAGGGATATCTAATAATAACAACAACAATAACAACAATAGCAACAACAACAACAACAACAAAAACAATAATAATAATAATAATAATAATAATAATAATAATAATAATAATAATAATAATAATAATAATAATAATAATAAATAGCAACAACAATTTTATTATTATTATTATTATTATTATTATTATTATTATTATTATTATTATTATTATTATTATTATTATTATTAAACAATAACAATAATGACGACAACAACACTAGGAGTCCCTCGTTGTACAACTAGTAACAGACGACCTTGAGTCGTAAGTCACCTTCGAATGTAATGGTTACTTCAGTTGCGAGAACATAATTTAATGGCTGTTTTGATTCCATAGACTTTTACTGTGATTGTGGATTGGTTGTGATTTTCAACCTGACTGAAGTGAAGAATCTATATTTTCACTCTTATATATATGCCTTGTTAACATCTTCAATCTCTAAGATGCTCCAGTAATAATACCCAGTAGGAAAAAGGTTAGGTTCTCGTTTGTATTTATACATACGTATTTAAAAGTACGGTCTTAGCATATCAGACAATACAAACTTGTATTTCAACCACGTTCGAACCTTAAACCTACACGACATACTGGGAAAGTTACCCACACATGTATTAGAAAGTCTGGGTAAGTTACCCACATATACACTAGAATACTCCATCCCAATGATTCTTCAGTTAACACCAGCAGATTTGCATTACAAATCAGAATATTCACGTAGTTAATACTTTGGCTTAATGACTGCCAAAGAGTCATTAATATTTATCGCCATAAATACTGTATACACTCTGTGTATACAGTATATCGATACACTGTTACATTTTATGTTTATATTAAAAACACATATTATAAAATATATATTTGTTTTTGTATCTCTGGGCCGAGTGTCCTACCTTACTCTCGTGTTCTTTCTAAAGGAAATAGTTTCTCGATTTCCTTCATCGTGTATACATTGTCATGCAAACGAGGGAGGCTGTGTAGACGACATAGCCAGCCGCTCTCTCAACCCACGGCGCCTCAATAACGTCCTCGCCTTCCTTCAGACACACCGTTCTTTCTGGAACACGAGGGCGGGTCAATGCTTTGAAACACGCGTGGAATCTAAAATGAGTCCCTGGGCTGTGAAACGAGCCCGGGAGCTTTAGTCAGTGGTCAGTTCTCTGAATTCAGTGGTCAGTTCTCTGAAGTCAGTGGTCAGTTCTCTGAAGTCAGTGGTCAGTTCTCTGAAGTCAGTGGTCAGTTCTCTGAAGTCAGTGATCAGTTCTCTGAAGTCAGTGGTCAGTTCTCTGAAGTCAGTAGTCAGTTCTATGAAGTCAACGGTCAGTTCTCTGAAGTCAGTGGTCAGTTCTCTGAAGTCAGTGGTCAGTTCACTGAAACCATTGGTCAGTTCTCTGAAGTCAGCGGTCACAAGATGTCGTACCTGTCCTGAGTTGTTTCTGGGGATTAGCGTGGAGAGTTGTAGTGCCACATGACTAGCTTCTTAAGCAACTTCTCAAGGAGGAAATTAAGAAAACTGAAATTGGCCTGAATAAGTATAGCTGAATAGAGGGGGTTTGGGGTTAGTGAAGGGAAAAACAAAGTAACCAACACTGAGGAACGAGAATATGGTAGCAGTTACAATTGGTAGAATTTCCAGTATAGAAGAAAAATCAAATGAAGATTCTCCAGGTAGGAAATTGCTTCTCTGTTCTCCGGACGAATGTACTTTCAGTGGTCAGTGAGAATAATGGTACCAATTTATTCCTCTGTAAAAATCCGGATAATCCTTGTGGTTGGCGATTCACAGGAGGATATAGAGGTCCTCCATTATCTAACAGAGATAGGAAGGTGAGACCGAGTGTTTCCCCAGTAGCCCGTGTTGCTTAAATAGTCAATAGGTTAGATTGTAACAAAACAGGTAATGGTAACAAGCTCAATATCTGCCTCAGTGCTGGTGGAAATAATACTGGGAAGAGAAGGAGGCAGGAGCTACTAGGTATGTACAGGACAGCTATAGATTTAATTAGATCTACGAGACGAATCCTGTTCGTATGTAGCATTTCGCCTAGAGAGAGCAGTGAATGGATGTCTAGGACAACTGGTGTAAATTGCTGAAGAGAGAGGTACTGCAAAGAACTGCGTTCCTATTTATGCAACAGTTCTCCGAAGTCAATGTCATTCTCTCTGAATTCGGAGTGGTCGTTCATAAATGGTATGTATATATATATAATATATATATATATAATAATATATATATATATATATATAAATATATATATATAATATATTACATATAATAAGTCGATGCCGAATATGCAAAAAACTGGCAATTAGCAAGAACTCATTAAAATTAAGGCATTTTCTAAAATTTTCTCCTATCGTTAAATAAGATTTTTTCCATTAATGTTGATGTAAAAATTTTTAATTTTGCACCAAAAGAATCTTAGAAACTTACCCAACCATTATTATAACAAGAACATTTATTATAGCCTAACCAACTAAATATATTTTAGATTTGTTTTACAATAATTTAATACTAAACAAACTACAGTGAAATATCAATTTTTTCGTTAGGTTCAGAATGATTCTGGGGGGGGCGAAATTATTGCATACACAAATGTTCACTTGCCTATGTTGGCAAGATGAGCGTTGCCAAGATCGCAAGTTCTGCTATTCGACAGGACATATTATTATATATATATATATAAATATATATATATATATATATATATATATATATAATTACATATATATATATATATATATATAATATATATAATGTGTGTGTGTGTTGTGCCGAATGGGTAAAACTTACGATTTGGCTTAAATAGTCAATGCTCTTATGCCGAACAAATCAAGCGAAAAATTTGTGAATGCGTATTGCATTTCGTCTCTCGCCTGCGGGGGAAGAGGACGCTTCACAGGTTCTCTTGCACGCCACCTGGTGAGGAAAACATCTCATATCACCAAGAGGCGGACCGACTGTACCGGCGCATAATATCAGTCTGCTATTGAGTCTGTAAGAGATCTTTAAGAAAGCTAACGCCACGATGAACGTTCTCCCTGCCAAGCAATTATCAGGGACTGTTCTGGCATCCCCAATGAAAGAGCTGTATGGTGTGGCACTGAATGGTATGTCAAGGTCTCTGAAGTTTCATGAGGGCTGACTTCTACTCAACCATCGTCGACGATTCAAGAAAGGCAGATGAGTATCAATTTCGGGCAGTGGAATATGCTTGCATGAGTGTCTAAGTATTATTACTTGGGTGAAGGTAAGGAATGTAACCTTTTGAGGCAACAGCATACAGCCTACAAGATGTGGTTCAGTGGTTATGGGACTGTACCACTCGACGAGCATGGGAATGTGGAGGGACGGCCCTTATAGGGGATGCCGGAAGGATCCTTCACACTGACAATGACCCTGAGGAGGCCGATACCATCAAATTTACATTGCATAAACCAAATAAAACATAGAACACAGGTTTTTTTGTACACTATCGGGGGCAGAAGAAGACGTGCCCGTTTTATGTGACTCTTATGAACACATGTGGCACCATGCACCAGGAGACAGGACCCCTAGGCGGTCAGGAGACAGCTTCTGAGATACGCCCTTATAAGCCGCGGACTTATGACGGTGAAGTGGAACGACGGGGTACAGGCCTATGGAGTGAGGAGGTCGACAGAGCAGAGGTGGTTTGGAAGACGTGTGTTTACACTAGCCAGTGGAAACGGGGGGGAGGGAATATCGCGTCAGACAGACCGTTAGGTACTACAAGTACTCCAGGACGATTTTAGGCTGTGCTGAAGGATTTTTTTGGAAGATTCGCGAGCATGGTGTGGAAAGTGAAAATGTGAGTCAGGTGAATGAGACAAGGTGATGGATGAACAGAAGCAGGGTAAGGAAGACTTGAGTGAGGTTCGAAAGGAGAGCAATGTGGTGTGGAGTCCATCAAGAAGATGTGGATGCAGAGAAATGTGGTGTAGAGGTAGCTCCCGCAGGATCAGGCGGGGGCATCAGACATGGACGAAGTCCTCACACCAGCGCAGAGGCCATGGGAAAAGATGTGGGCAGGCTGTGGTAGCAAAGGCAAGTCCCGGGAGGAGGGGGGGCAATGGGAAGCTAGGCGGGAAGGGAACAGGGAGGTTGGAGGGCCAGAACGAGGGATTGATAGAGAAGAACCGAGACCTATGAAAGGAGGACCAATAAGCCTCAGCGGCACAGGGGTAAGCCGCCATTCTTTAAAATTCAGTGTGTAACTTTCAATGTAAACGGTCTTAAAAACGAGGTCAAGGGGTATGGTTAAGTGGGTTTTAGGAGATTTAGTATTGATGTCGTTTTTTGGCAGGAACATAAACATAGGATTTAGGATGCGAGTTGTTGTTGAAAGGTTATAGGTTGTTTACAATGTGATGCTTTAGGTTGAAAGGAGGTGTGGGCTGTGTCGGTAAAGGAACCAGTCCTTTGCGTATCCTGGGTTGGAGAGGGGGGGGGAGGGAGGGTGTCAGGGAGATGGGTTTTGAGGGCCAGGAGGTTAGTTTTGTAGTGTTTATATGCCCAGCAACTAGTACGCTAAGAGTGAAGGGTGGATTTGTACGCGATGTCTGGTATATCACTGCGAGGTTTACCTGCTATTACGGTGATTGGTGGGGATTGGAATTGTGGTCATTAGGATGGTATGTGGTTCCAAGGGGGGGGTTGGTTATTGGGGTTTCTGCGAGATGTTTTTGCGAGATGTTGGAGTGTATATGTGGGGAAGTAGGGAATATGGAGTGGAGCACACATTTATTCGTAGGGGATATAGCACGGTTAGATAGGATTTATGTTTAGGCAGGGCATTGGTGTGGAGAGGGTGAGACCCTCGATGTGGTTTTTTCCCTGATCATCGTGCTGTTATAGCAATTTGAGGGTAAGATGGTCATAGTGAGAGTTTATGCAGGATACTGAAATTAAATGTGAGGCTACTTAGGGACGAGGGTGACCCTACAGGGTTGTAAAGATTGCTGGAAAGTCTTTTGGGAGACTAGGAATATGGAAATGGATTTGCTGATTGGTGGGAAAAATGAGGCAAAGTTGAAATTCAGGCGAAAATTTTAAGTACGGGGTAAGGAGATGGCGAGGTGGAGCTATGGTCTACAAAATTATCTGAGGGTCAGTTAAATGACTGTAGCTTGCACAGGAACGAGTGGGGTGCGTGAGTTGAGGACATGGAACGAGTTAGCGAAATAGGTTGGCTGGAAATTCACAATGAAAAATTTGAGGCAATCGAGTTAGGGCAGGTGGAGGATGTTTTAAGGGGGATAGGCCATCGGATTTTGTATTACAGGAGGTTTTCAGGAAACGAGCAGGCAAAACCACCTGGCGTATATTGAGGCAGTACAGGGGGGGGGGTGGCTTTTGAGGAGGGTCCAAGGCCTATCCACCACGGAAAAATATAGTTTGTATGCAGAATTTTTGGTTTAGGGAGAAGTGGAGAAGGGTGTGGGGCAGGTGGGAGTGGGTGAGGGACGGTTTGGGGATGAAGGGTTTAATAGGGTATAAAGTGAGCAGGACAGTGACAGAATCCGAGGTTAGTATTAGTGTAAAGGAGGTGGAGGAGGCAGTTTTTGGATGTGCAGGGTAAAAACCCCAGGCATAGATGGCATACCAAACATTTTTATAGGTGTCATTGGGGAGTGTACAACATTGTCTGTGGGGGTTTTGAATTGTAGTTAAGTAGTGGGGAGGATGGGAAATCGCAAAGAACGGGTGTCAACGGTTTTGTATGGCCCAAAAAGAAGGAATGCGTGTTTTTGAAGATTATTACCGTGCGATTACGTTAATGTGCTCGGAATACAAGATATTTGCCTAAGTTTTGGGCAACAGAATGAGGAAAGTGTTGGTTAGTGTTACATAGGGGGCAGTTGGGGAATTCCGGAAGAAGATTAGGATGGACAAGGTTTTGATTTAGTGATTTTCTAGAGAGATGTACGGAGGGAATACTAGGTTTAGATGGGTGAATCATATGATTGCGTTGACAGAGATTTCTTAGGGGTTTGCTTAGAGAGGTGGGTTTCGGGAGGGGCAGTGAGGTGGGTGAACACCCGTAATGCAGAGGCAGAGGTAAGGGTACAGGTCAATGGAGATGTGGAAGTGTACCGATGGAGAGAGGTTTGAGGCAGGGCGTCCGATGTAACAGCAGCTCTTTGCGTGTGTGCAGAATCCTTTATGAGTCTGTTGAGGGGTATGGAAAACAGGAGATGGAAGGGGATGCAAAGGGGGCAGCGATGGGTATAGTGGATGAACTACTGTTTTGCTACGGGTAAGGAGGAGTTAAGGAGGGTGGTGGAGTGAATCAGAAAGTTTGGTATGAATACCGGAATGAGAGTTAATAACGGTGAAATATCAACGTTACTTGAGGTAGGTAATTGGGATAGGGGGGAGGGCCTGGGGAAAGGGTTTAGGATGGACCAGTGTTATGACAAAATCATGGTAGTGGGATATGATATGGCGGAAGTGCAGGCATGCCAGAAGGGTAAAATTCGGAGTCGTGTCACGGGTAATGTTTTAATTAGACAAGGAGGTTTAAGTGGCGAGGGACTTAGCATTACATCAGAAGGGTAGTGGTGTAAATTCACTTGTCTATAGCAAGGTATGGGGGGTGGCAGAGTTTTTTATTCCCTTAGAGGCACGAGATATTGTATAAATGCAGAGGATGGGGCTTGAAGTTTGTGTGGGGATTTGGGAGGGCATGGAAAAGAAGAGGTAGTTCTGACGGATGTTCGAAGGAGGGGTTTAGTTTGTTGCTTTAGGACAGAGAGTAATGGCAGTAAAATCAAGTGGAGGTATATGAGGGAGGGGGGTATGTGAGGGGCGCTAAAGTAAGGAAGAGTAATGGAGGAGGCACATAATGTTGGGATGGGAAGGAATTGAGGTTTTTGTGAAGATATGTTGAGATTTTTATTGACAGTGCAAAGGGAAAACAGGTGGATAACAATCAAAGTGAAAAGGTTGGGTGAGGGTAGTGAAAAGGTCCAGGACTTATGCAAGGGGTAGCCGTGTAACCAACATAAGAATTGGGGGGTTATTTGGAAAGATTTTAGTAGCTTCGGATACCGGCTAGAGTAAGAGATTAGTGTATCGTTTATATCATAGGGATTCTGGCTTCCAGAGGTGTTACGTATAATGGGGTTTGTTGAAAGGCTTTTTGACATTTGTGGCGATGTTGAAACGGCGTTTATGAGTCTTCTTTGTACCCTCCTTGGAGGGGGTGAGATCATGGATGGTGGGGTTATCAGACTGTTGGGGGGGGTGTGCCGTTTGCCGTTTTTAAGGGCTTACACTAGATTAAGGGTATGTCCTAGGGATGTTGGAGGACATAATGTATATTATAGTAGATTTACCTGGACATTTCCATGGGGATGAGGGGATAAGGGTGATAAGAGGAAAAAAGCGGTTGCGGCCAGATTCTATTAGGACGAAGTGTAGAATAGCAGGTATTATGGGCGTCCGGGGAAAAAAGTTTCACGAAGGTTATAGGAACCTCACTGTGGGTTCCCTTGGGGCGGGGTCCCTGGAGGTGGACAATGAGTGTCTCTCTTATGGGGGATGTAAGGGGGGGGTTTGTTTTTGGTTTTACTCTGGAGCTTATGTAGTTGTAAGATGAGAAAGGTAGTGAAAATTAGGTATGGATGGTACCCATGTGTTCACGAGAATGTTTGTCATAGTGAGAAAAGTGTGGTTTCCGAGGGTACAATTCTAAGCCTGAGGTTTATGTTCACTGTTTTTTAAAAATTTCCTTGATAGCCAGGATACCGAGCCCTTATGATCTCGTTTTTAAGTAATTGGTTGGTCAGAGTTGGTTTCACAAAAAAAAAAAAAAAAAAAAAAAAAATCTGAGAGGCGTGTTCAGTTCTTTTGGGATGGGCAAATTACAGCAGCCATATCCTTAATACTCCTCTTGTCTAAGTTTAAAACTTTTATTGTCAGATGAAGGTTCTATGTAAAAAATTTAAGTGTGTGTATAGGGTTTTGGGTCTATACCATGTTTTATGGGTTATACCAATAAGTCTTGTGGACAAGATTTTTCGGTTTATATAACATATGTGGGGAAGGTTTAATTATGGATAGGGTTTGGATTTAAACCCTATAAAGTGTCCGAGAGTTTGTTATAAAAACTTGTTTTGGGTTATTTTATATTGTATGTTACATTGTAAAAAAAAAATGTTTTGTTTCTTGTTTTCTGTATCAGAATTATTGTAATTTAGGTATAACATATAAATAATAGTAAAATACTGTTTCTTTATGTTATGTGCATAAGGAATCATACGTCCTTCGAATTCTATTGGCTAGGATCTAATGTAACCATAACCGAACCAATAGCTCTGTACCCTGTCATAGAGGGTTGTTAAGTTTTGTCTTGTTTGTAGTTGTTATGTGCCCTGTGGTTAGGGTTCCTTTTTACTATACTGACATTATGTGTATTACCATATTGTGTGTTAAGTGGTTATGGTTTTATCATGTGTGAAACTTTCAACTTTAAGTAACATTGATGTCATTTGTATGTTGGTTTTTGTGTTGTAATCAGAACATGTAGGTATTCATTTTATATTGTTTAAACTATTAAAGTATCATTTTGTGTGTTTTCTGTGGTACAATGGCTTGGCGGCAACTATGAAGTTGACTTATAAACTTTAGTGAGTGTTTGACTAGCGTGTATTGTTTGTTATAACAAGATGTTATAATACTTGTTCCAGCCGGGAATAACCTGGTACTAGTAGCACAAAAAATTGTTTTGTATTCCTGTACTTTATTAAGCATCCTTTGTAATTTTGTAAGGTTTCTAATAAAAATAATAAAAAAAAAATAGCAAACGCTCTGGCCGAACCCAAATCAAGCGAAAATTTGGTAAGCAGTAATTTCGCAAAAATCATTCTGAACCTAACGAAGCAAAATATTTTTCATTATGTTTGCTCATACTAAATTATTGTAAACTTATCTAAAATATATTTAGTTGGATTAGGCTAAATTAAATTGCGCCTGTTATAGTGAGGTTTAAGGAATAATAAAGAGGACACTTAGCATAAACCTTTGCTAATCTTTTTAACATATCACTACAGAACTGCGATAAAGCTCCTGATAATTGGAAAATTCCAGTGTAATACTCTAATTACAAGGCAGGTGACAGGTCCTTGGCTTCGAACTATAGACCAATAAGCCTCTACCTCCATAGTGGGAAAAATTTATGGAATCAATAATGCCGAAGCAATTCGTAGCCATCTTGATCAGGCACAGATTGATTAATGATTCCTTCAACACGGTTTTACAAAGGGGCGTTCCTGTCTTAACGAATTTACTAACTTTTTTCACTAAGGTGTTGAGGAGGTAATCATGGTAATGAATATGATTTGTGTATATGGACTTCAGTAAGGCTTTCGATAGACTTTCCACACCAGAGACTATTGAGGAAACTAGGGCACACGAATAGGAGAAATTTTTTCCTGGTAGAGGCATGGCTGACAAATAAATAGACAGCAGAGAGTTTGCATAAATGGGGTAGAAATCAAATGGGGGCACGTCACAAGGCGGTGTTCCTCAGAGGGTCCGTTGTTGGCCCGTTGTTGTTCACAATTTACCTAAACGACATAGATGAGGGAATAAATACGACAAAAGGCAAATTTGCTGATGACACCAAAATAGTCGTCCAAATTCATTCTAATGAGGACACTAACACTCCAGGATGATTTGACTAGACTGACGCAATGGTCGGAGAAGTGGCAGAATGCAGTTTAATATTGACAAATGCAAAGTTCTCAGAATGTTGGACAGTTAAATAACCATAGCACATATAAACTAAATAATGTAGATCTTAATACTAACCGGATTGCGAAAGGGAGGTTTAGAGACTCTGGTTAGCAGTAAACCTAAAACCAGACAACAGTGCTATTAGTCTCGTACCCAATAAGCTAACAGATTCATGCTTCATATCAAGAAGTATAAATGATAGAAGTCCTCGGGTTTTGTTCAACTCTATATATCCTTTGGTTAGGCCCTCATTTAGACAGCTGCTCAGTTCTGGTCACCGTATAACAGAATGGAATATAAAATGCTCTGGAAAACGTACAAAGGAGGATGAACAAAGATGATCCCAGTATCAAAATCTTCTCCTATGAGGAATTAGACCTGAAGGTTCTGATCTGCACTTTTCTCGAAAGGCGTAGAATTAGGGGGGATATGATCGAGGTGTATAAAAGGAAAAACAGGAATAAAAAAAAAATAAAGGGAGTAAAATAGTGTGCCTGAAAAATTTCCAGCCAAAGGATAGGACTCGCAGCAATGTTCAAGTTGGACAAATTCATTCCGGAAGGATATAGGAAAGTACTGGTTTGGTAATTGATGATTTGTGGTGAGTGAACAAAAACTCCCGAGTACAGTTATTCAGGCTTAAAACATTGTGTAGTTTTAAAAATAGATTAGATAAATACATGAGTTGTGTGGGTGGGTGTGAGTTAGACCCGACTACTGTGCTGGTGGGTCAGGTACAGTGATCCATCCTTGAAGAGTGTTGAGGGAAAAGTTCAATATATAGGAGTAGAGAGGGAATAAATATATATATATATAATATATATATATATATAATATATAATATATATATATATATATATATCTATATATATATATACATTTTAATATTAACAATAATTTCATTGCGGCTACTCGTTAAGGTAGGGTCAGTCTAGCTCCCATATTCCCCGCCTTTCTCCCCAACCCCTAAATTGATAGTTTGGTCAGCCGGCTACTAGTTAAGGTTAGGGTAAAAGTCAAGCCCCCCCCGATTTTTCCCACCTTTTCTTTCCTCCTCCCTGAAAGTGATAGTTTTGACTTCCGGCTGCATGGTTTTTATATATTAAGGTAGGGTCAGTCTAGCTCCGATAACCCTTACCCCTCCCTTCCTCTACCCCCCCGCAAGGAACGAGTGGGCTCTGGTTAAACATGTAAATCACTAGACTCACAGCTCCCAACTCTACTGTAAGTACATGCTCACCTGTATCTAGTGGATTTATTGGTGAAAGCTTCACTTTTGATCAATAATAAACTTAGTCTTTTCAGCCTTGCTCTATGTTGACTGTTGTAAAAATCACCACATCTTTTAAGTATCAGACTTACCATAGACGTGATTATTTAAGAAAGTGGGTAACCTGTCTGTCTTTCCAGCTTGGAAGTCAGAGAGGGTCCCCTGGCAATCAACGAGCAGAACAGGAGAAGGACTAATGTCCAGAGACTTCTCCATTTTGTATTAAAGTAACCTGTGCACCTGTATGAAAGTGCAGGGACGTAACCCCCACAGCATTGCAGCGGTAAAGAACCTGCTTTCCTGTCTCGGGATAAAAATTCATGGCGATTCTCTGTGAAGAACTAGCCAGTGGATGGTCACCAACACCTGCGACCTTTCCCCCCCCTTATCAGCAACGGCTACTGTTTCAACAACAGTGTCACCAACACCAGACACCCTTGTAGATTAGCGCTGAGTTCAAATGTTATTTTTTCATTTCATTTTCATTTTTTCTTTCAAATAGGATATACCTTTCATGTTTTGTTGTTTTATGCTTGATTTAATAAATAGTTTATCTTTGTGAATTATTATTTCTTTTTCTATTTATTAATTTTCATGAGGAGGAGCCAGCCTGAGTAATACTGTCTGAAGTTGTTACAGGGCTGAGTAAGCCTTCACAAGTGGCGACCTTGCCAGGACAACGCTACTGAATCAAGATTCAACTCCATCTCGAATCTACCATTGGAACTTCAACGCTGCATACCACAGACGGTTACCACCAGCCACGAGTAATCATTCTCTATGGTAGGACTACAGTACAAGTATTTGAATGATTTGGTGATTGTTATAGTCTCAATTTATTGTAAGTCAAGTCAGGCAGGATATAATATTTAATTCTGCCACCTAATTGTATGTGAGCTTGAAACACTTTGGAGGATTACTCTAGGGACCCGAGATTTTCCAGTAAACAACTTGTTTCATTAAGCTCTTCATTATTTTAAAGGGGAACTGTCATGGGGACACCC
This sequence comes from Cherax quadricarinatus, assembly GCF_026875155.1. Classification (NCBI taxonomy): domain Eukaryota; kingdom Metazoa; phylum Arthropoda; class Malacostraca; order Decapoda; family Parastacidae; genus Cherax; species Cherax quadricarinatus. The sequence goes on along the minus strand of NC_069436.1, from coordinate 41,222,101 downwards.
CTTGATTTTTTGGTGAGAAGATTGGATGGTCAAGGGCCCCCATTTACTTACTGTTTGCTCGGAGCCGGCATAGAACCCTTCGTTTTAATTAATACATATTTTTTAAATTGAAGCAGGGATCGAGCCCTCTGGTTTATTTACAGCTTAAGCGGAGCAGGAATTAAACCCCTCCGTTTTCTTTAATTCCGTTTCATTTCCCTGATAGTCTAAGTTATTCTTGCAAGCATGGAGGAATACCAGTTTTGGATGAATGCTGGAAGTAAGTTAGGAATAACAGGAAAAAATTTAGAATCTTTCATTAGTGCTAAGATCCAGGAAAGACTTGAAGAGAGAGAATTGAGAGAGAAGAGAGACAGCTAGAAAGGAAAGAGAAGAGAATAAGGAGAGAGAGAAAATCGAAAGAGAAGAGAAAAAGGGGAGAGAGAGAGAATTGGAGAGAAAATCCGAAAAAGACAGTTAGAAAGAGAACGAGAAGACCAAAAAGAGCTTGATAGACTTGATCGTGGGGAAAAGAGCTGGGGAACGTGAGGAACAAGCTAAGATTACGTGAGGAAAAAAGCTAAGATACGCGAGGAACAGGTTAAATTAAGAGAAACTGAGGAAAGAGCAAGGATAGAGAAGTTGAGGAAAAAGCTAGAGAACATGAGTTAATAGAGAGAAAAGGATCGCGAGCTCGAAAAATCTCGCATTGAATTAGAGAATAAAAAGTTAACTTTTACACAACAACAATTAGAGGAAGGAGTAATGGAACAACGTGAAGTTAGTACACATATTCCAACACCTAATTTACCTCCCTTCACAGAGGGGAAGACATTACTTCATACATTATCGGGTTTGAAAATACCGCTACCCTCTGTGAAGGGCCCTGCTGACCCCTGGGCTACCAGGTTAGGAATGTTATTTTCGGGTACAGCCTTAAATATCTATGCAACTTTGTCGCAGGATATCATAGGGAATTATAACCTACTAAAGAAGGCAATCCTTAAAAGCATATAAAAAAAACCACTAATTCTTACAGGAAAGATTTCAGGTATGCCACCTTAAAAGCCTGGCCAGAACTTTCAGCAGTTACAGGTAAACACTCTTTCGTTTGTTCGACTTTTGGATAGAGAGTTCAGGAATTGATCACAGTTATAATCTCTTAGAGACTTCATGGTTGCTGACCAGTTCCTGACAGCTCTTCCCCATCAGATACGAACATTCATCAGAGAACGTAACCTGATTAAAGCTGAGAAGTTGCTGGGCTGCTGACCTGTATGCTGAGGCTCACAATTTAAAAAGACCTAAAGGGATCAAAACCCTAAGGCAAGGGTTCATCAAACCTTAAGAAATCAAAGCCTCTAGTGGAAAGTAAAATGACTACGTGTATTCCTTTTTGTCATTTGTGTGATGTTAAGGAACATAAAGTCCAGATTGTCCTTTAGAAGGCCCAAAAGTTGGAAGATGTTTTAAAGACTGTAAGGGACCAAGCACCCTTCTGTTCAGGAACAGTTAATGGCCTTAATGTATCTACCATTTTACGAGACACTGGATGACATGTTTAGTCATTTCTGATAAGCTGTTTCCTAACCTTAAGACACTCATTCCTCTGCTATACTTTCAGACTACTTGGGCAGTACAGACACTTTTTCCCACCATCCGTTGTTACATTAGGTCTAAATGGTTTACAGGTTGGTCTGAAGCCCGTACTAGCTCCCATCACTTCTTGCTCCGTACTAATAGGTAATGTAAAAGGTGCCCTTCTTCCTTCTGGGGTTGACCTTTCATCACCAAAAATGGATATATGTGTTTCAGATCCTCTTCCTGTAGAGTCAGAGAAGCCCTCGAAAGTTCAGATGAGACAATGTCTCGCGGATTCATGTGGGATTAAAAACCAGTGATGAATTTTCTCGAAAGAGAGGAAGTAGGATCACCCGGTTCACTTGTTAGATGAAAGTTTAAAAATATCACCTCCGATACCATAAATGTCTTGACTAGGGCTCAGACCAAAGCCCCGATTTTCTCCTACTGTCCATCCTTTGATTTTCCCTGACTTTAAGCGTTTAGACATATCGAAGGACTCCTTTGTCAAGTTACAACGTAATTGCCCTTCTCTTTAGAATTGCCATAATGCAGCTAAAACAAAATCAAGTTATCCAAAAGGAAAAAACTTTTCATATAAATTTGAATATATAAAAGGTATCTTGTAAAGTCAGTATTCAAATTAAATTCAAATGAGATAAAACTATTCCATCTTAGTTGTTCCAAGTCAATGCAGAGAGATGTTCTTTAAAATTTGGGTCATGACCCGCCAGTGGCCGGACATTTCTCGCTCGTAAAATTTTAAATAAAATTAGGGAAACCCATTTTTGGCCTAAATGTCCTCGATGTCACTACTTATTGTAGATCGTGTAAAGTTTGCCAACTGTCATCCTCCCGAGGTACCAGGCGGTACTATGGTCAAAATGCCTATCTTTACGGTACCGTTTGAAAGAGTAGCTATTGACATCGTTGGTCCTTTATTTCCACTTTCTCTGGGGGACATAGATATATATTAACATTGGTTGATTATGCATCGAGTTTCCCTGAAGCCCCTACCCCTTAAAGACCATAACTACTACAGAGGTGGCTGAAGCCCTTTTGTCCATCTTCTCTAGAGTGGGCATCCCTAGAGAAATTTTGTCTGACCGTGGGGCACAATTCACATCTGACTTAATGCAACATCTATACCAACTTCTGGGAGTGAAGCCTCTCTTCACCACACCCCATCATCCCAGCTGTAATGGGGGATTGAGCGCCAGATTCGATTCTCAAGTCCATTTTAAGGAAACTTTGCTCCCTTAAACCTAAGGAGTGGCATCGTTACCTACCCTGTGCTTTGTTTGCCATGAGGGAATTCCCAGGACTCTTTGGGGTTTTCACCTTTTGAACTCTTTTATGGTAGACAGGCCCGAGGTCCACTGTCCATCCTTCATGACTTATGGACTAATTGAGGAGGTAAATGCTGAGGTTCAGTCTTCTTACCAGTTCTCCTTGACCTTAGATCCAAACTTGAGGAGACCTCTGACATAGTTTCGAGAAACCCAAGCTTGTCAATGGAAACCCGTACAAAACCTATTTGACTCCAAAAGTCAGAGGACAAGTTTTAAAGTAGGAGATGAAGTTCTTGTACTTTTGCCTAAGTCAAATAAATTATTAGTAGCATGGAAAGGTCCATATAAAGTATTAAAAATTTGTGGGAAAGTTGACTACCTCATAAAAAGTCAAGGGAAACCTAAGCTTTATCATATCAACATCCTTAAGAAATATTACCGAAGAAATTCGGTTAACTGCCTTAATAACTTTTACTTAGTTTTTCCACACGAACTTGATAAGACAACTGAAGAATGTAAAGTGTGCGTAATTGACACCTCTAACTTAGACTATGATGAAGAACTACATGACTTGGTGACTCTTGACCACTTGATGCAACCAACATTAATATTAATGAATCTTGGATGACCATAAGAGACATGAACTTCTTCAATGTGTGAGTAACTTTCAGACGTCTTTATGATATTCCAGGTGTTACCTCCACGGTAGTCCATAAGATTGACTTATTGACGGACAATCTATCAAACGGAAATTATACCAGTTCCAGTTCACCTTAGGGATGCATTTGACCGAGAGGTAGACAAAATTTTTAAACTAAAGATCATTGACCTTCAGTATCTGCATATTGCTCACCAGTAGTCATGGTTTAAAAAGGAGGATAATTCACATAGACTTGCTATTGACTTCAGAGGCCTTAATGCTATAACTCGGTGGGATGCTGAGCCTATGCCCTTAATAGATAGCGATCTACACAAATTTTATGACGCTTCCTTCTTTTCAGAGATTGATATTGCACAGGCATATCATCAAGTAATGTTAGATCCTTCTTCTAAGCAGTACACCGCTTTTCCTACACACCAAGGACTGATGCAGTATAGAACTATGTCCTTCGGTTTGGTAACTGCCTGTGCTACCTACGTGAGACTGATGAGAAAGGTCTTGGGTAATATGCCAAATGTTTCAGTTTATTTTGATAACATTCAGTTTTGCGTAGGTTACGCTCACATGGCCTCACTGCCAAGCCGAAGAAATGCTTCCTTGGGTATAACAAGATTAGATATCTTGGACTGATACTTTCTAATAACTCTCTGCAGCCTCTCCCCAGTAAGATCAAAGCTTTTATTAGAATTTAAATTCCCCAAAACGAAGAAACTCATGCGTAGATTTCTTGGTTCTGTAAATTTTTATGCACGGTTTATCCCGAATCTTGCTGATCTTACAGGCATCTTATCGGACTTTCTTAAAAAGTCTGTGAAGGAACCTCTTGAACTTTCCGACGTAGCTCGGGATAAGTTTAATGAGATTAAAAGTATCTTTGCGAAAGACCCTATACTTAAGATTCCAGATATTAATAAAACATTTTGTCTGAGAACTGATGCCTCCAATACTGGCTTAGGTGCGGTGTTACTACAATACCATGATGGTACTCCCTTCCCTGTATGCTTCCTAAGCCGGAAACTCCTTCCCGCAGAAACAAGATACTCCACAATAGAAAAGGAATGTTTAGCCCTTGTGTGGGGTATCTCCAAACTTAAATTTTATTTGCTGGGAAAAGAATTCATTTTAGAAACGGACCACAAACCTTTGATATACCTAGAAACTTTTTAAGGGAACCAACAGTCGCCTCTTGAGGTGGACATTAGCACTCCAGGCTTTTAAGTTCCATATTGTGTATATCAATGGTTCATCCAATTATTTCTCTGACTGGTTAAGTCGTGACAGTCAGTAGAAGATTTGTTGCCTTACGCGACTTCCACATGTTAGAACTTTTTCCTCGCCTATTCTTCTTATACTCCTTGACTATAAGTCTTGGTATGGGGGAGTGTGAGGGAAAAGTTCGATAGATAGGAGTAGAGAGGGAATATATATATATATATTAATTATATATATATATATATATATATATATATATATATATATATATATATATATATATATATATATATTAACAATAATTTCATTGCCGGCTACTCGTTAAGGTAGGGTCAGTCTAGCTCCCGATATTCCCGCCTTTTCTCCCCCAACCCCTAAATTGATAGTTTGTCTGCCGGCTACTAGTTAAGGTAGGGTAAGTCAAGCTCCCGTTTTTCCGGCCTTTTCTCCCCCTCCCTGAAAGTGATAGTTTGACTGCCGGCTGCTTGTTAAGGTAGGGTCAGTCTAGCTCCCACTATCCCTTCCCCTCCCTTCCCCCCCCCCGAAAGGTGACGTGTGGGGCTCTGGTTAAACAGTAAATCACTAGACTCACAGCTCCCAACTCTACTGTAAGTACATGCCTGCCTTGTATTCTAGTGGATTTATTGGTTGAAAGCTTCACTTTTGATCAATAATAAACTTAGTCTTTTCAGCCTTGATCTATGTTGACTGTTGTAATAATCACCACATCTTTTAAGTATCAGACTTACCATAGAGAGTGATTATTTAAGCAGTGGGTAACCTGTCTGTCTTTCCAGCTTGGATGTCAGAGAGGGTCACCTGGCAATCAACGAGCAGAACAGGAGAAGGACTAATGTCCAGGGACTTCTCCATTTTGTATTGAAGTACCTGTGCACCTGTATGAAAGTGCAGGACGTAACTCCACAGCATTGCAGCGGTAAAGAACCTGCTTTCCTGTCATCGGGATAATAATCATGGCGATTCTCTGTGAAGAACTAGCCAGTGGATGGTCACCAACACCTGCGACCTTCCCCCCCCTTATCATCAGCAACGGCTACGGTTTCAACAACAGTGTCACCAACACCAGACACCCTTGTAGATTAGCGTTGAGTTCAAATGTTATTTTATTCATTTCATTTTTCATTTTTCTTTCAAATAGGATATACCTTTCATGTTTTGTTGTTTTATGTTTGATTTAATAAATAGTGTTTATCTTTGTGAATTATTATTTCTTTTTCTATTTATTAATTTTCCTGAGGAGGAGCCAGCCTGAGTAATACTGTCTGAAGTTGTTACAGGGCTGAGTAAGCCTTCACAAGAGGGGACGACCAGACTGGGTGGGTCATTGGGATAATCCGGAGGGTGCGTCATTGGTCTAATCCGTGGGGGGGGACATGGACCTGCTCCGCATGGGTCAGTAGGCCTGTCGCAGTGTTCCTTCTTTCTTATGTTCTTCTGTTTTTATATTTGTTCTTTCATTATTTCCCCCCTCTGGGTTCTTGGTCCTACCCTTTCTGGGCCGTTAGTTCCCTTGCTGTGCTCCTGTTTCTTAGTATTTGACTGACTCCACTACTACCACTGCTACCTCCACCACTACTGCCACTGCTACCTCCACCACTACTACCACTGCTACCTTCACCACTACTTCACTGCTACCTCCACCACCGCTACCACTGCTACCTCCACCACTACTATCACTGCTACCTCCACCACCACTACTACCACTGCTACCTCCACTACTACTATCACTGCTACCTCCACCACTACTACCACTGCTACCTCCACCACTACCACTGCTACCTCCACCACTACCACTGCTACCTCCACCACTACTATCACTGCTACCTCCACCACCACTACTACCACCCGGTGGCCTGGTGGCTAAAGCTCCCGCTTCACACATGGAGGGCCCGGGTTCGATTCCCGGCGGGTGGAAACATTTTGACACGTTTCCTTACACCTGTTGTCCTGTTCACCTATCAGCAAATAGGTACCTGGGTGTTAGTCGATTGGTGTGGGTCGCATCCTGGGGGACAAGATTAAGGACCCCAATGGAAATAAGTTAGACAGTCCTCGATGACGCACTGACTTTCTTGGGTTATCCTGGGTGGCTAACCCTCCGGGGTTAAAAATCCGAACGAAATCTTATCTTATCTTACCTCCACCATTACCACTGCTACCTCTACCACTACTACCACTGCTACCTCCTCCACCACTACTACCACTGCTACATCCACCACTACCACTGCTACCTCCACTATTACTACCACTGCTACCTCCTCCACCACTACTACCACTGCTACCTCCAGCACTACTACTACTACCATCACCTGGCCTATATATACTCCCTCCTTCCACCAACGCTGTATTCTTAAACCTACCCTATACATCTTCAAGCCCCCCTTCCCTATACTCTCACTAGCTCATCTATCCTTCAATAATTGTTTGTATCTTACCCTAGCTGCCTCCTCGTTTAGCTTATAAACCTTCAACTCTGTTACCTGCCGCTTCCATTTTCCCTGCATCCTGTCTACTTTTTACTCTCACTGTAGCTACAACTAAGGAGTGATCTGATATATCTGTGGCCCTTCTATAAACATGTACATCTTGAAGTCTATCCAACAGTCTTTTATCTACCAATACGTAGTACAACAAACTACTGTCACATCGCCCTTCATAGTATCTTGTATACTTATTTATCCTCGTTTCCTTAAAATATGTATGACCTATAAGAAAACCCTTTCTATACAAAGTTCAATCAAAGGGCTCCCATTATCATTTACACCTGGCACCCCAAACTTACCTACCACACCCTCTTTAAATATTTCTCCTACTTTAGTATTTAGGTCCCCTTGTTGAGAAATGGTTATCAGCTAAGTTTAAATATAGGGAAACTTAACTTAGAAAGACAGCTCATCGCCTGCACAGCCGCCCCTGCAGACGAGGTCTTGAGAAGCTATCGAAGTCATCTCTCAACGGGCTGTAAATGAGTTATAATTTGTAAACAATAAATTACCCCTTGGGGGTGTTATGTCAGCATATTTCATTCACTGATGGCTGACAAACTTACTTGTGTGGACTCAAAAGTCCGCCCCTTACTGCCGACTATAGGTTGATTACAAACTCCTTGCGACTCAAGAACTGCGCAGTCCCCCATACTACAAGAAATTCGTAACCTACCTTGCTCTTGTAGCGTGAGCTATGGTGTTCTTCACACCTTCGACAGGTATCGGTGACTTGATAGAAGCTGAAGTGTCCTTGGATGTCCACGTCTTCCATAGTCTAGGAATACGCACACTGGTACACTATGTTCCACAAGATTTGTCTTTATTGTTCACAATCTTATCACTGAAGAAGCTGATCACACTTCTCTTAAGTGTTTATTGTGTTTTATGAGACACTTTGTTCACACTAACGCACAGGTCGTTCTTTGTTGGTTATCCTGGCGTCAGTGTCATTCTCAGTAGAGTCAAAAGTAATCTGAAGACGCCACAACGCCCCACGCCGTCATTGCCTCCAGTACAAGGAAAAGCTGACCTAGTACTTTTGCTTCCTTGCCACTTCCTCTATGAAGCAAAGCAGAATGTTTAAATTTTGCTGTCTTAAGCATGGACAACAATGTCCACTATCTTTACTATGGTAATAAAGTGGGAGCAGGATTTTCCTTAATTGTCCTGCTAAGGTAAGAGATGTACTGTCTCTTATTAAAATACACTCTGCAACACTGGACTGCAAGGAGCAGCAGTCGCTTGACCACGTCGCATACTCGTACTGCATCTGGGATCAATTACTCGCTGTTGCGGTAAACAAGATATTTGCCCCTTCTGAGAGGGCTGGGCCCCTCAGGGCTGAAAGGGGTTGAAGGGCTGAAGGGGGCTGAAGGGGGCTGATACCCCCCTCCTGGAGAAAATTTCTCCACACCCCTACCACAATTACTCTGTCACTTGGTTCAAAGGTTCCTACACACTCGCTTAACACCTCCCAAAATTTCTCTCTCTCCTCTACACTCCTCTCTTCTCCAGGTACATACACACTTATTATGACCCACTTTTCGCATCCAGCCCTTATTTTAATCCACACAATCCTTGAATATATACATTCCATCACTGTTGCTTCAACATTATTGCTACCCATCCCTTAGCTCTAACTCTCTCAGATACTCCTGACCTAATCCCATTTATTTCTCCCCACTCAGACTCGCCTACTCCCTTGAGGTTTGTTTCGCTTGGAGCCAGGACATCCAACTTCTTTTCATTTATAACAATAGCAATCATCTCTTTCATATCATCCACACTACATCCACGCACACTCAAGCATCCCAGTTTGATAAAGTTTTTCTTCTCTTTAGTATTTTCTATAAAAGGGGTTACTAGCCCATTGATGCCGACATTTTAGTCACCTCATATGATACGCATGGCTTACGGATGAAAGATTCTTTTCCACTTCCCCATGGACAATAGAGAAAATAAAGAAGAACAAGAGCTATTATGAAAAAAGAAGGAAAACCTAGACGTGCATATGTATATTTATGCATGTGCATGCCTGTGTAGTGTGAATTAAGTGTATATAGAAGTAACAAGATATACTTCCTGTTATCCAGTGTGTTGATAAGTAGGAAAAGAAGTGCACCAGCAATCCTACCATCATGTTAAACAGCTACAGATTTCTGTTGCACAGTCACTTGGTAGGACGGTAGTACTGCCAAGTGAGAGTGAAACATAAGAACATACTATCCCATATGTGACAGGTCCAACTCACACACACCCACACTCACTCATGTGTTTATTTAACCTATTTTTAAAGTTACAAAACGTTGTAGCTTCATTGACGCTACTCGGAATTTTGTTCGACTCACAAGTCTTTTATTAAATCTTTCATGAATCTATTTTTTTTCAACTTGAAATCATTGCTTTGAGTCCTGTCTTGGTTAGATATTTATACCACATTATTTACATTCTCTTTATTTATTCCCGTTTTCCACTTATACACCTCAATCATATTCCCCGAAATTCTACTCCTTTCTATCGAAAACCTTCCAACCAGCACGATCTTCTATACTTCTACTCTCACCACGACATCAAAACCAAACGTGGTGGAATTGTAGACTTTTTCCTGCGTTAACTCAGAATCAGCAGCAATGAGTTCCTTGAGGAAGAATGTTCTCTCATTGAACAAGTATTTTCTAAACTTCACTATCCTCGTCACTTCCTTAGACACTGCAAACGCCGGGTACATAACATCTTTATCTCACCCTCGGATACATAGTCTTCCCCACCAATTCCGTTTCCAAACACTTTTCCATTATCTTTTCCAATACCTCATTAAAGGTATCTACCGCCACATCCACCACCATCAAGGACATTACCAGGACAAGGTTCAATCTTCTGCAGGGGTATACATAATCCCTTGCAATGATTGCAACCAGTTATACCTTTGCAAAATATCCAGAGACCTCCAAACACGTATTTCAGAATACCAGTACGCAGGCAGATATGACGATTTAAGGAATGCCTGTGTTCAACACCGAAATTCACACAATCATTTAATCAACTACAGAAACGCAAAACTTATCGCCAGAGAAGAAAACACTCAATACCGCAGAATCTTCGAATCATTACTTATCTGTATATAGGACAATTTCACCCAGAACAACGGCTTCTATAACATAGGTGAACCCCTTGCTAAGATCCTTCTTCATCGTTATCCTACATAAGTACATAAACACTCACCCTCTCGTGTGGGTACACCTCAGAGCCAACCTACCATACGTTCTCGGCGGTCCCTTACAGATCCGTCTGAAATCAAACCTACCCAGCATTCTCCACCTGACTCTCCATCCTATAAATACTCATGTACTATTCACCCAGGTAGATGTGTTTGTTACTTGATAAAGCCCACTGTGTGGGAGAAACGTTGTCAGTAAAGGATCGCATTATACTGCATTTGTGTTTATTTTTCCATCAGAATTTTAACCTTTTTATCTCCACGTGCTTGAAGATGCGAAAGATTACATGTGTGGTGGTAGCCAAGTATAAGATTATATACATGGTGGAAGCACAGACGAGAGAGAACATTTGTTAGATAGCATGCGTGATAGGGGTGGCAGGAGTCTGCATTTTTGAGAGACTAATAATGAGATCACGTACGTGGCTAGATTAATGAATTTGTGTTGGGAAGGTGGGAAGAGGAGACGGAGAGAAAAGAAGTGGAAAGAGGGGACGGGAGGAAAGGTAAAGTGTTGAAGGGAAAGGGTGAAGAGAGGCAGGAGGATAATGAAAGAAAGGAACAAGGAGAGAGAAGAGAGGAGATAGAAGAGTGCAATAGGAAGAGGAATGAGGGGAATGAGGGGAATGGGGGGTAAGCAAGGAAGAAGAATGAGGCGGAGAAGGGTGATGGTGGGAGGTGTAAGGATAAGAAGATGGCTTTGAGAGGCAGTGAAAGGGAATGAAGGAAAAACGAGTTAGGAGAGATAAAGCGAAGAAAAATCTTGAGAGTGAGAGAAGAAGACTTTGAAATGATGATATGGAAAGAAAAATGAAACTTAGAGTAAATGAGAGTCGGAGAGAAATGAAGAGGAAGAGAGAGTGAAATGGGAAAAGCAAAAAAGCAAATGGGAGAGTCAGTAAGCAGATTGTGAGACAGGAGAAAGAAAAAAAAAATAACGTAGAATATGAGGATGAAGATTTCAGATGAATAGAAGAATACGGTAAGAAAACCATTGTGGATTTACGCTGATGTGAGAGGAGATGTAGCAGAAGAAGAGATGAAATTAAGAGAGATAAAAGTGTTGAAGGAAAAGAACAGAGAAGAATGAGGAAAAAATGAGACGTATGATTAAAGACAACTGTCCATGTACCTGTGTAGATGTATGATTTAGGGAACCGACAATTTGATAAATTAGACATGTGCAACATTTGGGTATCTTTAATTAGGTAACGTTTCGCCACACAGTGGCTTCATCAGTCCATACAAAGGAGAACGGTGAAGAACAGGAAGAGTTTGAGGTAATCAATCCCTCAGCCTTGAGTCGATGTGATCAGTCCATCAATCTTGAAAAGAATAAAGCATATGTGCGAAATGGCTTATATACTGTAGGCAGGAGAGGTGCAGCAGTCGTAGGTGGAATCACATCGGACGAATGTGATACCACCTACCACTGCTGCACCTCTCCTGTCTACAGTATATAAATATGCTATTTCTTCGCACATATGCTGTATTCTTTTCAGGATTAGGTTAGATTAGATTAATTTAGATTTTAGGATACGTTAGATTAGGTTAGGCTTTAATTACATTAGTATATGCCTGGTTAGGTCTGCCTGGAGGAACGCCTGCACTCCAGCGAGTACAAGTCAAGTGCTTCCAAGCGTTCCCTGTAGTTGAAGTGTTTGAATGAACTTATATGTGCAGTAAAGATTGTCTATGCACTCTCTAGATCTGCAATTTAATTTGCTTTGAACGGAGATGTTAATGTACAGCAGTATTCCAGCCTAGAGACAACACGTGATTGGAAAAGGATCATCATTGGCTTAGCATCTCTTGTTTAGAACGTTCTCATTGTCCATCTTATCATTTTCTTTGCAGTTGTGACCGTGGCACTGTTGTGATCCTTGAAAGTGAGATCCTCAGACATTACCACTCCCAGGTCCCTCACATTATTTTTTCGCTCTATTGTATAGCCAGAGTCTGTAGTATACTCTGTTCTAGTTATTATCTCCTCCAGTTGTCCATAACGGAGTACTTAGCATTTGTCTTCATTGAGCATCAAATTGTTTACCGTTGCCCACTGGAAAACTTGGTTTATATCTTCTTGAAGGTTAACCGTGTCCTCAATAGATGACAGTCTCATGCAGATTCTAGTATCGTCTGCAAAGGATGATACGGTGCTGTGGATTAAATCTCTGTCTATGTCTGATACGAGGATGAGGAACAGGATGGGGGCGAGTACTGTGCCTTGTGGAGCAGAGCTCTTCAAAATGGCAGCTTCCGATTTAATTCTGTTTACCACTATTCTTTGTGTTCGTCCACAGCAGGACTCGAACCTGAAAACTCTGTTTCAGAGTACTCAGTACTTTACCAGGGAGCCAGACCCCAGATAAGTATGGGCGCCTAGCCGACGCTAGACGATTTTGCCACATACCCCAGGGCACCAAGCTTATTTTCAAAGTTATTTTATCAAATCCTGCAACATGCAGTGGACAACGAAAGAGATATGAAATGCTTATCAATTCTCAAACAGGCGAAATTATGTACATTGTCTCTACGTCCACATCGACTCCAGGCTGAGGGACTGATTACCTCAAACTCCCCCTCTCCTTACACCCTTCTGATTTGTATTGGACTGATGAAACCACTGTGTGGCGAAACGTTTCCTCAATAAAAATTTTCGTATGTTGCATAAGTGTCTCAACCTTCAACTTGTCGTTTTTTTAAACCATTTATCAGATCCTGTATTTATTCCTCAACTTCTAGTTGTGGGTATTTCTTTTCCTTTCATGAAAGCAACGATTAGAACTGAAAGAGCAACAAACTTATTCAAAAGATTAGTAGTTGACAGTCATCTTACAATACAGTAGAATGAAAGGTCACTTGGTTTTTCTTCAACCTTCAGCTCCTTAATAAAATTTCTAAATTCACGGTGTGTTTTTGCACTTGTCCGAATGAAATTCACAGTTTTTAAAACGCAATTTATGACATTGTTGAACTTGAAGTGTTTACATACTAAATGATCAAGGTAGATGATACAATGGATATAGAGATATTCAGGATAGTTGAGATCATATGTTGATTGCCCAGCTAGTCCAATATTTTGACCTACCATAGCTTTTGCTCTGTCTGTTGCAATGCTAACAAGTTTATGCAATGGTAGTTGAGTATTTAATAAAGCTTTGTTAAGTGCATTTTTTATGTCAATACCTTTGTGGTTTCCTTTAAGTTTATCATGTCTAAGAATTCTTATTTTACATTTCCATCGTTTGTAACATAGCAAACAAATCTAGTTAGCTGGGAGATACCTTTAATGTCTGTAGGTCTGTCCAATGCTATGATGAAGGCAACGCAGTTTTTCAGATCACAACTGTAAAACTAATTTCAGAAGTGCGTATCTCAGTAGTACAGAGGGAGAAAGGAATTTGTTCTGTTGCTTGTTTAAGTTTCGAGTCCTCTGGAGAGAGAAATGCAATCACATCACTAATATTCTTGTTTCAGCTTGGAATATTACTTCGAGTAATATTCCAAGGTGTAACAAAACTAGCTTCAGTAGCAATATATATTTGCTTACAGAGGGAATATAGGCTATTTTGTAGAGTAACTAAATTATATTTCAAAAATTTTATCTTATATTTTTGCGCTTCTGATTCAGGAGGAAATTCTGTTGCAATTTTTTTAATGGTTACATTCATGGTGACGCTTTAATTTACTGGATTTAATGTGGCTGATTGATGGTTGCATGACAGATAAGACACATTTTTCACCCTTAACAGAACAAACAAAATCGTCCTCCCATACTTGGTTAAACACTTTCGGTCATCATAATCAGGAAAGTACTTACCTACACTGTACTCCGCTAGTTGTCCTGCGACCGCGTGTAACTCGTGTGTACTGCGTGAAGAGTAATGCGCAGAACCCAGTTGCATCATCCATACTTGTTTAAAACATAGTTTGTTTAGCGAGTTTTAACAGCTGTTTGGACACATAATGCATAAGGATGTTTGAAAAGATATTGTGAACTACCGTATATATATATATATATATATTATATATATATATATATATATATATATATATATATATATATATATATATATATATATATATATATATATTATATATATATATATATATATATATATAATATTCTAATAACGGTGCGTACTATAATATTAAAGTTTAATATAAAATTTAAAAAATTGGCAGTAAAACCCTATTCTGTCTGGTGAGGCTCAGTTAGTCCACCATTGTAATATAATGATACTCCTCGGAGAGTATGTGATTTTTTCTGAACAGTTAAATTTAGAGTTTAGTTCAGTCTAAGGTATACAAGTAGCCAATAGGATAAAACATACAACAAATGACATACACTGAAGTATTTGCATACAAGTGAACTGGTCCAGCAGGAAGTGTGTATATCAATCTTAACACAACGTAACATATATTAAAGATATATTTCCCGACCCGCCTGGCAGTGTAGCACAGGTCCCTCCTTTGTGATTCAAATAATCGCACACTGAGCAATAAATCACTTGGCAGAAAGATACAATTAAAAAGGTGATATACAAACATGTGATAAAGACGCAAACAAAAAATTCTGACTTAGCGATTTTTAGGACACTTCAAGTAAAATGTTTATTACGTAAATGTTAAAATAATCACCAGTTATGTACATATAAAAATTATAACAAGAGTGAAATAAAAGCAAAGCGAACTTGATGAACATTAATACAAACACTTACATAAATACATTTACATAAAATTACGTATCCCTAAATACCAGACAATGTGTTAGGTGCGACTTTCAATAACATTACAAGGTACCAACAATTTTAGGATGAAAATTCACCGTGACTCTATAGTACACTCAACAGTATACACGAACACACACACACACACACACACACACACACACACACACACACACACACACACACACACACACACACACACACACACACACACACACACACACACGAAGAAGAGTGGTGGATCACCTGGAAACGAATGAGCTTATCAACGACATCCTGCACGGTTTTAGGGACGGGAAATTCTGTGTCACAAACATAATGGTGTTCTATGACAGGGTGACAGCACTAAAACAATAGATAGGGGTTGGTAGATTGCGTTGTATTGGACTGTAAGAAGGCTTTTGACACAGTTCCACACATGAGATCAGTGCAAAAGCTGGAGGACCAAGCAGGGATAACAGGGAAAGTACTGCAATGGATCAGGGAATACTTGTCGGGAAGATATCAGCGAGTCATTGTACGTGACGAGGTGACAGAGTGGACGCCTGTGACGAACGGGGTTCCACCAGGGACAGTCCTAGGAAAAGGTGATGTTTCTGGTGTAGGTGAATGATGATGTGAAGTTGATGATGTGAAGTTGATGAGAAGAATTCAAATAGACGAGGACCAGGCAGAACTATAAAGGGATTTGAACAGGCCACTGGCCTGGTCCAAAACTGTGCTCCTGGAGTTTAACCCCACCAAGTGCAGTCATGAATATTGGGGAAGGAGAAAGAAGACCACAGACGGAGAACAGTCCAGAGGGCCTGAGACTGCAAACTTCACTCAAGGAAAAGGAACTTGGGGTGAGTATAACAAGAGGCACATCTCCTGAGCACACATCAACCAAAGCTGCTGCAGCACACGGCCGCCTAGCAAACCTAAGAATATCATTCCGACATCTCAGTAAGGAATGGTTCAGAGCTCCGTACATCGTATACGTCAGGCCTATATTGCAGTATGCAGCACCAGTTTGGAACCCACATCTAGGCAAGCACGTAAATAAATTAGCGAAAGTGCAAAGGTTGTAATAAGACTAGTCCCAGAGCTAAGGGGTATGTCCTACGAAGAGAGGTTAAAGGAAATCGACCTGACGACACTAGAGAACAGGAGAGACAGGGATTGGGGGTTATGATAACGACATATGAAATGCATACTGTGGGGAATCGACAAGGTAGACAGAGACAGGAATTTCCTGTGATGGGACACAGCAACAAGGGGTTACAATTGGAAGTTGAAGACTCAGATGAATCACAGGGTTGTTAAGAAGTATTTCATAAGTCACAGAGTACTCAGGAAGTGGAATAGTCTAGGAAATGATGTAGTGGAGGCAGGATCCATACATAGCTTTAGGAAGAGGTGTGATAAAGCTCATGGAGCAGGAAGAGTGACCTAGTAGCGACCAGAGAAGAGGCGGGGCCAGGAGGTGTGACTCGACCCCTGCAACCACAACTAGGTGAGAACTAGGTGAGTACACCCCCCTGCACACTAAGTCATACACACACACACACACACACACACACACACACACATACACACACAACAAACACACACACACACACACACACACACACACACACACACACACACACACACACCACACACACATACACACACAAGCAAACAAACGAACAAACAAACAAACACACACACACACACAACACACACACATACACACACACACACACACACACACACACACACACACACACAAACACACACACACAAACACACACACACACACAAACACACACACACACACACAACACACACACACACACACACACACATACACACACCAAGCAAACAAACGAACAAACAAACAAACACACACACACACAAACACACACACACACACAACACACACACACACACACACACACACACACACACACAAAGGCAATCTTTCCAACTGGATATCAGATCCTGAAAAAAGATAGAGGAAATAGACGGGGTGGAGGAGTTGCACTGCTCAACAAAAAACATTGAAGTTTTCAGGAGTTGCAAGGATGGGACAGAGGGAAAGCAAGAGACTACACAGTAGAAACACTTCAGATTAGAGAACCTAAAGTGGTGATTGCAGTGGTGTATAACCCACCACAGAATAGCAGGAGGTCAAGGCAAGAATATGATGAGTGCAATAGATCACTGGTTGATACACTAGCTGAGGTGATCAGAAGAGCCAACATGGACACTGCAAAGTTACTAGCTGTGGGTGATTTCAATCAAAAATAAATTGACTCGGTAAACCTAGAGTCACACGAGGAACCAGAAACTTGGAGGGCTAAGATGATGGAGATGGTACTGGAAAATCTCATTCATCAACACGTTATGGACACTACCAGAGAGAGAGTGGAGGGTGAGCGCAGGACTGGACCTCATATTTATTTTGAGTAGTTCAGACATTGAGGACATCACATATGAAAGGCCCCGCAGATCTAGCCACTACTTGGTCCTAACCTTCGAATACATAGTATATAGTTACAAGTGGAGAGGGAAGCAGGATGAATAGGACGGGAGAAGTATGTGAAGAGCTCAACACGAGACTTAAGGAAGTATGTGAATTACAATGATTTATAAGGGGTCTGGTAGTATGAATGATACTTTTCGGAGGCGACGTGTTGATTTATTGTTCTTATTTACAGGTAGTGTGTTCACGGCGTGCCTTGGGGCGCCTCCAACCCTCGAGGGAGAGAGCGGAGAGAGGACTTGTTGACGCTTGCTTGTCGACATTGCGAGTGAGAGTGCTGCAGCATCTCACAGCCTAAGTGGCAGGCATAGGAAACTAAAATGGGGGTAGGCATTCCCAGCGATATTCAGCCACATTACCCACAGTCGTCGTTGACCGTGTTAAGTGACTGAATAAAACTCGATCTCTTTCTCGCAGGAACAGGGCACAAAACATAATAAAAAACATATATATATACATGTGGATATGGACAAGAAAAAACTT
>NC_069436.1:41176650-41203427 GCF_026875155.1 Cherax quadricarinatus | reverse complement strand
CCTTTCTGGGCGGGAATATGCTTGTACATTAACATCTCCGTTCAAAGCAAATTAAATTGCAGATCTAGAGAGTGCAGAGACAATCTTTACTGCACATATAAGTTCAATCAAACACTTCAACTACTGGGAA
Organism: Cherax quadricarinatus; assembly: GCF_026875155.1. Taxonomy (NCBI): domain Eukaryota; kingdom Metazoa; phylum Arthropoda; class Malacostraca; order Decapoda; family Parastacidae; genus Cherax; species Cherax quadricarinatus. The sequence continues at coordinate 41,203,297 of NC_069436.1, read as the reverse complement.
CGCTTGGAAGCACTTGACTTGTACTCGCTGGAATGCAGGCGTTCCTCCAGGCAGACCGAACCTAACCAGGCATATCCTAATCTAATTAAAGCCTAACCTAATATAACGTATCCTAAAATCTAAATTAATCTAATCTAACCTAATCCTGAAAAGAATACAGCATATGTGCGAAGAAATAGCATATTTATATACTGTAGACAGGAGAGGTGCAGCAGTGGTAGGTGGTATCACATTCGTCCAATGTGACACCACCTACGACTGATGCACCTCTCCTGCCTACGGTATATAAGCCATTTCTTCGCACATATGCTGTATTCTTTTCAAGATTGATGGACTGATCACATCGACTCAAGGCTGAGGGACTGATTACCTCAAACTCTTCCTGTTCTTCACCGTTCTCCTTTGTATGGACTGATGAAGCCACTGTGTGGCGAAACGTTACCTAATTAAAGATACCCAAATGTTGCACATGTCTAATTTATCAAATTGTCGGTTCCCTAAATCATACATCTACACAGGTACAATGGACAGTTGTCTTTAATCATACGTCTCATTTTTTCCTCATTCTTCTCTGTTCTCTTCCTTCAACACTTTTAACTCTCTTAATTTCATCTCTTCTTCTGCTACATCTCTTCTCACATCAGCGTAAATCCACAATGGTTTTCTTACCGCATTCTTCTATTCATCTGAAATCTTCATCCTCATATTCTACGTTATTTTTTTTTTCTTTCTCCTGTCTCACAATCTGCTTACTGACTCCCATTTGCTTTTTTGCTTTTCCCATTTCACTCTCTCTTCCTCTTCATTTCTCCCCGACTCTCATTTACTCTAAGTTTCATTTTTCTTTCCATATCATCACTTCAAAGTCTTCTTCTCTCACTCAAGATTTTTCTTCGCTTTATCTCTCCTAACTATTTTTTCCTTCATTCCCTTTCACTGCCTCTCAAAGCCATCTTCTTATCCTTACACCTCCCACCATCACCCTTCTCCGCCTCATTCTTCTTCCTTGCTTACCCCTCATTCCCCTCATTCCCCTCATTCCCTCATTCCTCTTCTATTGCACTCTTCTATCTCCTCTCTTCTCTCTCCTTGTTCCTTTCTTTCATTATCCTCCTGCCTCTCTTCACCCTTTCCCCTTCAACACTTTACCTTTCCTCCCGTCCCTCTTTCCATTTCTTTTCTCTCCGTCTCCTCTTCCCACCTTCCCAACACAAATTCATTAATCTAGCCACGTACGTGATCTCATTATTAGTCTCTCAAAAATGCAGACTCCTGCCACCCCTATCACGCATGCTATCTAACAAATGTTCTCTCTCGTCTGTGCTTCCACCATGTATATAATCTTATACTTGGCTACCACCACACATGTAATCTTTCGCATCTTCAAGCACGTGGAGATAAAAAGGTTAAAATTCTGATGGAAAAATAAACACAAATGCAGTATAATGGGATCCTTTACTGATAACGTTTAGCCCACACAGTGGGCTTTATCAAGTCACAAACAGATCTACCTGGGTGAATAGTACATGAGTATTTATAGGATGGAGAGCCATGTGGAGAATGCTGGGTATGTTTGATTTCAGACGGATCTGTAAAGGACCGCCGAGAACGTATGGTAGGTTGGCTCTGAGGTGTACCCACACGAGAGGGTGAGTGTTTATGTACTTATGTAGGATAACGATGAAGAAGGATCTTAGCAAGGGGTTCACCTATGTTATAGAAGCCGTTGTTCTGGGTGAAATTGTCCTATATACAGATAAGTAATGATTCGAAGATTCTGCGGTATTGAGTGTTTTCTTCTCTGGCGATAAGTTTTGCGTTTCTGTAGTTGATTAAATGATTGTGTGAATTTCGGTGTTGAACACAGGCATTCCTTAAATCGTCATATCTGCCGCGTACTGGTATTCTAAAATTTACGTGTTTGGAGTCTCTGGATATTTTGCAAAGGTATAACTGGTTGCAATCTTTGCAAGGATTATGTAAAACCCCTGCAGAAGATTGAACCTTGCCCTGGTAATGTCCTTGATGGTGGTGGATGTGGAGGTAGATACCTTTAATGAGGTTTTGGGAAAAGATAATGGAAAAGTGTTTGGAAACGGAATTGGTGGGGAAGACTATGTATCCGAGGGTGAGATAAAGATGTTATGTACCCGGCTTTTTGCAGTGTCTAAGGAAGTGACGAGGATATGAATTTTTAAGAAAATACTTGTTCAATGAGAGAACATTCTTCCTCAAGGAACTCATTGCTGCTGATTCTGAGTTAACGCAGGAAAAAGTCTACAATTCCACCACGTTTGGTTTTGATGTCGTGGTGAGAGTAGAAGTATAGAAGATCGTGCTGGTTGAAGGTTTTCGATAGAAAGGAGTAGAATTTCGGGAATATGATTGAGGTGTATAAGTGGAAAAGGGGAATAAATAAAGAGAATGTAAATAATGTGGTATAAATATCTAACCAAGACAGGACTCAAAGCAATGATTTCAAGTTGAAAAAAAATAGATTCATGAAAGATTTAATAAAAGACTTGTGAGTCGAACAAAATTCCGAGTAGCGTCAATGAAGCTACAACGTTTTGTAACTTTAAAAATAGGTTAAATAACACATGAGTGAGTGTGGGTGTTTGTGATTGGACCTGTCACATATGGGATAGTATGTTCTCATGTTTCACTCTCATTGGCAGTATACCGTCCTACCAAGTGACTGTGCAACAGAAATCTGTAGCTGTTTAATATGATGGTAGGATTGCTGGTGCACTTCTTTTCCTACTTATCAACACACTGGATAACAGGAAGTATATCTTGTTACTTCTATATACACTTAATTCACACTACACAGGCATGCACATGCATAAATATACATACGCACGTCTAGGTTTTCCTTCTTATTTTCATAATAGCTCTTGTTCTTCTTTATTTCTCTATTGTCCATGGGAAGTGGAAAAGAATCTTTCCTCGTAAGCCATGCGTATCATATGAGGTGACTAAAATGTCGGCATCAATGGGCTAGTAACCCCTTTTATAGAAAATACTAAAGAGAAGAAAAACTTTATCAAACTGGGATGCTTGAGTGTGCGTGGATGTAGTGTGGATGATATGAAAGAGATGATTGCTATTGTTATAAATGAAAAGAAGTTGGATGTCCTGGCTCCAAGCGAAACAACCTCAAGGGAGTAGGTGAGTCTGAGTGGGGAGAAATAAATGGGATTAGGTTTCAGAAGTATCTGAGAGAGTTAGAGCTAAGGGAAATGGGTAGCAATAATTTTAAAAGCAACAGTGATGGAAGGAGAAGAGGGAAATAAATTATATTTTAAAGGATTGTGTGGATTAAAATAAGGCTGGTGCGAAAAGTGGGTCATAATAAGTGTTATGTAACCTGGAAGAGAGGAGTGAAGAGGAGAGAGAAAAATTTTGGGGGGTTGTTAAGCGAGTGTGTAGGAACCTTTTGAACCAAGTGACAGAGTAATTGTGGTAGGGGTGTGGAGAAATCTTCTCCAGGAGGGGGGTATCAGCCCCCTTCAGCCCCCTTCAGCCCCCTTCAGCCCTTCAGCCCCTTTCAGCCCTGAGGGGCCCAGCCCTCTCAAAAGGGGGCAAATATCTTGTTTTACCGCAACAGCGAGTAATTGATCCCAGATGCAGTACGAGTATGCGACGTGGTCAAGCGGCTGCTGCTCCTTGCAGTCCAGTGTTGCGGAGTGTATTTTAATAAGAGACAGTACATCTCTTACCTTAGCAGGACAATTAAGGAAAATCCTGCTCCCACTTTATTACCATAGTAAAGATAGTGGACATTGTTGTCTATGCTTAAGACAGCAAGATTTAAACATTCTGTTTTGCTTCATCGAGGAAGTGGCAAGGAAGCAAAAGTACTAGGTCAGCTTTTCCTTTGTGCTGGAGGCAATGACGGCGTGGGGCGTTGTGGCGTCTTCAGATTACTTTTGACTCTACTGAGAGTGACACTGACGCCAGGATAACCAACAAAGAACGATCTGTGCGTTAGTGTGAACAAAGTGTCTCATAAAACAAAATAAACACTTAAGAGAAGTGTGATCAGCTTCTTCAGTGATAAGACTGTGAACAATAAAGACAAATCTTGTGGAACATAGTGTACCAGTGTGCGTATTCCTAGACTATGGAAGACGTGGACATCCAAGGACACTTCAGCTTCTATCAAGTCACCGATACCTGTCGAAGGTGTGAAGAACACCATAGCTCACGCTACAAGAGCAAGTAGGTTACGAATTTTTTGTAGTACGGGGGACTGCGCAGTTCTTGAGTCGCAAGGAGTTTGTAATCAACCTATAGTCGCAGTAAGGGGCGGACTTTTAAATCCACACAAGTAAGTTTGTCAGCCATCAGTGAATGAAATATGCTGACATAACACCCCCCAAGGGGTAATTTATTGTTTAAAAATTTATAACTCATTTACAGCCCGTTGAGAGATGACTTCGACAACTTCTCAAGACCTCGTCTGCAGGGGCGGCTGTGCAGGCGATGAGCTGTCTTTCTAAGTTAAGTTTCCCTTATTTAAACTTAGCTGAAACCATTTCTCAACAAGGGGACCTAAATACTAAAGTAGGAGAAATATTTAAAGAGGGTGTGGTAGGTAAGTTTGGGGTGCCAGGTGTAAATGATAATGGGAGCCCTTTGATTGAACTTTGTATAGAAAGAGTTTTCTTATAGGTCATACATATTTTAAGGAAACGAGGATAAATAAGTATACAAGATACTATGAAGGGCGATGTGACAGTAGTTTGTTGTACTACGTATTAGTAGATAAAAGACTGTTGGATAGACTTCAAGATGTACATGTTTATATTATTATTATAATCAAGGGGGAAGCGCTAAACCCGGAGGATTATACAGCGCCTGGGGGGGATGTGGAAGGCATTCAGGCTTAATTCGGGGAACTGGAGCACAGATCCAATTCCCTAAATCAAGAGCCCCTCACCAACATCAAGGAACCTTCCTTGAGGGGTACATGTTTATAGAAGGGCCACAGATATATCAGATCACTCCTTAGTTGTAGCTACAGTGAGAGTAAAAAGTAGACAGGATGCAGGGAAAATGGAAGCGGCAGGTAACAGAGAGTTGAAGGTTTATAAGCTAAACGAGGAGGAAGCTAGGGTAAGATACAAACAATTATTGAAGGATAGATGAGCTAGTGAGAGTATAGGGAAGGGGCTTGAAGATGTATAGGGTAGGTTTAAGAATACAGCGTTGGTAGAAGGAGGGAGTATATATAGGCCAGGTGATGGTAGTAGTAGTAGTGCTGGAGGTAAGCAGTGGTAGTAGTGGTGGAGGAGGTAGCAGTGGGTAGTAATAGTGGAGGAAACAGTGGTAGTGGGTGGATGTAGCAGTGGGAGTAGTGGGGGAGGAGGTAGCAGTGGTAGCAGTGGTAGAGGTAGCAGTGGTAATGGTGGAGGTAAGATAAGATAAGATTTCGTTCGGATTTTTAACCCCGGAGGGTTAACCACCCTGGATAATCCAAGAAAGTCAGTGCGTCATCGAGGACTGTCTAACTTATTTCCATTGGGGTCCTTAATCTTGTCCCCCAGGATGCGACCCACACCAATCGACTAACACCCAGGTACCTATTTGCTGATAGGTGAACAGGACAACAGGTGTAAGGAAACGTGTCGAAATGTTCCCACCCGCCGGGAATCGAACCCGGGCCCTCCATGGGGTGAAAACGGGAGCTTTAGCCACCAGGCCACCGGGTGGTAGTAGTGGTGGTGGAGGTAGCAGTGATAGTAGTGGTGGAGGTGGAAATAAATGGTATAAAATACCGACACAATGGCAATATAAACACAAATGCAGTATAATGTGATCCTTTATTGACTACGTTTCGCCCACACAGTGGGCTTTTTCAAGTCAACAAAAAGAACTACCTGGGGTGGAAGGAACGCGAGTATTTATAGTCCGGCTGAGGTCAGGTGAAGAATGCTGCATCTGATGATGTACCGAGTTGGGTTGTAGAGTCTAAAAACTTGGGGAGCTTGGAAAGGAGACGGGGCAAGTTTGTGAGCAGACCTTCTACAGTGTTCTTATGTGGGATAGCGATGAAGAAATTTCTTGGCAAGTGGTTCAGCTATGTTATAGAAGCCACTATTCTGGTTGAAGTTGTCGGATATAGAAAAAAAGTGTTTATTCCAGGGTTCTTCGGTATTGAGTGTTGTCTTCTGTGGCGATAAGTCTTGAGTTTCTGTAGTTTATCAAGTGGTTGTGTGAATTACGGTTTTTGTACGCAGGCATTCCTTGTGTCGTCAACCTGCTTGCGTATTGGTGTTCTGAAATACGTGTTTGGAGGGCCCTTGAGTTTCGCCCCCTATAACTTGTTGCAGTCCCTTACAAGGGATTATGATACCCCTGCAGAGGATGGAGGCTTGTCCCGCCTACTACTGGTGATGTCCTTGATGGGCGTGGTTGTGGAGGGAGATACTTGGAATGATGTTTTGGCAAAGATGTTGGAAACATGTTGGCAATGGAGTTGGTGGGAAGGACTATGTATCTCTTCTCGGGAGTGTCTTCTCTGGGTGTGTTGAAGATGTTTAGTGCTCGCCGTCTGCAGTCTCTGATGAAGTGACGAGGATAGTGGAGTTTGGAAAATACCTGTTCAATTATGTGCATTCTTCCTCAAGGAACTCGTTGCTGCAGATTCTGAGTGCACGCAGGAAGAAGCCTATAAATTTCACCACGTTTGGTTTTGGTGTCGTGGTGAGAGTAGAAGTGGAGAAGATCGTTTTGGTTGGTGGGTTTTCGATAGACTTTAAAACGAAGTTCGTGGTCAAACTTTGCAGAGTAGAACATCAAGGAAAGGAAGAGTGTTGTCGACCTCTTCTTCAAGTGTTTAACTGGATTGAAGGCTCGACCTGGTTGAGCTTGTCTTGGAGAGCTTGAACGTTGAAGCGTTTAGGAGTTATGAGGAGAATGTCGTCAACATAACGGAGCCAGGTGACAGACGAAGGAATAATGGTGGAGAAACGTTCGGCTTCTAGAGTTCCATGTATAGGTTCGCTAGGACGGCACGAGTGGCGAACCCCTGGGTAGTCCAAAGTCTGCTTTACGTTTTCTCTTTTGAAAATCACCTCTTTCAGCAGACTTTTGGGGCTACCCATGGGTTCGCCACTCAGTGCAGTCCTACGAACCTATACAGGAACATCTAGAAGCCGAACGTTTCTCCACCATTATTCCTTCGTCTGTCACCTGGCTCCGTTATGTTGACGACATTCTCCTCATAACTCCTAAACGCTTCAACGTTCAAGCTCTCCAAGACAAGCTCAACCAGGTCGAGCCTTCAATCCAGTTCACACTTGAAGAAGAGGTCGACAACACTCTTCCTTTCCTTGATGTTCTACTCTGCAAGCTGACCACGAACTTCGTTTTAAAGTCTATCGAAAACCCCCCAACCAAAACGATCTTCTCCACTTCTACTTCACCACGACACCAAAACCAAGTGGTGTAATTATAGGCTTCTTCCTGCGTGCACTCAGAATCTGCAGCAACGAGTTCCTTGAGGAAGAATGCACTATAATTGAACAGGTATTTTCCAAACTCCACTATTCCCCGTCACTTCATCAGAGAAAGCAGACGGCGAGCACTAAACATCTTCAACACACCCAGAGAAGACACTGCCGAGAAGAGATTTCATAGTCCTTCCCACCAACTCCATTGCCAAACATGTTTCCAACATCTTTGCCAAAAAATCATTCCAAGTATCTACCCCACAACCACGCCCATCAAGGACATCACCAGTAGTAGGCAGGACAAGCCTCCATCCTCTGCAGGGGTATACATAATCCCTTGTAATGACTGCAACAAGTTATACGGGGGCGAAACATCAAGGGACCTCCAACACGTATTTCAGAACACCAATACGCAAGCAGGTCTGACGACACAAGGAATGCCTGCGTACAAACACCGTAATTCACACAACCACTTGATAAACTACAGAAACTCAAGACTTATCGCCACAGAAGACAACACTCAATACCGAAAGAATCCTGGAATCATCACTTATTTCTATATCCGACAACTTCAACCAGAATAGTGGCTTCTATAACATAGCTGAACCACTTGCCAAGAAACTTCTTCATCGCTATCCCACATAAGAACACTGTAGAAGGTCTGCTCACAAACTTGTCCAGTCTCCTTTCCAAGCTACCCAAGTTTTTAGACTCTACAACCCAACTCGGTACATCATCAGATGCAGCATTCTTCACCTGACCTCAGCCGGACTATAAATACTCGCGTTCCTTCCACCCCAGGTAGTTCTTTTTGTGACTTGAAAAAGCCCACTGTGTGGGCGAAACGTAGTCAATAAAGGATCACATTATACTGCATTTGTGTTTATATTGCCAGTGGTGGAGGTAGCAGTGGTAGTAGTGGTGGAGGTAGCAGTGATAGTAGTGGTGGAGGTAGCAGTGATAGTGGTGGAGGTAGCAGTGGTAGTAGTGGTGGAGGTAGCAGTGATAGTAGTAGTGGAGGTAGCAGTGGTAGTAGTGGTGGAGGTAGCAGTGGTAGTAGTGGTGGTGGAGGTAGCAGTGATAGTAGTGGTGGTGGAGGTAGCAGTGATAGTAGTGGTGGAGGTAGCAGTGGTAGCAGTGGTGGAGGTAGCAGTGGTAGCAGTGGTGGAGGTAGCAGTGGTAGCAGTGGTGGAGGTAGCAGTGAAGTAGTGGTGAAGGTAGCAGTGGTAGAAGTGGTGGAGGTAGCAGTGATAGTAGTGGTGGAGGTAGCAGTGGCAGTAGTGGTGGAGGTAGCAGTGGTAGTAGTGGAGTCAGTCAAATACTAAGAAACAGGAGCACGGCAAGGGAACTAACGGCCCAGAAAGGGTAGGACCAAGAACCCAGAGGGGGGAAATAATGAAAGAACAAATATAAAAACAGAAGAACATAAGAAAGAAGGAACACTGCGACAGGCCTACTGACCCATGCGGAGCAGGTCCATGTCCCCCCCCCACGGATTAGACCAATGACGCACCCTCCGGATTATCCCAATGACCCACCCAGTCTGGTCGTCCCCTCTTGTGAAGGCTTGCTCAGCCCTGTAACAACTTCAGACAGTATTACTCAGGCTGGCTCCTCCTCAGGAAAATTAATAAATAGAAAAAGAAATAATAATTCACTAAGATAAACGCTATTTATTAAATCAAACATAAAACAACAAAACATGAAAGGTATATCCTATTTGAAAGAAAAATGAAAAATGAAATGAATAAAATAACATTTGAACTCAACGCTAATCTACAAGTGTGTCTGGTGTTGGTGACACTGTTGTTGAAACCGTAACCGTTGCTGATGATAAGTGGGGGGGGGGGGGAAGGTCGCAGGTGTTGGTGACCATCCACTGGCTAGTTCTTCACAGAGAATCGCCGTGATTATTATCCCGATGACAGGAAAGCAGGTTCTTTACCGCTGCAATGCTGTGGAGTTACGTCCTGCACTTTCATACAGGTGCACAGGTAGTTCAATACAAAATGGAGAAGTCTCTGGACATTATTCCTTCTCCTGTTCTGCTCGTTGATTGCCAGGTGACCCTCTCTGACATCAAAGCTGGAAAGACAGACAGGTTACCCACTGCTTAAATAATCACTCTCTATGGTAAGTCTGATACTTAAAAGATGTGGTGATTATTACAACAGTCAACATAGAGCAAGGCTGAAAAGACTAAGTTTATTATTGATCAAAAGTGAAGCTTTCAACCAATAAATCCACTAGAATACAAGGCAGGCATGTACTTACAGTAGAGTTGGGAGCTGTGAGTCTAGTGATTTACTGTTTAACCAGAGCCCCACACGTCACCTTTCGGGGGGAGGGAAGGGAGGGGAAGGGATAGCCGGAGCTAGACTGACCCTACCTTAACAAGCAGCCGGCAGTCAAACTATCACTTTCAGGGAGGGGGAGAAAAGGTGGGAAAAACGGGAGCTTGACTTACCCTACCTTAACTAGTAGCCGGCAGAGAAACTATCAATTTAGGGGTTGGGGGAGAAAAGGCAGGAATATCGGAAGCTAGACTGACCCTACCTTAACGAGTAGCCGGCAATGAAATTATTGTTAATATATATATATATATATATATATATATATATATATATATATATATATATATATATATATATATATATATATGTCGTGCCGAATATGTAAAACTGGTCAATTAGCAAGAACTCATTTAAAATTAAGTCCTTTCTGAAATTTTCTCTTATACGTTTAAAGATATATTTTTTTCATTAATGTTGATGTAAAAATTTATAATTTTGCAACAAAAGGAACTTAGAAAACTTACCTAACCTTATTATAACATGCGCAATTTATTTTAGCTTTACCCAACTAAATATATTTTAGATTTGTTTACAATAATTTAATACTAAACAAACACAGTGAAAATATATTTTTTTCATTAGGTTCAGAATGATTTTGGCGAAATTATTGCATACACAAAATTTTCACTTGTCCTATATGGCAAGATGAGCGTTGCTATTTAAGCCAAGGTCGCAAGTTCTGCCTATTCGGCACGACATATATATATATATATATATATATATATATATATTATATATATATATATATATTATATATATATATATATATATATATATATATATATATATATATATATAAATATATATTATATATATATTATATATTATATATTTTATATATATATATATATATGGAAGAAGTGAATGTTTTCAGATACTTGGGAGTTGACGTGTCGGCGGATGGATTTATGAAGGATGAGGTTAATCATAGAATTGATGAGGGAAAAAAGGTGAGTGGTGCGTTGAGGTATATGTGGAGTCAAAAAACGTTATCTATGGAGGAAAAGAAGGGAATGTATGAAAGTATAGTAGTACCAACACTCTTATATGGATGTGAAGCTTGGGAGGTAAATGCAGCAGCGAGGAGACGGTTGGAGGCAGTGGAGATGTCCTGTCTAAGGGGGCAATGTTGTGGTTGTAAATATTATGCAGAAAATTCGGATGTGTGCAAATTAGGCGAAGGTGTGGAGTTAATAAAAGTATTCGTCGGGGGCAGGAAGAGGGGTTGTTGAGGTGGTATGGTCATTTAGGGAGAATGGATCAAAGTAGAATGGACATGAAAAGCATATAAAGTCTATAGGGGAAAGGAAGGCGGGGTAGGGGTCGTCCTCGAAAAGGGTTGGAGAAGAGAGGGGGTAAAGGAGGTTTTGTGGGTAAGGGGGCCTTTTGGACTTTCAGCCAGCGTGCGTGGAGCGTGTTAGATGATAGGAGTGAATGGAGCCGAATTGGTACTTGGGACCTGACGATCTGTTGGCGTGTGACGCAGGGTAATATTTAGTGAAAGGGTTTAGGGAAATCGGTTATTTTATTTTCATATAGTCGGGGACATGAGTCCTGGGGAAATGGGAAGTTTTTACAATGCCTGCAATTTAAAGGAGGGGTTTGGGATATGGCAGTTTGGAGGGATATGTTGTGTATCTTTATAATGTGTATGCTTTCTAGATGTGTGACATCTGAGCACCTCTGGCAAAACAGTGATAATGTGCGCGTGTGTGTGATGAAAGTGTTGAATGATGATGAAAGTATTTTCTTTTTGGGGATTTTCTTCTTTTTTGGGTCACCCTGCCTCGGTGGGCGACAGGCCCCCGTGACTTGTTTGAAAAAAAAAAAAAAATTTATTTATATATACTCGATAATATATATATATATATTATATATATTATCTATATATAATATATATATATATATATATATATATATTATATTTATATCTATATATATTCCTCATCACTCCTTCTATTGAACTTTTCCTCACATTCACCTCATACCAAAACTTATAGTAAGGAGTATCCGAGAATAGGCGAGGAAAAAGTTCTAACCATGTGGAAGTCACGTAAGGCAACAAATCTTCATGACTGTACGAACTTAACCAGTCAGAGAATTATTGGATGAACCAAGCTATTACAATATGAGAAACTTAAAAGCCTGGAGTGCCTAATGTCCACCTCGAGAGGCGACTGTTGGTTCTTAAAAGTTTCTAGGTATATCAAAGGTTTGTGTCGTTTCTAAAATGAATTCTTTTCCAGCCAAATTAAAATTTAAGTTTGGAGATACCCACACAAGGGCTAAACATTCCTTTTCTATTGTGGAGTCTCTGTTTCTGCGGAAGGAGTTTCGGTTTGGGAAGCAAAAGGGGAAGGAGTACCTCATGGTATTGTATAACCCCGCACCAAAGCCAGTATTGGAGGATCATTCTTAAGAAAAAATGTTTTTTTAATATCTGGAATCTTAGTATGGGGTCTTTCGAAAAGATACTTTTAATTATTAAATTTTCCCAGCTTGTCGGAAAGTTAAAAAGGTTCCTTCACAGATTTTTTAAGGAAGCGGATAAGATGCCTGTAAGATCTAAGGTTTCGGGATAAACCGTGCATAAAATTTACAGAACCAAGAAAGTATGCATGAGCTCTTGGTTTGGGGGAATTTAAAATTTAAATAAAGTTTGATCTTAGGGGAGAGGCTCAGGGGTTTATTAGAAAGTATCAGCCAAGATTCTAATCTTTTTATCCCCAAGGAAGCATTTCTTCGGCTTGGCAGTGAGGCATGTGACAAAAACCTATGAAAAAACTGATGTTAATGTTTGGTATTTCCCCCCACGTGGATGTCCTTACATAAATGTTTCAAATAAACTAAAAATTTTGGCATATTACCCAAGCCCTTTTTATCAGTCCCACGTGGGTAGCCAGGCAGTTACCAACCGAAGGGCTAGTTCTTATTGCATCAGTCCTTGGTGTTAGAAAAGCGGGAGTGCTTAAAAGAAGGATCTGACATTACTTGATGAATCCTGGCAATACAATCTCTGAAAAAAAAGGAAGCGCCAAAAAAAAATTTGTGTAGATCGCATCTTTTAAAGGGGCAAAGGCTCAGACCCCCACCGATTTAAAGCAAAAGGGCCCTCTGAAGAAAATAGCAAGTCATATGAATTATCCTCCTTTTTACCCATGACTACGGTGAACAATTGAAGATACTGAAGGTTCAATGATCTTTATTTTTAAAAAAAATTTTGTCTCCCTCTCGGTCAAAAGCATCCCAAAGGTAAACGGAAATGGGTATAATTTTTGTTGATGGGATTGCCCGTCACAAAGTCAATCTTATGGCTACCGTGGAGGTATCCCCTGGAAACAGAAAGACGTCGAAAATACACATTGAAGCAGTTCATGTTCTTTGGTCTCCAAAGATTCATTAATTTAATTTTGGTTGCCCCCGATGGTAAAGAGTCCCCAAGTCATTAGTTCTTCATAAAATTCTAAGTTAAGGTGTCAATTACACACATTTTACTTCTTCAGGCTTATCAATTTTCGTGTCGAAAAACAAATCAAAGTTTTTAAAGGCATTAACCAATTTCTTCAAAAAATATTTCTTAAGGATTTTTATATGATAAAGTGGGTTTCCCTTAATTCATGAGGTAATAAATTTTTCCAACAAATTTTAATACTTTATAGGGGGACCTTTCCATGCACTATATTTTTTTTGGGACTTGACCGGCAAAAGTAAAAGAAAACTTTCCCCTCTTTAAAACTTCTACTCGATTTTTGGAAATCAAAATTTTTTTTTTGTACTGGTCCATTGACAAACTTAAGTTTTTCGAAACTATGTCAAAGGTTTCCCTCAATTTTGGGAACAAGGGTCAAGGAGAAAGGGAAAGAAATAAAACCTCAGCATTTACCCTAAATTAGTTCTAAGCATAAAGGATGGACAATGGGCCTCTGGCCAGTCTACCATAGAGAAGTTCAAAAGGTAAAAATCCAAAGAGTACTGGGAATTTCCCCTCTGGAAAACAAAGCAAAAGGTAGGTAACGATGCCACCCTTGGGTTTAAGGGAGAAAATTTTCCAAAAATGGGTTTGAGAATCGAATGCTGGCCTCAATCCTCCCATTACAGCGGGTGATGGGTGTGGTAAAAAAGAGAGGCTTCACTCCCGAATTTGGGTAAGAGTTCATTAATCAGATGTGAATTGTGTCCCACGGTCAGAAAAAATTTCCTGGGGACCCCCACTTGGAGAAGATGGTAAAAAGGGCTTGAGCCCCTCGTGTGGTTGGGGTTTTAAAAGGGTAGGGCTTAGGGAAACTCGAAGCATAAAAAACTAATGTTAATTTTATCTATGTCCCCCAGTGAAATGGAGATAAAACCAACGATGTCAATGTACCGTAAAGTAGGCATTTTGACCATAGGTACTCGCCGGGTTCCCGGGAGGATGACTTTGGGCAAACTTTACACGTTTACAATAGGTAGTGACATCTGGGGACATTTTTGGCCAAAAATGGGTTTTCCCCCTAATTTTATTTAAGGTTTTACGTGGGGAAAAAAACCCCGGCCACGGAAGGTCATGAGAAATTTTTAAGAACAGTCTCTCTGCATTGATTGGAACAAAAAAGAGGGAAATGTTTTCCCACTATTTAATTTGAATACAGACTTGAACAAATCCCTTTTAAAAATTTTCAAATTTATATAAAAAGTTTTTCCTTTGGATCACTTGTTTTTGTTTAGGGGTTATGGCAATTCAAAAGAGAAGGGCAATTACGTTGTTAACTTTGCAAAGGAGCCCTTCGATTACTAAAGGCTTAAAGTCGGGGAAAATCAAAGGATGGACAGAAGGAAAAAGCCGGGGCTTGGGTCTGACCCCTAGCAAGACATTTATGGTATCGGAGGTGATACTTTACTTTCATTAACAATTTTAACCCGGTATCCTCTCCCTGCCCGTCGAGAGTAGCATCAAGGGTTTTTTAATCCCAGTGAATCTCACGAACATTGTCTCATCTGAACTTTCAAGGGGCTTCACGACTTACAGAAAAGGATCTGAAAAACCTAGTCCATCTTTGGCAAGAAAAGGTCAACCCCAGAAGGAAGAATGGCACCTTTTACATTACCTATTAGTATTGAGAAAAAAAGTAAGGAGCTATAGGCTTTAGACCAAAAGTGAACCATTTTTGACCTAATGTAATAACGGATGTGGAAAAGTGTCTGACGGCCCAAATGTCTGAAAGTTAGCAGGAATGAGTTTCTTTTAAGGTTAGGGAACGGATCAAAATAATATACATGGCATCCAGTGTCTCGTAAAAAGGTAGATAATAATGTCCATTAAAAATGTTCCTGAACAGAAGGGTGTTGGCATTTCAGTCTTTTTAAAAAACTTCCAAATTTTTTGGACCTTCTTTTAAGGACAATCTGGCTTTTATGTCCCTTAACACCAACAAATGACAAACAAAATCAAAGAACTTTTACTTTCCCCTAGAGGCTTGATTTTTAAGGGCTGATGAACCCTTGCCTTGGGGTTTGATTCCCTTTTGGGGCTTTTTAGGAATTGTGGCCCCAGCATAAGGTTAGCAGCCTCACAATTCCTCAGCTTTAATCAGGTTATTCTCTAATGAAAGTTGTATCTGGTGGGAAGACTGTCAGGGAAAGGTCGCAACCAGAAGTCTCTAAAAGATTCATAACTTGATCAATTCCTGAAAAACCCTATCCAAAAGTCGAACAAAAAAAGAGTGTTACCCGTAACTGCTGAAAGTTTGGCCAGGTGTAAGGTGGCATACCCGAAATCTTTTCCCGTAAGAATAGTGGTTTTTTGAAGCTTTAAAAGGGTTGCTTCTTCAGTAGGTTTTTAATTACTATGTATCCCGTGACAAAATTTAAATTTCAAGGCTGTACCAAAAATAACATTCCCCCAAACCGGTACCCCGGGCAGCAGGCCCCTTCCAGAGGGTAGCGGTATTTTCAAACCTGATAATGTATGAAGTTATGTCTTTCCCCCCTGTGAAGGGGGGGTAAATTGGTGTTGGGGGAAAATGTGCATGATGCACTTGTTCCCTTACTCCTTCCTTAATTGTTTTTGTGTAAAGTTAACTTTTTATCTTATTCAAAAGGGGAGATTTTTCGACTCCGATCCTTTTTTCCCCTCTATTTAATCAATTCTCTGCTTTTTCCCCACGTTCTCAGTTTTTTCCTCAACTTTTCTATCTTTGCCTTTTCCCCAAGTTCTCTTTTTAGCCTGTTCCTCATGCATTTTTTGCCCTTTTCCCCACGTATTTTTCCCGTTCCTCCGTTCTCTAGCCTTTTTTTCACATCAAGTCTATCATGTCCTTTTTGTCTTCCTTTTCTTTTAACTGTCTTTCTTTTGGGTTTTTTCTCAATTCTCTCTCTCTCCTTTTTCCCCCCTTTTCGATTTCCCCTCTCTCCTTTTCTTTTCTCTTTCCCTTTTTAACTGTTCCTTCTTCTCAATTCTTCTTTTCAAATCCCTTTCCCCCCCCCGTTCTTCACTAATGAAAAAATTCTAAATTTTTCCCTTTATTCCTAAAATTACTTCCGCGTTCATCCCCAAAATGGTGTTCCCCATGCTTGCAAAAATAACTTAAACTATCAGGGAAAAAGAAAAAGGGCATTAAAGAAAACGGAGAGTTCATTCCGCTCCATTCAAAATGTAAATAAACCAGGGGCTCGATCCCTGCTTAATAAACAATATGTTTAATTAAAACGAAGGGTTTTATGCCGGCTCCCAGAAAACAGTAATTTTGAATGGGATCCCTTTACCATCCCATCTTTCACCAGCAAATCAAGAGGAAACACGTTCCCCTTATAAAATAAAGAGTCAATGAAACAAATTGTCCGGAAAATCTCGGTCCCTAGTTCAACCTCCAAAGGTTTTTAAGCTCACAAGAAAAGGGGGCAAATTAACTATTAATCCTGCCTGACTTGATTACAAAAATTGAACTATAACATTCACCAAATCTTTTAAAAAACCACTCGTAGTCCTCCCTAGAGATATTTCTCATGGGTGGGTGGTAACCGTCTGTGTTGCAGCATTGAAGTTCCAGGGGAGATTCGAGATGGAATTGAATCTTGATTTGTCAAGTTGTATCCCGGCAAGGTGCCCCTTGTGAAGGCTTACTCAGCCTTAATAACTTCAGACGTATTACCAAGGCGGTCCTCCTCAGAAAATAATGAATAGAAGAAAAAAAATAATAACGACAAACAAAACACTTTATTATATAGAAAAATAAAAAAAAAAACACTTAAATATGAAATATTAATCTACATTTAAAAATAAATAAAATGAAAAAAAATAAATGAAATGAAATTCAAAGCTAATATATAATAGGGGTGTCTGGTGTTGGTGACACTCTGTTGTTGAAATCGTAGCCATTGCTGATGATGGGGGGGGGGTCGCAGGTGTTGGTTACGACCCACTGGCTAGTTCTTCACATTATAGTCTTGAGTATTGTATCCCGATGGCAGGAAAGCAGGTTCTTTACCGCTGCAATGATGAGGGGTTACGTCCTGCAATTTCATACAGGTGCACAGGTAATTAAATCCAAAAAGGGGAAGTCTCAGGACGTTAGTCCATCTCCACCAGTTCTTCTCGTTGATTGACAGGTGACCCTCTCTGTCATCCAAGCTGAAAAGATAGACATCTTACCCACTGCTTAAATAATCACTCTCCATAAGAACAATACCTAAAAGATGTGGTGATTATTACAACAGTCAACATAGAGCAAGGCTGAAAAGACTAAGTTTATTATTGGTCAAAAGTAAAGCTTTCAACCCGTAAATCCACTAGAATAGAATGCAGGCATGTACTTACAGTAGTGCTGGGAGCTGTGAGTCTAGTGATTACTGTTTGGACCAGAGCCCCACATGTCACCTTTCGGGGGGGGGGGGTAAGGAGGAGGGGAATGGATAGCGGGAGCTAGACTGACCCTACCTTAACAAGCAGCCGGCAATGAAACTATTGTTACTATATACTCCCTCGCTACTCCTATCTATTGAACTTTTCCCTCACACTCCCCCTTACCAAGATTTATAGTCAAGGAGTATAAGAAGAATAGGCGAGGAAAAAGTTCTAACATGTGGAAGTCACGTAAGGCAACAAATCTACTGACTGTCACGACTTAACCAGTCAGAGAAATAATTGGATGAACCATTGATATACACAATATGGAACTTAAAAGCCTGGAGTGCCAATGTCCACCTCAAGAGGCGACTGTTCGTTCCCTTAAAAGTTTCTAGGTATATCAAAGGTTTGTGGTCCGTTTCTAAAATGAATTCTTTTCCCAGCAAATAAAATTTAAGTTTGGAGATACCCCACACAAGGCAAAACATTCCTTTTCTATTGTGGAGTATCTTGTTTCTGCGGAAGGAGTTTCCGGATTAGTAAGCATACAGGAAGGGAGTACCATCATGGTATTGTAGTAACACCGCACCTAAGCCAGTATTGGAGGCATCAGTTCTTAAGCAAAATGTTTTATTAATATCTGAATCTTAAGTATAGGGTCTCTTTCGAAAAGATACTTTTAATCTCATTAAACTTTTCCCGAGCTTCGTTGGAAAGTTTCAAGAGGTTCTTTCACACACTTTTTTTAAGGAAGTCGGGATAAAACCGTGCATAAAAATTTACAGAACCAAGAAAGCTACGCATGAGCTTCTTGGTTTTGGGGAATTTAAATTCTAATAAAGCTTTGATCTTACTGGGGAGAGGCTGCAGAGAGTTATTAGAAGTTTCAGTCCAAGATATCTAATCTTCTTATACCCAAGGAAGCATTTCTTTGGCTTGGCAGTGAGGCCATGTGAGCGTAACCTACGCAAAACTGATGTTAATGTTTGGATATGTTCGCCCCACGTGGATGTCATTACATAAATGTTATCAAAATAAACTGAAACATTTGGCATATTACCCAAGACCTTTTACATCAGTCTCACGTAGGTAGCACAGGCAGTTACCAAACAGAAGG
This sequence comes from Cherax quadricarinatus, assembly GCF_026875155.1. NCBI lineage: Eukaryota > Metazoa > Arthropoda > Malacostraca > Decapoda > Parastacidae > Cherax > Cherax quadricarinatus. Next base: position 41,184,544 of record NC_069436.1, on the reverse strand, counting down.
GCATAGTTCTATATTGCATCAGTCCTTGGTGTGTAGGAAAAGCGGTGTACTGCTTAGAAGAAGGATCTAACATTACTTGATGATATGCCTGTGCAATATCAATCTCTGAAAAGAAGGAAGCGCCATAAAATTTGTGTAGATCGCTATCTATTAAGGGCATAGGCTCAGCATCCCACCGAGTTATAGCATTAACCCTTTAGATATATCGAAGGACTCCTTTGTCAAGTTACAACGTGATTGCCCTTCTCTTCAGAATTGCCATAATGCCGCTAAACAAAATCAAGTGATCCAAAGGAAAAACTTTCATATAAATTTGAATATTTAAAGGTATCTTGTACAAGTCTGCATTCAAATTAAATTCAGATGAGATAGACTATTCCATCTTTGTTGTTCCAAGTCAATGCAGAGAGACTGTTCTTAAAATGGCTAATGACCTGCCAGTGGCCGGACATTTCTCGCATCGTAAAACCTTAAATAAAATTAGGGAAACCTATTTTTGGCCAAAAATGTCCTCAGATGTCACTACCTATTGCAGATCGTGTAAAGTTTGCCAGCTGTCATCCTCCCGAGGTACCAGGCGAGCACCTATGGTCAAAATGCCTATCTTTATGGTACCATTTGAAAGAGTAGCTATTGACATCGTTTGTCCTTTATCTCCACTTTCATCTGGGGGACATAGATGTATATTAACATTAGTTGATTGTGCTTCGAGTTTTCCCTGAAGCCATACCTTAAAGACCATAACCACTACAGAAGTGGCTGAAGCCCTTTTGTCCATCTTCTCCAGAGTGGGCATCCCTAAGGAAAACTTTGTCTGACCGTGGGGCACAATTCACATCTGACTTAAAGCAACATCTATACCAACTTCTGGGAGTGAAGCCTCTCTTCACCACACCCTATCATCCCAGCTGTAATGGGAGGATTGAGGCCAGCATTCGATTCTCAGGTCCATTTTAAGGAAACTTTGCTCCCTTAAACCTAAGGAGTGGCATCGTTACCTACCCTGTGCTTTGTTTGCCATGAGGGAAGTTTCCAGTGACTCTTTGGGGTTTTCACCTTTTGAACTTCTCTTTTGGTAGACAGGCCAGAGGCCCATTGTCCATCCTTCATGACTTATGAACTAATGAGGAGGTAAATGCTGAGGTTCAGTTTTTCTTACCAGTTTCTCCTTGACCTTAGATCCAAACTTGATTAGACCTCTGACATAGTTTCGAAAAAACTTAAGTTTGTCAATGGACCAGTAAAAAAACATTTTGATTCCAAAAGTCAGAGTAGAAGTTTTTTTAAAATAGGGGATGAAGTTCTTGTACTTTTGCTGATCAAGTCAAATAAATTATTAGTAGCATGGAAAGGTCCATATAAAGTATTAAAAATTTGTGGGAAAGTTGATTACCTCATAGAAGTAAAGGGAAACCTAAGCTTTATCATATCAACATCCTTTAAGAAATATTACCAAAGAAATTCGGTTAATTGCCTTAATAACTTTGACTTAGTTTTTCCACACGAACTTGATAAGACAACTGAAGAATGTAAAGTGTGTGTAATTGACACCTCTAACTTAGACTATGATGAAGAACTACATGACTTGGTGACTCTTGACCACTCGGGCGCAACCAACATTAATATTAATGAATCTTTTGATGACCATAAGAGACATGAACTACTTCAATGTGTGAGTAACTTTTCAGACGTCTTTACTGATATTCCAGGTGTTACCTCCACGGTAGTCCATAAGATTGACTTAGTGACAGACAATCCTATCAAACGAAAATTATACCCAGTTCCAGTTCACCTTAGGGATGCATTTGACCGAGAGGTAGACAAATTATTAAAACTAAAGATCATTGAACCTTCAGTATCTTCATATTGTTCACCAGTAGTCATGGTTATGAAGGAGGATAATTCATATAGACTTGCTATTGACTTCAGAGGCCTTAAAGAAACTCATTCCTCTGCTATACTTTCAGACTACTTGGGCCGTACGGACACTTTTCCTACCATCCGTTATTACATTAGGTCTATATGGTTCACAGGTTGGTCTGAAGCCGTACTAGCTCCCATTACTTCTTGCTCTGTACTAATAGGTAATGTAAAAGGTGCCATTCTCCCTTCTGATGTTGACCTTTCATCGCCAAAGATGGACACAGGTGTTTCAGATCCTCTTTCCCGTAGAGTCAGTGAAGCCCCTTGAAAGTTCAGATGAGACAATGTCTCGTGAGATTCATGTGGGATTAAAAACCATTGATGCTACTCTCGAAAGCGAGGTAGCAGGATCACCGGTTCACTTGTTAGATGAAAGTAAAGATATCACCTCCGATACCATAAATGTCTTGACTAGGGCTCAGACCAAAGCCCAGGCTTCTCCTTCTGTCCATCCTTTGATTTTCCCTGACTTTAAGCCTTTAGATGAGATAGACTATTCCATCTTAGTTGTTCCAAGTCAATGCAGAGACTGTTCTTAAAATGGCTCATGACCTGCCAGTGGCCGGACATTTCTCGCATCATAAAACCTTAAATAAAATTAGGGAAACCTATTTTTGGCCAAAAATGTCCTCAGATGTCACTACCTATTGTAGATCGTGTAAAGTTTGCCAACTGTCATCCTCCCGAGGTACCAGGCGAGTACCTATTGTCAAAATGCCTATCTTTACGGTACCATTTGAAAGAGTAGCTATTGACATCGTTGGTCATTTATCTCCACTTTCATCTGGGGGACATAGATATATATTAACATTAATTGATTATGCTTCGAGTTTCCCTGAAACCATACCCTTAAAGACCATAACCACTACAGAGGTGGCTGAAGCCCTTTTGTCCATCTTCTCCAGAGTGGGCATCCCTAGAGAAATTTTGTCTGACCGTGGGACACAATTCACATCTGACTTAATGCAACATCTATACCAACTTCTGGGAGTGAAGCCTCTCTTCACCACACCCAATCATCCCAGCTGTAATGGGAGGATTGAGGCCAGCATTCGATTCTCAGACCCATTTTAAGGAAACTTTGCTCCCTTAAACCTAAGGAGTGGCATCGTTACCTACCCTGTGCTTTGTTTGCCATGAGGGAAGTTCCCAGTGACTCTTTGGGGTTTTCACCTTTTGAACTTCTCTATGGTAGACAGGCCAGAGGCCCATTGTCCATCCTTCATGACTTATGAACTAATGAGGAGGTAAATGCTGAGGTTCAGTCTTCTTACCAGTTTCTCCTTGGCCTTAGATCCAAACTTGAGGAGACCTTTTGACATAGTTTCATCAAGTAATGTTAGATCCTTCTCTAAGCAGTACACCGCTTTTCCTACACACCAAGGACTGATGCAATATAGAACTATGCCCTTCGGTTTGGTAACTGCCTGTGCTACCTACGTGAGACTGATGAGAAAGGTCTTGGGTAATATGCCAAATGTTTCAGTTTATTTTGATAACATTTATGTAATGACATCCACGTGGGGCGAACATATCCAAACATTAACATCAGTTTTGCGTAGGTTACGCTCACATGGCCTCACTGCCAAGCCGAAGAAATGCTTCCTTGGGTATAACAAGATTAGATACCTTGGACTGATACTTTCTAATAACTCTCTGCAGCCTCTCCCCAGTAAGATCAAAGCTTTATTAGAAATTAAATTCCCCAAAACCAAGAAGCTCATGCGTAGCTTTCTTGGTTCTGTAAATTTTTATGCACGGTTTATCCCGAACTTTACTGATCTTACAGGCATCTTATCCGACTTCCTTAAAAAAGTCTGTGAAGGAACCTCTTGAACTTTCCGACGACGCTCGGGAAAAGTTTAATGAGATTAAAAGTATCTTTTCGAAAGACCCTATACTTAAAATTCCAGATATTAATAAAACATTTTGCTTAAGAACTGATGCCTCCAATACTGGCTTAGGTGCGGTGTTACTACAATACCATGATTGTACTCCCTTCCCTGTATGCTTCCTAAGCCGGAAACTCCTTCCTGCAGAAACAAGATACTCCACAATAGAAAAGGAATGTTTAGCCCTTGTGTGGGGTATCTCCAAACTTAAATTTTATTTGCTGGGAAAAGAATTCATTTTAGAAACGGACCACAAACCTCTGATATTCCTAGAAACTTTTAAGGGAACGAACAGTCGCCTCTTGAGGTGGACATTGGCACTCCAGGCTTTTAAGTTCCATATTGTGTATATCAATGGTTCATCCAATTATTTCTCTGACTTTTTAAGTCGTGACAATCAGTAGATTTGTTGCCTTACGTAACTTCCACATGTTAGAACTTTTTCCTTGCCTATTCTTCTTATACCCCTTGACTATAAATCTTGGTAAGGGGGAGTGTGAGGGAAAAGTTCAATAGATAGGAGTAGCGAGGGAGTATATAGTAACAATAGTTTCATTGCCGGCTGCTTGTTAAGGTAGGGTCAGTCTAGCTCCCGCTATCCCTTCCCCTCCTCCTTCCCCCCTCCCCCCCGAAAGGTGACGTGTGGGGCTCTGGTCCAAACAGTAATCACTAGACTCACAGCTCCCAGCACTACTGTAAGTACATGCCTGCCTTGTATTCTAGTGGATTTATGGGTTGAAAGCTTCACTTTTGACCAATAATAAACTTAGTCTTTTCAGCCTTGCTCTATGTTGACTGTTGTAATAATCACCACATCTTTTAGGTATTGTACTTATGGAGAGTGATTATTTAAGCAGTGGGTAACCTGTCTATCTTTTCAGCTTGGATGACAGAGAGGGTCACCTGTCAATCAACGAGAAGAACTGATGGAGATGGAATAACGTCCTGAGACTTCCCCTTTTTGGATTTAATTACCTGTGCACCTGTATGAAATTGCAGGACATAACCCCTCATCATTGCAGCGGTAAAGAACCTGCTTTCCTGTCATCGGGATATAATACTCAAGGCTATACTGTGAAGAACTAGCCAGTGGGTCGTAACCAACACCTGCGACCCCCCCCATCATCAGCAACGGCTACGATTTCAACAACACAGTGTCACCAACACCAGACACCCCTATATATATTAGCGTTGAATTCAGTTATCATTTATATTTTTCATTTTTCATTTTCTTTAATGTAGGATTAATATTTCATATTTAAGTGTTTTTTATTTTATATTTTCTATATAATAAAGTATTTATGTGTGTCTGTTATTATTTCTTTTCCATTCATTAATTTTCCTGAGGAGGAGCCAGCCTTGGTAATACTGTCTGAAGTTATTACAGGGCTGAGTAAGCCTTCACAGTCCCTGATAATGCTTGGCAGGAGAACGTTCATCATGGCGCTGCTTAAAGATCCTCTAACCACCTCAATGCAGACAGTATTTATGCGCCGGTTCATTCGATCCGCCATCTTAGTGCTAATGGTATGTTTTCTCACCAGGTGGCGTGAAGAGAAACTGTAGAAGCGTCCTCTCTCTCCGCAGGTCGAGGGACTAATGCTGTAAGGAGGAACTAGCCTTTTCAAATACTCTTTGAGGGCCTGATGGGGCTGGAACTTAACTCGTCCATCGTATTGATCTTCAGCTTCGTTCCATGCTGTCTGGCCACTCTCCAGGTTCCTTTCATGACCTGAGGATTCACAACAGGAGGATTACTACGAATCCTCTTGTTTTCTTCCGTCAATCGCCGTATCTCGATCTTAGCCACTCTCAACTTCCCTCAAGCTGCTGGTAAAGTTGCTAAATAGAAGACATCGTAGTTCAGGTTCACAGAAAGCACACTAGACACGTCTTCATAGGAGCAAACAGTATTTGCCTTATTACGCACACTTAGTTACTGTTGTCTTGCTGCGTTATACTTTCCCAAGTCCTTCCCGCATTCAGTATGACCAAGTTCTCTATTATGTAGTTTTAAGTGCCAGGGTTATTTATATTCCCAAGCTTCAGAACTTTGCATTTATCTATACAGAACTGAATCTGGAGTTCGATGGCATCTTCCTCTGAATCAATTATCCTGCCTATTTTCGTATCGTCTAAAAATTTGCTTATTCACTTGTTATTCCCTTATGAAGGACATTTATGTATATTATAAAGAACAATGTGTCGAAAACTGGTCCTTGTGGAACGACACTTGTGACTGATCAATAATTAGATTTCAGGCCCACCATAAGAAGTAATTACTTGTCTAGCAACAGTGTCTTCTAGTGTCTAAGCTCAGAGGAAATATTAAAAATCAATTACTTTTTATTTTGTCAGTATTATGAGACTTCGAGTCATCACATCCCTGTCTATTGTCCACTTTTACCGTAAAATAATCTGCACTTTCCTGCACAACTTTATTGTGATCGTGCTACAGTATAATAACACTTTATCTGCTACATTGCTCTTATATCGAACCAATAATAAAACTTTTCTATATTCATAAACACATCAAAAAAGTTCCGCACCTTTAACGAAGTAATGTTCACTTATATTTTTAAAATTCTTTCAATTGTTTCAATTGGTCAATTTGCAAGGACTCATTTAAAATTATACGCTTAAAGATATGTTTTTTTTTTATTTATGTTAATGTAAAAATTAATAAATTTATACCAAAATAATCTTAGAAAAATTACCTACCCTTATTATAACAAACTCAATTTAATGTAGCCTAATCAAAATAAATATATTTTACATAAATTTACAAAATTTAATAAACAAACACAATGAAATATATTTTTTTCGTTAGGTTCGGAATGATTTTTTCGTGAATTATGCACACACAAATTCTAGCTTGCCTTATTCAACAAGAAAGCGTTCCTATTTAAGACAAAATCACAAGTTTTACCTAAATTGCATGACACACACACACACACACACACACACACACACACACACACACACACACACACACACACACAGTTGAATGGGAAAAGCCTGACTATAAAAGAGGGGACTACATAGGGTTGAAGAACTTCCTGCGGGAGGTCCAGTGGGACAGAGAACTGGCAGGAAAGCCAGTAAATGAAATGATGGAACATGTAACAACAAAATGCAAGGAGGCAGTGGAAAAGTTTATTCCAAGGGCAACAGTAACAATGGGAAGACCGGAACGAGCCCCTGGTTTACCCGACGGTGTAAGGAGGCAAAACAAAGTGCAATAGAGAATGGAAAAAGTACAGAAGGCAGAGAACACACGAAAATAGGGAGATCAGTCGCAGAGCCAGGAATGAGTATGCACAGGTAAGAACATAAGAACGTAAGAACATAAGAAATGAGGAACACTGCAGCAGGCCTGTTGGCCCATACTAGGCAGGTCCTTTACAATTCATCCCACTAACAAACATTTGACCAACCCAATTTTCAATGCCACCCAAGAAACAAGCTCCGATGTGCAAGTCCCACTCAAATCCAACCCCTCCCACTCATGCACTTATCCAACCTAAATTTGAAACTACCCAAAGTCCTAGCCTCAATAACCCAACTAGGAAGACTGTTCCACTCATCAACTACCCTATTTCCAAACCAATACTTTCCTATGTCCTTTCTAAATCTAAACTTATCTAATTTAAATCCATTACTGCGGGTTCTCTCTTGGAGAGATATCCTCAAGACCTTGTTAATATCCACTTATTAATACCTATCTTCCACTTATACACTTCGATCAGGTCTCCCCTCATTCTTCGTCTAATAAGTGAATGTAACTTAAGAGTCTTCAATCTTTCTTCATAAGGAAGATTTCTAATGCTATGTATTAATTTAGTCATCCTACGCTGAATGTTTTCTAACGAATTTATGTCCATTCTGTAATATGGAGACCAGAATTGATCTGCATAATCTAGGTGAGGCCTTACTAATGATGTATAAAGCTGCAGTATGACCTCTGGACTTCTGTTGCTTACACTTCTTGATATAAATCCCAGTAATCTATTTGCCTTTTTACGTACGCTTAGGCATTGCTGTCTTGGTTTAAGGTTGCTGCTTTCCAAAACCCCCAA
>NC_069436.1:41142440-41176150 GCF_026875155.1 Cherax quadricarinatus | reverse complement strand
CTTTTAGACAAGGAGTGTGACGTCACCGCGGTTTTAAATTTTTAAATGGGTTGTAGAGAAGTAATGCGAGGGTTTTGGCAAGAGGCGTGGAGTTAAGAGAAAAAGAACACACACAAGGGGGAGTTTCACAGCTGCTCTTTGCTGATGACACTGTGCTCTGGGAGTTTTCTGAAGGGAAAAGGGTTGCAGAGTTGGTGGATGAATTTGGTAGGGTGGAAAAAGAAGAAAATTAAAGGTGAATACAGGAAAGAGAAGGTTATGAGGATAATAAAAAGATTAGGTGAAAGTTGAATATCGTTGGAGGGAGAGAGAGGGAGGGGTGAACGTATTCAGATATTTGGGAGGGGACTGCGCGGTTTGGGTCTATGAAAAATGAGGGTGAATCTAGAATTGGGGGGGAAAAAAAAAGGAGGGGTTTGCACTTGGAGTCGGGAGACAAAGAACTTTTGCCCTTTGGGAGGCAAAGAGGGGATGTATGAGAGTTTATTTTTTACCAACGCTTTTATAGGGTGGAAGGGGGGTGAGTGTTGCGCGGGAAAAAAAGGCTGGAGGCAGTGGAGATGTCTGTCTGAGGCAAATGTGTGGTGTAAATATAATGAAAAAAAATTTGGGTTTTTTGGAATTTAGGTGGGGTGGGGGGATTACCAAAACTGTTTCCGAGGGCTAGGAAGGGTTGTTGGGGTGGTTCGGACATGTGGAGAGAATGGACAAAACAGAATATTCAAGAGTGTATAGTCTGTATGGAAGGAAGGGGGGGGTAGGGGTCCCTGGAAAGGGGTTGGAGGGGAGGGGGTAAGGGAGGTTTTGTGTGCGAGGGGCTTGGACTTCAGCAGGCTGCGTGGCTGTTGATAGGATGAAGGAGACAAAGGGGTTTTTAATACTTGACGTGGTTGGGTGTGAGAAAGTAACATTTATGGGGGGATTCAGGGAAACCGGCAGGCCCGGAATTGGTCCTGGAGATGGGAAGTACAGTGCCGACTTGAAAGGGGGGTGTTAATGTTGCAGTTTAAAAACTGTAGTGTAAAGCACCCTTCTGGCAAGACAGTGATGGAGTGAATGATGGTGAAAGTTTTTCTTTTTCGGGCCACCCTGCCTTGGTGGGAATCGGCCGGTGTGATAATAAAAAAAAAATAAAAAAAAATATATATATATATATGTCGTGCCGAATGGGCAAAACTTGCGATCTTGGCTTAAATGGCAACGCTCATCTTGCCATATAGGACAAGCGAAAATTTGTGTATGCAATAATTTCGCAAAAATCATTCTAAACCTAACGAAAAAAAATATATTTCACTGTGTTTGTTTAGTATTAAATTACTGTAAAAGTATTTAAAATATATTTAGTAGGATTAGGCTAAAATAAATTACGGTTGTTATAATAAGGTTAGGTAAGTTTTCTAAGATTCTTTTGGTGCAAAATTAAAATTTTTTACATTAACATTAATGAAAAAAATATATCTTTAAAGTATAGAGAATTTTTTTAGAAAGGACTTAGTTTTAAATGAGTTCTTGCTAATTGACCAGTTTTACATATTCGAAACGATATATATATATTATTATATATATATATTATATATATATATATATATATAAATAAATATATTTTTTTATATATATATAAAATATATATATATATACGAGAGTGAGAATTTGTTCTTGACATTGCTGTAAGCTAGATTAAATTCTAACGTAAGTGGATGCCTCGCTTCTATTTAATTAAAAGGCATACAAATAGAATGCTTCATTCATATTCAGACACTGAGGGAGCTTAACCAACAATAATATAAGTGACTGAACCAAGCGTCGGTGAGACTAAGGTGACCAAGCACACTTAGGTAATCTGTAATCAAAGGAATCAGAGTAAGGTATCTAGTAAGATCCAAAATCGGCCAGACTTGTACTGAATACTAGATGAATCACACCCACTGTGAGGTGGGTGTGATTCATCACTCAGCTGTTGTGAATCATACCCACTGCGTGGTGGGTGTGATTCATCACTCACCTGTTGTGAACCATACCCACTGCGTGGTGGGTGTGATTCATCACTCAGTTGTTGTAAATTTCATACCACTGCGGGTGGGTGTGATTAATCACTCAGTTGTTGTGAATCATACCCACTGCGAGGTGGGTGTGATTCATCATCACTCAGATGTTGTGAATCATACCAACTGCGAGGTGGGTGTGATTCATCATCACTCAGCTGTTGTGAATCATACCCACTGCGAGATGGGTGTGATTCATCATCACTCAGATGTTGTGAATCATACTAACTGCGAGGTGGGTGTGATTCATCATCACTCAGATGTTGTGAATCATACCCACTGCGAGGTGGGTGTGATTCATCATCACTCAGATGTTGTGAATCATACAATGCGAGGTGGGTGTGATTCATCATCACTCAGATGTTGTGAATCATACCCACTGCGAGGTGGGTGTGATTCATCATCACTCAGATGTTGTGAATCATACTAACTGCGAGGTGGGTGTGATTCATCATCACTCAGCTGTTGTGAATCATACCCACTGCGAGGTGGGTGTGATTCATCATCACTCAGCTGTTGTGAGTCATACCCACTGCGAGGTGGGTGTGATTCATCATCACTCAGATGTTGTGAATCATACCCATTGCGAGGTGGGCGTGATTCATCATCACTCAGATGTTGTGAATCATACCAACTGCGAGGTGGGTGTGATTCATCATCACTCAGATGTTGTGAATCATACCCACTGCGAGGTGGGTGTGATTCATCATCACTCAGCTGTTGTGAATCATACCCACTGCGAGGTGGGTGTGATTCATCATCACTCAGCTGTTGTGAATCATACCCACTGCGAGGTGGGTGTGATTCATCACTCAGCTGTTGTGAATCATACCCACTGCGAGGTGGGTGTGATTCATCATCACTCAGCTGTTGTGAATCATACTCTCCTCTCATTTTCAAGTCTACAGATAATGAAATAACTTGAATCAGTAAGCAGATCACTTAAGTGATTAATACGATTGCAAGAATTATTCACCTGAATTCGCAATAGTCTTAAGTGAGTTAAGTATTAAGGCCGATAACTGTTCTCGAATTTGGTGTACATGTGTGTGTGTGTGTGTGCGTGTGTGTGTGTATGTGTGTACTCACCTAATTGTGGTTGCAGGGGTCGAGACTCAGCTCCTGGCCCCGCCTCTTCACTGATCGCTACTGGATCCTCTCTCTCTCTGCTTCCTGAGCTTTGTCATACCTCTTCTTAAAACTATGTATGGTTCCTGCCTCCACTACTTCACTTGCTAGGCTATTCCACTTGCTGACAACTCTATGACTGAAGAAATACTTCCTAACGTCCCTGTGACTCGTCTGAGTCTTCAGCTTCCAGTTGTGACCCCTTGTCCCGTGTCCCCTCTCTGAAACATCCTATTCTGTCCACCTTGTCTATTCCCCGCAGTATCTTGTATGTCGTTATCATGTCTCCCTGACCCCTTCTGTCCCCCAGTGTCGTCAGTCCGATTTCCCTTAACCTTTCCTCGTACGACATTTCCCCTTTAGCTCTGGGACTAGCCATGTTGCAAACCTTTGTACTTGTCTAACTTCTTGACGTGCTTGACCAGGTGTGGGCTCCAGACTGGTGCTGCATACTCCAGTATGGGCCTAACATACACAGTGTACAGTGTCTTGAACGATTCCTTATTAAGGTATCGGAACGCTATTCTCAGGTTTGCCAGGCGCCCGTATGCTGCAGCGGTTATTTGGTTGATGTGTGCCTCCGGTGATGTGCTTGGTGTTATGGTCACCCCAAGGTCTTTCTCCCTGAGTGAGGTCTGTAGTCTTTGTCCACCTAGCCTATACTCTGTGTGTGTGTGTGTGTGTATTCACCTAGTTGTACTCACCTAGTTGAGGTTGCAGGGGTCGAGTCCGAGCTCCTGACCCCGCCTCTTCACTGGTCGCTACTAGGTCCACTCTCTTCCCGTTCCATGAGCTTTATCATACCTCTTGCTCAAGCTGTGTATGGATCCTGCCTCCACTACATCGCTCTCCAGACTATTCCACTTCCTGACAACTCTGTGACTAACGAAGTACATCCTAACATCCCTGTGACTCATCTGAGTCACCAGAAACAGCACTGGTTGTTGTAAATAAGATCATTCTTTTCTAGGTGCTCCACCATTCTTCTCCTGATAATCTTCACCATAATATTACATACTATACATGTCAGCGACACTGGTCGGTAGCTCAGTGCTTCGTGTATGTCTCCTTTCTTGCTGTCTTCCATACCTCAGGTAGTCGCTCTGTTTCCAGAGATGTGTTGAAGATTGTTAGTGGTATACAGCGCCTCTCCTCCCTCTGTCAGGACCCATGGAGAGATGTCCGGCCTTTGAGATATCTAGCTCGCTTAGCAGCCTTTACACCTCCTCTCCTCCTCCTCGGTTGAATGTATTACGTCCAGCACTTGATGGTGTACGTGTTTTTGGAGTCCTTCTTGTCTCCACTGTAAATACTTCTTTAAATTTCGTGTTGTACTCTTCACAAACTTCTCGGTCGCTGAATGTGATTTCCCTGCTTCTTTCCTCAGCCTGATTACCTGGTAATTGTTTTCTTCCTGATGTGACTACAACAGCTTCGGGTCAGACTTGAATTTCGCTGCTATGTCATTTTCGTATTGTCGCTGGGCCTCCCTCCTTATCTGTGCATATTCATTTCTTGCTCGTCGAGAAATCTTATTTTCCTGGGTCCTTTGCCTTCTATACTTCTTCTAATCTCTTGCGCACTTACGTTTGGCCTCTCTATCCCTTAGAGTGAACCAAGGGCTTGTCTAGGCTTTCTCCTTATTTCTGTTGCTCTTGGGTACGAACCTCTCTTCTGCTTTGTTGCATATTGTTGTCACATATTAAATCATATCATTTACTGATTTTTCTGCCAATTCACTTTCCCACTGAACCTCGTGCGGAAAGTTCTTCATGCCTGTATAGTCACCTCTCTTGTAGTTTGGCTTCATTCGTCCTGCCCTTTCTGCTTCCATCTTCACTTGCAAATCTAAAATGTATTCGAAGCTCAGAACCACGTGGTCAATGGCCCCGAAGAGTCGTCCATATGTGATGTCCTCTCTATTTGAACTACTCAAGGTGAAGACAAGATCCAGTGTTACTGGATAGTCTTCTCCTATTTCTGGTAGTGTCCATAACGTGTTGATGCATGTGTATGTGTGTGTGTGTGTGTGTGTGTGTGTGTGTGTGTGTGTGTGTGTGTGTGTGTGTGTGTGTGTGTGTGTGTGTGTGTGTGTGTGTGTGTGTGTGTGTGTGTGTGTATGTGTGTGTGTGTACTCACCTTGTTGTACTCACCTAGTTGAGGTTGCGGGGGTCGAGTCCGAGCTCCTGGCCCCGCCTCTTCACTGATCGCTACTAGGTCACTCTCCCTGAGCCGTGAGCTTTATCGTACCTCTGCTTAAAGCTATGTATGGATCCTGCCTCCACTACATCGCTTCCCCAAACTATTCCACTTACTGACTACTCTGTGGCTGAAGAAATACTTCCTAACATCCCTGTGATTCATCTGTGTCTTTAGCTTCCAACTGTGTCCCCTTGTTACTGTGTCCAATCTCTGGAACATCCTGTTTTTGTCCACCTTGTCAATTCCTCTCAGTATTTTGTATGTCGTTATCATGTCCCCCTATCTCTCCTGTCCTCCAGTGTCGTCAGGTTGATTTCCCTTAACCTCTCCTCGTAGGACATACCTCTTAGCTCTGGGACTAGTCTTGTTGCAAACCTTTGCACTTTCTCTAGTTTCTTTACGTGCTTGGCTAGGTGTTGGGTTCCAAACTGGTGCCGCATACTCCAATATGGGCCTAACGTATACGGTGTACAGGGTCCTGAACGATTCCTTATTAAGATGTCGGAATGCTGTTCTGAGGTTTGCTAGGCGCCCATATGCTGCAGCAGTTATTTGGTTTGATGTGCGCTTCAGGAGATGTGCCTGGTGTTATACTCACCCAAGATCTTTTTCCTTGAGTGAGGTTTGTAGTCTCTGCCCCCCTAGACTGTACTCCGTTTGCGGCCTTCTTTCCCCTTCCCCAATCTTCATGACTTTGCACTTGGTGGGATTGAACTCCAGGAGCCAATTGCTGGACCAGTTCTGCAGCCTGTCCAATCCTTTGTAGTTCGCTGGTCTTCGATGGGAGTGTTTCTTCTCATCAACTTCACGTCATCTGCAAACAGGGACACCTTCAGAGTCTATTCTTCCGTCATGTCGTTCACAAATACCAAAAACAGCAACTGGTCCTAGGACTGACCCCTGCGGGACCCCGCTGGTCACAGGGTGCCCACTCTGACACCTCGCCACGTACCATGACTCGCTGCTGTCTTCCTGACAAGTATTCCCTGATAAATTGTAGTGCTTCCCCTTTTTTATCCCGCTTGGCCCTCCAGTTTTTCCCACCAATCTCTTGTGTGGAACTGTGTCAAACCCTTTTTGGGAAAGTCCAAGAAAATGCAATCCACCCCCCCCTCTCTCTTTTGTCTTACTGCTGTCACCATGTCGTGGGAACTCCAGTAGGTTTGTGACACAGGATTTCCCGCCCCTGAAACCATGCTGGCTGCTTTTGATGAGATATTCCTTTCTAGGTGTTCCACCACTCTTCCCCTGATAATCTTCTCCATGATTTGCATACTATACATGTCAGTGACATGGTCTGTAGTTTATGCTTCATGTCTGTCCCCTTTTTTTAAAGATTGGGGACAAACATTTGCTGTCTTCCATGCCTCAGGCAATCTCCCTGTTCGATAGATGTATTGAATATTGTTGTGTGTGTGTGAAATGTGTGTGTGTGTGTGTGTGTGTGTGTGTGTGTGTGTGTGTGTGTGTGTGTGTGTGTGTGTGTGTGTGTGTGTGTGTGTGTGTGTGGGGTGTGTGTGTGTGTGTGTACTCACCTATTTGTGGTTGCAGCGGTCGATTCATAGCTCCAGGCCCGTCATCACTGATCGCTACTAGGTCTTCTCTCTGCCCCATATGCTGTATCAAACCTCATTTTAAAACTATGTATTGTTCCTGCCTTCACTACGTCACTAATCAGACAATTCCACTTCCTCACAACTCTATGGTTGAAGCAGTACTTCCTAACATCTCTTTGACTCATCTGAGTCTTCAACTTCCAATTGTGACCCCCTGGAACATCCTGTCTGTCCACCATGTCAATTCCTCACAGGATTTTATATGTCGTTATTGTGTCTCCCCTGACTCTCCTGTCCTTCAGTGTCGCCAGGCCGATTTCCCTTAACCTTTTATCGTAGGATATGTCCCTTAGCTGTGGAACTATTCTTGCGGCAAACGTGTGCACTTTCTCTAATTTCTTAACATGCTTGACCCGGTGTGGGCTCCAAACTGGTGCTGCATACTCCAGTTTGGGCCTGACGTACACGGTGTACAGAGTCTTGAGCGATTCCTAAAACTTTCTTACAATCCAAGAAAATGCAGTCTACCCATCTCTCTGCCTTTCCTGTCTTACTTCTGTCACCTTGTCGTGGAACTCCAGTAGGCTAGTTACACAGGATTTCCCGTCCCTGAAATCGTGCTTGTCATGTATGAGACCATTCATTTCTAGGTGCACCCCCCACTCAATGATATTCTTCTCCAAGAAACTAATCTGCTTCTCTGTCTACTTAAAAAAATGGGATTTCATTTCCAGTCTTCTGTCTATACTTCCGGTAACTGACCTGTTCAAATAGGTTTGTTGAAATAGTCGTTAGCGGCACACAAGGTGCCTCTACTCCCTCCCTCAGGAGCCATGGAGAGATATTATCTGGGCCCTTCGATGTATCTAGTTTGCACTGCAGCTTCTCCTAAACCTCTCCTAAACCTCTAAAGTTCGAAGCTAAGGACCTGTCACCTGCCTTGTGAATAGGTATTACATTTGCCTTTTTCCACTTGTCAGGCACTATGCCAGTTTGTAGTGATGTATTGAAAAGATTAGCCAAAGGTTTGCTAAGTTCCTCTTTACATTCCTTTAACACCTTTGCAAACAGTTCATCAGGGCCTGGGGATTTGTTAGCTTTTAATTTCTCCATTTGTCTGAGGACCATGTCACTAGTTACCGCAAACGTGCATAGTTTATTATCGTCCTGTTCTACATAAGTCATCCTGTGGTTGAATCTCCCCCAAGACCAGTAACATTCCTTGCTCATGTGAGCCTTTCTGGTTACCTCAGTTAATGTGTCCACAGTTCCTCTGTTACTCTCATCGTACTCTTGTCTTGGTTTCTTGTTATTCAGTGGCGATTTGTACATCACTAATATTAGCACGCTGGGATCCTCAGTCTGAAGTGTTCCTACTATGTAGTTGTCTGCTCTTCTCTGTCCATACCTCCCAACTCTAAACTCCATTGGATTTTGATGAACAGTGTTACTACTCTCTCCCCTTCGGTCCCACTGTCTTTCCTCAGGATATGATAGGTAGTAGGGAAGATTATGTACTTAATTTTACCTGTGAACTTTGCTTCCGTTAGTGCTATGATGTCTTCGAACGCTTCTGTGATTCTTTCGTACCGTCTATGTTGGTGTTCCGTATCTACAGCATTTCTTCCAATACTGTATTCTGGGTTCAAGCGGGCTGGGGGAGTGAAAGGCATGGTGAGTTACTATACGAAGCTGCTGTGAAGTTTGTGCTAAGGGGACTGTAGGTGTAGGCTGCGGTGTGTTTTGGGATATTATGTTCGGCTGGGAAGTGGTGATAAAGGTTGAAGGAATTCTGTGGATGGTATGTTTGGTGATCCTCCTTAGTCTGTGTACCTCATTTCTCCTTCTTGCCACTTGCATCTCTGTCCAGTTTTCTCCCATTTGCTTCCCTTCCTTTTGTATTCTGTCCCAGTCGAAGTACACCTGCTAGTATATATATATATATATATATATATATATATATATATATATATATATATATATATATATATATATATATATATATATATATATATATATATATATATATATATATATATATATATATATATATAAGAGGGAGGTGAAAGTGTATAAACTAAGGGAGGAGGAAGTTCGGGTGAGATATAAGCGACAATTGGCAGAAAGGTGGGCTAGTGCAGGTATGAGTAGTGGGGGGTTGAAGAGGGTTGGAATAGTTTTAAAAATGCAGAATTAGAATGTGGGGCAGAAGTTTGTGGTTATAGGAGGGTGGGTGCAGGAGGAAAGAGGAGCGATTGGTGGAATGATGAAGTAAAGGGTGTGATAAAAGAGAAAAAGGTAGCTTATGAGAGGTTTTTACAAAGCAGAAGTGTTATAAGAAGAGCAGAGTATATAGAGAGTAAAAGAAAGGTAAAGAGAGTGGTGAGAGAGTGCAAAAGGAGAGCAGATGATAGAGTTGGAGAGGCACTGTCAAGAAATTTTGATGAAAATAAGAAAAAATTTTGGAGAGAGTTAAACAAGTTAAGAAAGTCTAAGGAAAGTATCGATTTGTCAGTTAAAAACAGAGTAGGGGAGTTAGTAGATGGGGAGATGGAGGTATTAGGTAGATGGCGAGAATATTTTGAGGAACTTTTAAATGTTAAGGAAGAAACAGAGGCAGTAATTTCATGCACTGGTCAGGGAGGAATACCATCTTTTAGGAGTGAAGAAGAGCAGAATGTAAGTGTGGTGGAGGTACGTGAGCCATTACGTAAAATGAAAGGGGATAAAGCAGCTGGAACTGATGAGATCATGACAGAAAGGTTAAAAGCAGGGGGGGATATAGTGTTGGAGTGGTTGGTACTTTTGTTTAATAAATGTATGAAAAAGGGGAAGGTACCTAGGGATTGGCGGAGAGCATGTATAGTCCCTTTATATAAAGGGAAAGGGGACAAAAGAGTCTGTAAAAATTATAGAGGAATAAGTTTACTGAGTATACCAGGAAAAGTGTACGGTAGGGTTATAAATGAAAGAATTAGAGGTAAGACAGAATGTAGGATTACGGATGAGCAAGGAGGTTTCAGAGTGGGTAGGGGATGTGTAGATCAAGTGTTTACATTGAAGCATATATGTGAACAGTATTTAGATAAAGGTAGGGAAGTTTTTATTGCATTTATAGATTTAGAAAAGGCATATGATAGAGTGGATAGAGGAGCAATGTGGCAGATGTTGCAAGTATATGGAATAGGTGGTAAGTTATTAAATGCTGTAAAGAGTTTTTATGAGGATAGTGAGGCTCAGGTTAGGGTGTGTAGAAGAGAGGGAGACTACTTCCCGGTAAAAGTAGGTCTTAGACAGGGATGTGTAATGTCACCATGGTTGTTTAATATATTTATAGATGGGGCTGTAAAGGAAGTAAATGCTAGGGTGTTCGGGAGAGGGGTGGGATTAAATTTTGGGGAATCAAATTCAAAATGGGAATTGACACAGTTACCTTTTGCTGATGATACTGTGCTTATGGGAGATTTTAAAGAAAAATTGCAAAGGTTAGTGGATGAGTTTGGGAATGTGTGTAAAGGTAGAAAGTTAAAAGTGAACATAGAAAAGAGTAAGGTGATGAGGGTGTCAAATGATTTAGATAAAGAAAAATTGGATATCAAATTGGGGAGGAGGAGTATGGAAGAAGTAAATGTTTTCAGATTCTTGGGAGTTGACGTGTCGGCGGATGGATTTATGAAGGATGAGGTTAATCATAGAATTGATGAGGGAAAAAAGGTGAGTGGTGCATTGAGGTATATGTGGAGTCAAAAAACGTTATATATGGAGGCAAAGAAGGGAATGTATGGAAGTATAGTAGTACCAACACTCTTATATGGGTGTGAAGCTTGGGTGGTAAATGCAGCAGCGAGGAGACGGTTGGAGCGTGTTAGATAGGAGTGAATGGAGACGAATGGTACTTGGGACCTGACGATCTGTTGGAGTGTGAGCAGGGTAATATTTAGTGAAGGGATTCAGTGGGTGCGGGAGGGAAGAGGAGCGATTGGTGGAATGATGATGTGAAGAGAGTAGTAAGGGAGAAAAAGTTAGCATATGAGAAGTTTTTACAAAGTAGAAGTGATGCAAGGAGGGAAGAGTATATGGAAAAAAAGAGAGAGGTTAAGAGAGTGGTGAAGCAATGTAAAAAGAGAGCAAATGAGAGAGTGGGTGAGATGTTATCAACAAATTTTTTTGAAATTAAGAAAAAGTTTTGGAGTGAGATTAACAAGTTAGGAAAGCCTAGAGAACAAATTGATTTGTCAGTTAAAAATAGGAGAGGAGAGTTATTAAATGGAGAGTTAGAGGTATTGGGAAGATGGAGGGAATATTTTGAGGAATTGTTATATGTTGATGAAGATAGGGAAGCTGTGATTTCGTGTATAGGGCAAGGAGGAACAACATCTTGTAGGAGTGAGGAAGAGCCAGTTGTGAGTTTGGGGGAAGTTCGTGAGGCAGCAGGTAAAATGAAAGGGGGTAAGGCACCCGGGATTGATGGGATAAAGATAGAAATGTTATAAAGCAGGTGGGGATATAGTTTTGGAGTGGTTGGTGCAATTATTTAATAAATGTATGGAAGAGGGTAAGGTACTTAGGGATTGGCAGAGAGCATGCATAGTTCCTTTGTATAAAGGCAAAAGGGATAAAAGAGAGTGCAAAAATTATAGGGGAATAAGTCGTTGAGTATACCTGGCAAAGTGTATGGTAGAGTTATTATTGAAAGAATTAAGAGTAAGACGGAGAATTAGGATAGCAGATGAACAAGGAGGCTTTAGGAAAGGTAGGGGTGTGTGGACCAGGTGTTTACAGTGAAACATATAAGTGAACAGTATTTAGATAAGGCTAAAGAGGTCTTTGTGACATTTATGGATTTGGAAAAGGCGTATGACAGGGTGGGTAGGGGGGCAATGTGGCAGATGTTGCAGGTGTATGGTGTAGGAGGTAGGTTACTGAAAGCAGTGAAGAGTTTTTACGAGGATAGTGAGGCTCAAGTTAGAGTATGAAGGAAAGAGGGAAATTATTTCCCAGTAAAAGTAGGCCTTAGACAAGGATGTGTGATGTCACCGTGGTTGTTTAATATATTTATAGATGAGGTTGTAAGAGAAGTAAATGCGAGGGTCTTGGCAAGAGGCGTGGAGTTAAGAGATAAAGAATCACACATAAAGTGGGAGTTGTCACAGTTGGTCTTTGCTGATGACACTGTGCTCTTGGGAAATTCTGAAGAGAAGTTGCAGAGATTGGTGGATGAATTTGGTTTAGGGTGTGCAAAAGAAGAAAATTGAAAGTGAATACAGGAAAGAGTAAGGTTATGAGGATAACAAAAAGATTAGGTGATGAAAGATTGGATATCAGATTGGAGGGAGAGAGTATAGAGGAGGTGAATGTATTCAGATATTTGGGAGTGGACATGTCAGCGGATGGGTCTATGAAAGATGAGGTGAATCATAGAATTGATGAGGGGAAAAGGGTGAGTGGTGCACTTATGAGTCTGTGGAGACAAAGAACTTTGTCCTTGGAGGCAAAGAGGGGAATGTATGAGAGTATAGTTTTACCAACGCTCTTATATGGGTGTGAAGCATGGGTGATGAATGTTGCAGCGAGGAGAAGGCTGGAGGCAGTGGAGATGTTCATGTCTGAGAGCAATGTGTGGTGTGAATATAATGCAGAGAATTCGTAGTTTCGAAGTTAGGAGGAGGTGCGGGATTACCAAAACTGTTGTCCAGAGGGCTGAGGAAGGGTTGTTGAGGTGGTTCGGACATGTGGGAGAGAATGGAGCAAAACAGAATAACTTCAAGAGTGTATCAGTCTGTAGTGGAAGGAAGGCGGGGTAGGGGTCGGCCTAGGAAAGGTTGGAGGGAGGGGGTAAAGGAGGTTTTGTGTGCGAGGGGCTTGGACTTCCAGCAGGCATGCGTGAGCGTGTTTGATAGGAGTGAATGGAGACAAATGGTTTTTAATACTTGACGTGCTGTTGGAGTGTGAGCAAAGTAACATTTATGAAGGGGTTCAGGGAAACCGGCAGGCCGGACTTGAGTCCTGGAGATGGGAAGTACAGTGCCTGCACTCTGAAGGAGGGGTGTTAATGTTGCAGTTTAAAAACTGTAGTGTAAAGCACCCTTCTGGCAAGACAGTGATGGAGTGAATGATTGTGAAAGTTTTTCTTTTTCGGGCCACCCTGCCTTGGTGGGAGTCGGCCAGTGTGATAATAAAAAAAAAATTCAGGGAAACCGGTTATTTTCATAGTCGGACTTGAGTCCTGGAAATGGGAAGTACAATGCCTGCACTTTAAAGGAGGGGTTTGGGATATTGGCAGTTTGGAGGGATATGTTGTGTATCTTTATACGTATATGCTTCTAAACTGTTGTATTCTGAGCACCTCTGCGAAAACAGTGATAATGTGCGAGTGTGGTGAAAGTGTTGAATGATGATGAAAGTATTTTCTTTTTGGGGATTTTCTTTCTTTTTTGGGTCACCCTGCCTCGGTGGGAGACGGCCGACTTGTTGAAAAAAAAATATATATATATGTATATATATATATATATATATCTATATATATATATATATATATATATATTATATATATATATAATATATATATATATATATATGTATGTATATATATATTTATATATATATATATATATATATATATATATATTATATATATATATATTTTATATAATATATATATATATATATATTTGTTCCTGTCATTTTGAGAGTCCCCCAATTTGCTCTTCCTATCTATTCTGGGCAATATGTGCAGAAGTTACATAAATTTATTGCGAAACTTTTAAAAAGGACCTAATTTTATAAGAGTTCTTGCTAACTGACCAGTTTTACCTATTCGGCACGAGATATATATGATGGGAGGGAGAGAGTGTGGCACCAGGGCCTCTTAGCAGAACTGCAAACTCTGGGTATTGCAGGCTCTACGCTATTTTTTTTTTTATTTTTATTGAAAAACCTTACAAAAGTTCAAAAGAAACATAATAATAGTAAAAGAATACAAAAACATAATAGATTCCACTACTAGCACCAGGTTATTCCTGGAGATGGCAAGTACTATTACAACAGCCACTGTAACAGACAGTACACGCAAAAAACTAACTCACTAGGTCATTACTGTCATTGATAGCACCACCACGCAAATGTGCATAATAAAACTCCTAAGGAAACCTTAAATAGTTTTACAGTAATTAGGAGTACCATGTCATAACTATTACAACAAATACATCATACAAACTGCACAACATCACAAGGTTACTATAGTAAAGGTAGTAACACTTGACTAAAGCCATAGCAACAATTCTCACACACAAAATATACTACAGTATAGAATACTATACTATCGCTTTTGCGGCACCTTGTTCTACAGTCGATCAACCAACAAATAGACACTATTCAACTTGACTGGTAGCAGTACACGTATTGTAACATACCTACCCTATACGAGACAGCCTGCTACAAAAGGCTGCCCTCCAGAACTTCCCCATAAGTCCTCAAAAGCCACCGCCTCCCCCTCCCTTGTGCCTCAGCCTAAAGGAATGCACACTGCACATATGCAGTATAATGTGATCCTTTATTGACAACGTTTCGCCCACACAGTGGGCTTTTTCAAGCCACAAACAGATCTACCTGGGGTGGAAGGTACGCGAGTATTTATAGTCAGGTTCAGAATGCTGAGGTCAGGTGGTGAATGCTGCATCTGATGATGTACCGAGTGGGGTTATAGAGTCTAAAACCTTGGGTAGCTTGGAAGAGAGATTGGATAAGTTTGTGAGCAGACCTTCTGCAGTGTTCTTCCATTTCTATGCTCTTATGTGGAATAGCGATGAAGAAGCTTCTTCGCAAGTGGTTCAGCTATGTAATAGAAGCCACTATTCTGGTTGAAGTTGTCGGATATAGAGATAAGTGATGATTCCAGGATTCTTCGGTATTGAGTGTTGTCTTCTGTAGCGATAAATCTTGAGTTTGTGTAGTTTATCAAGTGGTTGTGTGAATTACGGTGTTGTACACAGGCATTCCTTGTATCGTCAGACCTGCTTGCGTACTGGTGTTCTGAAATACGTGTTTGGAGGCCCCTTGATGTTTCGCCCACGTATAATTGTCGAGAAGAGATACATAGTCCTCCCCACCAACTCCATTGCCAAACACGTTTCCAACATCTTTTCCAATACCTCATTCCAAGTATCTACCTCCACAACCACGACCATCAAGGACATTACCAGTGATAGACAGGACAAGCTTCCACCCTCTGCAAGGGTGTACATAATCCCTTGTAATGACTGCAACAAATTATACGTCGGCGAAACATCAAGGGACCTCCAAACACGTATTTCAGAACACCAATACGCAAGCAGGTCTTACGATACAAGGAATGCCTGTGTACAACACCGTAATTCACACAACCACTTGATAAACTACACAAACTCAAGACTTATCACCACAGAAAACAACACTCATTACCGAAGAATCCTGGAATCATCACTTATTTCTATATCCGACAACTTCAACCAGAATAATGGTTTCTATAACATAGCTGAACCACTTGCGAAGAAACTTCTTCATCGCTATCCCACATAGGAACATAGGAATGGAAGAACACTGCAGAAGGTCTGCTCACAAACTTATCCAATCTCCCTTCCAAGCTACCCAAGATTTTAGACTTTATAACCCCACTCGGTACATCATCAGATGCAGTATTCTCCACCTGACGTCAACATTCTGAACCTGAATATAAATACTCGAGTACCTTCCACCCCAAGTAGATCTGTTTGTGACTTGAAAAAGCCCACTGTGTGGGCGAAACGTTGTCAATAAAGGATCACATTATACTGCATATGTGTTTATATTTCCACACTGAACCCTGCTGGCTTCGCCATCACCTTCTACATATTCCCCGTCTCGGCAAGTATTATAGCCAATCATACTTTCTAAGCACGTGCCCATGCCATACAAGAACATCTACCTGAAAGACTTGGTAAACCAATCCCATTCTCTGCTCAGACGTTGTGCTGAGCGTTTGTCAGCTGCTTATGCTCAGTCACGACACCTGGTGGAGGAGTTTTTGATACATCAACAACAATGGCGACTGCGTTTCACTGGAGAGTTAATACTGTTTGTATTGAACTAATACGAGGCTCAATCACCAGCGCATCGATTAATGTGTTAGTGCCAGCGATCATTCGTGATACATATGGCATCCAACGTGAATCCCTGTGTGGCGTCGCCTTGAATGGACTTTCCCGGATTTTCATCAAGTTTTGTGATACTCAGACCTACTAGCAGATGGTCAACCAGTACCAGGATGCAAGCAAGCAAGTCACCCCGGCAGTCACTGTCCAGTTGCATGACGTTTCACGATACTTTACGTGGGTACATGTACGAAACGTGCCTTTTGAGGCCAATGAAGTCGATATACGTGGCGATTTTGAACGTAATGGGAAGATCCACCAGGTTACTATGGGTCGGTGGTCTGACGGCCTCTATGCTGGTCTTCAAGAGGGGTCCTTCACCTTGAAAATGTCCCTACCCCAGCCGATTCCTTCGTATGTACACATGGAGGATTTTCATTTTCAGGTGTACGTTACGTATCCTGGACAGAGACGAACTTGCCGCCTCTGCGGCGCTGTGGATCACATGGCGGCACAATGTGTTCAGTGCCAGCCGCCCTCTGGACGTGGTCGTCGTCCGGACGGCGAGGTTCCCCATCAGACTCTGGAAGACGAAGCTGTTGAGGACTTGCCGCGCCTGACATCGTGGAGTGCTGAGGTTGATCGGGCCATGATGTTAGAGTCATCTTGTGTGACTCTACCTGGGACTGTCTCCTTTGATGAGGCGGAACATGTGAGAAGTGAGATCCCTCTAGCAAGAGAAGCAGGTGACATGGAGGCCAATATTGTATCTACATTGAGCGACCTTTTAGCGTCGCAAGAGTGTGATCCTGTGCCGTGTGTGCCTTTGTTGAAATGTTCAGGTGAGGAGAGAGTACGTTTAGATGATGTTGATCAGTTAGCTAACGTGCGAGATTTGGAGGGTCCGAGGGTTCACACTGTTCAGGCTGACATTCACAAAGAGAACACCCCAGGTACTGACATACCTGAGGATGCCGTTTCTAGGAAGCGTGCGGCTACCCCGTCCAACTCCGATGACTTCTTGACCCCTGGACAACATTCAGGGAAGAAGACGGGGTCGAAAATCACTGGTGGGGGGTCAATCGGGTCCAGAACAGCAGGTAATATCACAGAGAAAGCTAACGGTATGGGAGGTGCCTTAGGTGCTTGCCGACGCAAAGAGAAAAAGGGAGTGGTGGGCCCCTAGAGGAAAGCCACCGTTGGCAAAGTTAGGTGTGTAACTATTAGTGCTAATGGTTTGAAAACTCTCAGAAAGTGTGTGCAGGTACGTGAGTGGCTGAATCGCTTTTCAGTGAATGTGTGTTTTTTTGCAAGAACATAACCATAAAGTAGGAAGTTTGTTTGAGATGGATGGTTATGATATTTATATGACTCACTCAAGACATCTGAAAGGTGGAGTGGCTGTGTTGATAAAAGCGACCAGCTCATTTGAGATGAAACATTGGGAGGAGAGGGGAGGGTTGGGTGGTGCGAGTCGTGGGAGATTGGGGTAGTAGAAGGGTTGGTTTCGTATGAGTGCATGGGCCGACCGAACATGATGTTAATATCAAAAATACTATTTGAGGTCCTTGCCAGATATTACAGTGGTCGGTGGTGATTGGAACTGTGTGGTGCGCTGTAAAGACGTTGAGCTGAGGGGGGCGGGTTTTTGTTCGATTATTTTGGGTGATTTGTTGTCTGGGCTGGAGACATGCTTTCGTGCGTAGGAGCTATGTGGCGCGCTTAGATAGGGTGTATGTGTCTCGGCGGGTGGTCGTAATCAATGTGTGCGTGTTGAATGTCTATTTCTCCGACCACCGCAGAGTTCTTGTGGACCTTGACTGAGGGGGGTCTCCCGAACCATTTTAAGGGATATTGGAAGTTAAATACACGGCTGCTACACAGTGCAGATGATAGGATACTATTTGAGAACTTATGGGCGTCTATGGGAGTAGACTCCTGGGAGAGGTGGGATTTAGTTCGACAATGTGTTGAGGTTGTGAAGCCTCGAATTAAGAATTTTTATGTGCATTGGGGTAAGGAGGCCTCTCGCTTGGGGTATGGTTGTCTGTGGTACCTGGAAGGTTGTTTACAGCATTGTTATGCACAGGGAGAGGTGTCTGGAATTTACCCAGTGGACGAGATTGATACTTTTAAAGAACAAATCCAGGTATTGAAAAATAAGGTTTTTGATGGGGCGTGTATTTTGGGTGGGGTGGAGGAGGCTTTGTGGGGTGATAAGCCATGTACTTGTGTCTTATGTAGTCAGGCACAAAGGCGAATTGCGACTGAAATTGTTAGTTTAGTGGTGCAGGGTGGAGTTGACAGGTATGGTGAGGGTCAGGTCTTAACAACTGAAGGAATAAGTTTTTATATCGATACATGGTGTAAGCTCCAAATCGAAAGTAAAGATGTGAGTGAGCATCCGATACAGGAATTGGGGCGGGGTGTATGATGCGATTTGAATGAGCATGATTGCCTTCTCATGGGCAGGCCTATAACCGAGGCGGAGGTGTGGGAGGTGTTGCAGAGAATGAACAAGGGAAAGGCGCCAGGCATTGACGGCATCCCCTGTGAATTTTATATCCAACATTGTGAGGTAATACGGACTTTTATGGTTCATTTACTCAATGCGATGAAGGGGGGGGGTTAGGTTTGTCTCAGCATATGGTGGTTTTGGTGTTAGTTAGAAAATCTGACGTACCCTTAGCGATTAAGGACTATCGGCCCATATCGCTAATGTGTAGTGACTATAAACTATATGCAAAAATTTTGATGAATAGTATTAAGAAAGTATTTAATAAGGTAATCCATAAGGGTCAGTTTGGTGTGCCGGGTAGGTCGATGTATGATGGTCATGGGAATATCAGGGAGATTGTCGAGGAATGCGGAATGAGGGGCGTGGGTGGTGGTTTAGCTTTAGACTGGCAAGCTGCTTTTGATAGTGTGGAAAGGGAGGTGCTGTGGAAGTTCATGAGATGGCAGGGTTTTTGAAATGAGGACGTCATGTGGGCCTGTTCGTTGTACAATGGTGCTGGTTTTAAAGTACAAATTAATGGGAAGTTAGGTGTCTTTGTTCACTTGAACAGAGGCATTTGACAGGGATGCCCCATGTCTCAAATGCTTTTTGCTTGTATGCAGGACCCTTTTTACTAGGCTGTTTGTGGACGGGGAGTGTCAGCATAGTTGCTGATCCCCCTTACATGTGTTGTATATCCATGTGTTATATAGAAGATCCCTATGAGGCCTAGTGACTGTATGACGTCACGGGGTGCAGCATGAGTGAGTGAGAGGCGCTGCGTCATCCTCACTCCACGGATAGACATACAAGCAGGCACAACAAGGCAGGCCTGGACTCCCATCACAGTCTGACAATATAGTATTACCATCCACAAGCGTGTTTACCTACAACCATCATATCTCCTACCGAACCCCCACGTCATGAGTAGATACGTCGTGGGGTTCGAGCAGTGGTCGACCGGCCCTTGTAGGTTATGTAGATGATACTACTGTGCTATTACGTACGAGGGAGCAATTGGGTTTTGTTGGGAGACTTGTTGATGTATTTGATAAGGCTACGGGGATGTGTGTTAATGGAGAAAAATCTAAGATTATGGAGTTGGGAGAGTGGGTGGGAGAAGGGGTGGGTACAGAGACGTGGACGGTGGTAGATCGTATCACTATATGTGGTATTCAGTATATGCGAAAGGCTGATCAGACTAGGGCATGTAATTCGAGGAGGGTGGTACACAGTGTCTTGAGGCGCTTAAATAGACTACGGCCGCGACATTTGACCCTGCACCAGAGAGCACTGGTCATTAATGTTCTGCATTATGGCAAAGTATGGCATGTTGCTGCACTGTATCCTCTGTTGCAGGGGGATGTCAAACGTCTTTTGCATAGAGTTCATAGATTTTTGTGGGGCTCGGGTTGTGATTGGCTCACAAGAGCGGTGGTAGAGACACCAATGCATCAGGGAGGGTTACGTCTCATTCCTCTAGAGGCTCTTGTCATAGCATGTTACGTGAAGCGTCGTTTTTTCCAACTGGGTGGGATGCATGGTGGGTTAACTGAAATGTTTCACGACCTTCACAAGTGGTGAGGTGGAGGGATTTAATTAGGTGCAAGTCGATGCTCTGCGTGTTATTGCGCATGCGGGTTGTGCGGCGTGTTAAATTATGTACTTTGGAAAGGGCGGGTATGGAGAGAGTCGTGGTGCGAGTTGAAGGAATGTACCCCATGTACGCGTGGAGTGATATATGGAGGCGGGTTCAACGGTTGCGTCTCCTTCCTCAAGTACGGGAAGTGGTTTTTAAATTTTTGCATTTAATCCTGCCATCCGGGGTGGTGTTGTATAATAGGCATTTAGGGGAGGACCGGGATTGTTCGGCGTGCAGGGTGGAGGAATCTCCTTTTCACGTTGTGTATTTCTGTGAGGCTTTAGGTATGGTACGTGAGTGGCTCAGTAGGGTTTTGCGCTTGGTGGGGGGGGGCCGAGATGTTTATCAGCGCTCCGAGCATTGAGTTTTGACGTAGGTGGGGTTGACATGCGTATACAACGTGCTGTGTCGTACGTTGTGGCCGATTATATTTGTGTCATGGGCTATGAGGCACATTGAAGGTAATAGTAGAATTTGGGTTTTAGCGGGAACGATTTATAGGACAAAGTGTGGAAATAAGTTTGTATATAATGGGAGATGGGAGAAAGACTTCCCGTCTTAATATAAAGCCTTGGAGTTAAGGGATTTGAGAAAGTTTGTGAGCGTTCAGTGGGTAATCTAACGGGCTGGTCAACTGTGACTAATTGTGTATAATAGTTATGTGAATGTTTTGTTATCTCTGTGTTTATATACGTCCCCTATGTGATGATGACATTGCTATATCTGTTAAGACTTTGTATGTACAGAGGTTAAAAGGTCTTCTGCCATTTATCTCTCGATACAAGTCATTGGTGCATATTGTATAGATGTGTTTCCTAGCAAAGGTGATTGGTTCTTATTTTATGTTTATATTTTATGCTGTGTTATAGTGTGTTTTTCAGTAATATTATATTATATTACATGTAACTGATTACATTATTTTTTCTTTGTGTTTATTTGAGATGTAAAATATCACATCGTAGTTTTGTTTTGTCATATTGGATAATTTTATTTTGTGATTTGTAGTGTTATCCCGTTTCCTTCTTTGAATTGTACATATCTATGTCTATGCTAAGACCTCGTGTTAATCGCCTAAATTAATGCTTGAGTATCGTGGTGCTCTGTTGGGCACCTGAGATCTTACATTAAGTCTTACATACGTGTGTGTTGACAGGCGGAAGCCTCACCTAGTATGTGCCTGATGTAGTGTCATGTTGTGTATACGTGTGTGCTTGTGTATGTGTGTCATTGTGTGTGTGTGTTTTTATCACAATGTTACATTG
Source organism: Cherax quadricarinatus (assembly GCF_026875155.1). Taxonomy (NCBI): domain Eukaryota; kingdom Metazoa; phylum Arthropoda; class Malacostraca; order Decapoda; family Parastacidae; genus Cherax; species Cherax quadricarinatus. The sequence goes on along the minus strand of NC_069436.1, from coordinate 41,154,714 downwards.
TACAATCTTTATAATTTCCAGTGTTTGATGTGTTTTTGTAATATATAACCTTGTTAGTGGCGTTATTAAATAAAAAGAACAATACCACTGTAATATACGGTGTGTTGTGTGTGAGATTGTAATACCACTGTAATATACGGTGTGTTGTGTGTGAGAGTGTAATACCACTGTAATATACGGTGTGTTGTGTGTGAGAGTGTAATACCACTGTAATATACGGTGTGTTGTGTGTGAGAGTGTAATACCACTGTAATATACGGTGTGTTGTGTGTGAGAGTGTAATACCACTGTAATATACGGTGTGTTGTGTGTGAGAGTGTAATACCACTGTAATATACGGTGTGTTGTGTGTGAGAGTGTAATACCACTGTAATATACGGTGTGTTGTGTGTGAGAGTGTAATACCATTGTACTGTATGGTGTCATTATGTGTTACGATTAAGTGAGATTCTTGTGCATTAACCTTTTTTCGCGTATCTTTTTAATATATTTTTGTCACCTTGTATCGCACTGTTCTAAATAAAATTAAAAAAAAAATAAACAATCCAGCACACGCTGGCAAATCCCCCTCGAGACACTGCCAGGCTGTACCAAGGAGACCTAAGATATAAGAACCATTGACGGCCGGAACACACTCAGGGACACAGTAATGACTGGCATGATCGATGTTACACCCCCTCTACCCATTTCACATCCAAGCCAACAACATCCATTAACCATCACTCCTCCCCCCCCTCCTGCTGCAACTCCTGTCATACAACTAGTTCACTTGCACTCCCGATCATCGCTGTCCACCAGCCCCTTGGTGTCCTGTCCCAACCAATCCGCTAAGCTTTGCCACCGTCATACCGCGATAACCCTCAGGAAAACACTCGACCCACCTACTACCATAGACACTTCTATTTCTACACATTGTCCCGTACAACCGTGCAGCCAACACACTGACCCTACTAGTGTCCTGCACCTCTCGCATTCCCCAAGACATGTACAAATAATCCACCATGATATATCTTAATGCACGTGCCACCTCTTGTGTCATCCCATCCACGTCGAGGAGTAATGTCCTTAAAGTGGTCACCCTTCCCCCCCCCCCAACATCCCAAATACTTCCCTCGTCCACAACCTTACCGCTTCTAGAGTAGGACAAAAGTACACCGCGTGAAACGCCATTTCCTCATCACCACAATGCACACAAGTTGCATTCTGTACATAACCCATTTTCCATAATATCACCTTAGACGCCAGGATCCCCATGATGAATCTATACACCACCTCATGCAGCTTAGCGGGAATACGAAGCTGCCGGAATTCCTCCCATATCCCCTTATATGTAGGATAAACCACCACCCCTGACAATACTGTCCGCCGGAACCCAACACTCACCAGCCTCCCTATGCGCATATTGCATACATTCCTAACCTGTAACACATATTGCAGCAAGTCCTCACACGCCTCCAGCTCTTTCCATGCCACCAACACCAGACTTCTCTCGTGACCTCTCCCACCCTGCAGCCTCTAGCCCCCCTAGTCTTAAGTAACACGCCCAGACATAAATTGCTCTCACCCTAGGTCCCAAAGCTTGCAAACCTAAACCCTCCATGCATACTCCAGACATCACTACCTCACGACCCAGCCATGCCCGTCCATATCCCCAAATATACCTCAACAGCCTTCCCTGTATCTCTATTACATCACAGGACCACAAAGGATATAGAGCTGCCACTCCCCAGACCTTACTGTACACAAGTGAGTTCACTACCATCACCCATTGGTGCAATGAGGAATCCCCGGCTCATAGTCCCTGCAGTCTGCCCAGCACCTTATCCCGTACCGCCACCGAATTAACCTCCATGCTTGCCTGTTTGTCCGCCAAATACACAATCCCACATATCCTAATCCTATCCACACATGTCCATCCTAACCCCTCACCCATTCTCCCCCCTACCCAGCTCCCCACCTGCAGCAACATCGACTTACGCCCCAAACCTTTCAAGGACCTCTCCCATGTAAATGAAATCCTCCTGTGCACTAATCAGTGCACAGGAGGAGTGGGGTACGTTGTATCATCAACGTACCCCACTGCACGCCCTCCTGACTCATCATTGCACCTCCTTCTCCACTCATGATCTACCAGCTCATAAAACGGATTCTGTACACATGCAAACAAGATTTGGGAAAGTAGGCACCCCTGCCGCAAACCTTGTTCCATGCATATATTACCCCCCAGTCGCCCATTCACCTGAACCCTCATCATTGCCCTGGCATACAATGCCTCCACCCATCCCACTACTTTTGCACCAAAACCCAAGCCATGTAAACACTCCCTTATAAATCCCCTGTCCACACAATCATACGCAGTTTCCCAGTCCATACCGAGAACCCCCCCTCCCCCACCCCCCTTCAGAAAATCCCAGATACGGCCATGCCCCTCCTTCATACTTCTCCCAGGAATTCCATACTGTCCTTCATGTAAAACCAACCCTTGAACCCCCTTCAAGTGATTGCCCAATATCTTTGCAAACACCTCGTAATCAGCACACATTAAAGAAATTGCTCTGTTAGCGTTCAGAGCGTGCTGCCCTCCCTTCTTATGAACCAGCATTACAACATCCGTTCGTTGGGACTCACCCATTCTCCCACCAGCCGACATATTATTTAGAACACCAACAAAAACATGCCTGATGCATCCCCAATGCGTCCTGTAAAATTCAACTGGCAACCCATCAATACCTGGCGTCTTGCCAGTCCACTTTCCAAAAATCGCCGCCACCAACTCCTCACAAATATCCTGCATCCTCTCTCTAACCTTCGTTCCCAACACATCACGAATCCCCCTTCCCCTGCCAACCCCCGCGGATCGTTACCCATTCACCCCCTCCATTTTTCCCGAAACCAAGCATCGACGTAATAGCCCATGCTTTCTGTGGTGGCAAAGACTGTGCCATCCTGGTATCCCCCCACCCCAGAACTTGCCACCAATTGCAGCATGGTTGTCACAGCACGACGTTCTCGGAACTTGAGTAACACGAACCCAGATGGCTTGTCGCCCCATAGTACGTCTTCCAAACTGTTCAATAATGTATCCCATCGAAACGTTCATTGTGAATGTCAGCAAGTCTATCCCTTATGAATTCCACTTACCCACCTGCCCCACTCCCCTTGTCATAACAATTCTTTAGCTGAGATTCCAAATAATTTTGCAAGCCATTATGTCATCTCGCTTCCTCCCTCCCCCTGCCTCGGAAATAGATCGCAATGCGAGGCTTTGCTTGCAACTCCCACCAGTCAACGAGCTGCAGTACCCTGTCCCTTCCCTCCATGAACCTACCCCACCACTCCTCGAAACCCATACCCCCTTTCTCACCCCTAAGCAATCCTACGTTTAACTTCCAATAACCAGCGTGAATTCTAACCACTCTCTCCCACTGCAAAACAGCAATTACTGCTCTGTGGTCCGAAAAGCCTACATCGACTGTCTGCATGTCCTTCACCTCTATACCCAGCATTACATAAATCCTGTCTCGCCTGACGAAAGTGCTCTCTGTTGCTAAGCCACCCACCCCCACAACATCCACAACACCGACATCCTGCAATGTGTCCTGCAGAACCTTCAGAACGCACCCTGCCCCCTCAGTTCCACATCCCTTTCACGAATTACACAATTCCAATCCCCGCCCATGATCGTGACTGCCAGCAATGGCCGTAAATTATACAGTAGTTCATCCCTCACAAAATCTGCTTTTACCCGTATGTTACCCGACACCGGCATATGTACGCCTATGAGACAAATGCGTCTCTCGCCCCATACCCCATCTACCCTCCTCCCAATCTGTGACACCCAAGGGGCTGGTGTCCTTGATCGCTATCGCCACCCCCCACCTTTTAACTGTCTGGCAGCACTAACATACACCTTATAGCCATCCAACCTCAAATCACATCCCAACCGAAAATTGTGTTCTTGTGAAAAACACACATCAACCTGGAACCTTCTCTGAAACCAAACCAACCACACATGCTTGATCTCTGACCTGATACCATTCATGTTAAGTGTGACACTCCGGAAAGCTATATAAACGACGGCTTCCCTCTATGCCACTGTGGTTTACTCATAGCACCTTTCCCCGTTCAGCGCCCAGGCACCTCACAGGTCTTTACCTGTTCACCCTCACCCTCCCGCACCCGTCCACTGCGTATCTCTGATGTCACTGGACGAGTCCGTTCCTCCTTCAACTCCTCCACCGCTCATGCCTTTTTCCCCGGGCGCTGGCCTGGCGTGAGAACCTCCTCGACCTCCGCCATTCCAGCCATTCTCTTTCTGGAGCCACCACTCACACTCATTTCCACTTCCTGGACTTGCTCCTGATGTACCTCCACCTGCACAACCTGCTGCAAGGTACCTATGCGACTGAACCATCGTGGCTGCCTCACCTTCACTGAACTCACCAGTCATAGACGCACCCAAAAAATCCTGGATTACCTCCTCCACGAAGCGCTCCTGAGGTACACCGTCCTTACACACTTGCTCTCCTGACAATTCGTCGACAGCCTCTGATCGCTCTGGGAGCATACACACCATTTAGCAGGCTGCTCCGCACGGTCTACCTCCTCACTCCAACAACCTCTCCTCAAGTCCGCCATGTCGCCCACCTCAGGCTCTAAATCACACAATCGTTGCTCCACTGCCGACAACCCAGGCCCCCTGGGCGGCTGCCACCTCGGACTCTGTGCCGCCATATGATCATACGAGCAACACAGGCGACACGTCCACCGCTGACCAGCATAATGCACACAACATGCGTCCTGTATCCCGCCAACGTCATGTATGATAGGATCGGTGAGGCCAGACATTTTGAGGGTGCAGGATCCCTCAGGGAGCCCCTCGTATGGCCCTTCCTTCCAGACTCCCATCGTCGCCGAATGGTCTCGACCATAACTGTTAAATGCCTCCTTCAGCCCATACACAGTTGCTTCAAAAGGCACATTACGCACCTTAACCCATGTGTAATACTTGGAAACATCGTGCAAGATGACGTCCACCGCTAAGTTGACTGTCATTCTCCTCTCATGGAATTCTTCGACGATCTTGTCATAGAATTCGGCACGATTCAATTTAACGAAGATCCTTGACATCCCGTTGAGCGCTACACCTTATAATTCCTTTGTAGGTACGCCGTAGACGTCTCTGAAGATGGTCGGCAATAAGACGTGCATTGTTGCAGTACTAAGCGTGCCTATGACCAGCTCTATGCAGACGGTGTTTACATGGCATTCCCCTCCCTCCGCCATCTTGTCGGTGCACTGCCCAAAAGAAACACCAGAGAGGAGGTGTAGCAGTGCAGGCGAGCGTCCTCTCTCCCCGGTGGTTGAGAGGCGAATGCTCTATCCTATTTCTCCTCAGTGATTACCTCCATAGTAGATCTCTAAGGGTAGTTTTCAATGGAACAGAATCAGCAAGACATCCAATTGGGGCAAGTGTTCCACAAGGAAGCGTGCTAGGACCATATATATATATATATATAATATATATATATAATATATATATATATATATATAATATATATAATATATATATATATATATATATATTATATAATATATATATATATATATATATATAATATGCAAAACAACCACTCTGAAAGAATAGAGAAATTCCAAGCGCTTTCGTGACTAATCACATTATCAAGGAACTATGAAAGTAAAGCATCCAAGGAAGCTATATAAGGGGTCTGGCCAGCACCTCACTATCAGATCCCACAACGGTTAAACACCTGACGAGCGCTGACCCAACTTGGATAGGTCCTTTGCACAACTCACCCCACAAACTATTCTACCCAAGAAATTTAAAAATTATTTGTCCAGTGTATTATTAAATTCTTCCCAAATTCTATTAATTATAAATGGATCTAATTTATATAAACCAAAGGAAATATTCATATTATTGTCAAAACTGCTTTTTATGAAACAAGATTCAATTATATTCCTGTCGACCATGGACTTGCTTGATACTACTTTCTCAACTTTTTGAAATCATTTGGATGGTTAAAATCTCTACATGAATAAATAGAGCATTGGAATCTTGTCCAGTTCTAATGCTATATTTATGTTGTTTTAATCTTAGTTCGAGATTTTTATCAGTTTGACCGTAATAAACTTTATCGCAAATTTTACAAGGAATCTTATAGACACATCCATCAGCATTTTGGGGGGAATTCTTTATCAAAAGTTTTTTTACTGTATCAAGATTTTTGAATACAACTTTAATATTAAAAGTCTTAAGAAGAGAAGGCATATCAACCAAGTTTTCATGGTAAGGGAGAACCAACATATTTTTAGACACATGTGCAACTCTTGGGTATCTTTATTGAGGAAACGTTTCGCCACACAGTGGCTTCATCAGTCCATACAAAGGAGAATCTTGAAGAACAGGAGGAGAATGAGGTAATCAGTCCCTCAACCTTGAGTCGATGTGGTCAGTCCATCAATCTTGAATAGAATACGGCATACGTGCTGAGAAGGAGCTTATAAACCGTTGGCAGGAGAGGTGCAGCAGTCATAGGTGGTGTAACATTTGTTCAGTGTTGAAGTAGGTCGTGCCCAAGAATTAGGCAAGCGAAGAATTCCCAAGTATTAAGATCCCAAGAAGTTGCAGTGTCTGACAGGTTTGTAGATGAATGGTTCAGAGAACCGACATGTTGATAAATTAGACACATGTGCAACTCTTGGGTATCTTTATTGAGGAAACGTTTCGCCACACAGTGGCTTCATCAGTCCATACAAAGGAGAATCTTGAAGAACAGGAGGAGAATGAGGTAATCAGTCCCTCAACCTTGAGTCGATGTGTCAGTCCATCAATCTCCTTTGTTGGACTGATGAAGCCACTGTGTGTGCGAAACGTTTCCTCAATAAAGATACCCAAGAGTTGCACATGTGTCTAATTTATCAACATGTCGGTTCTCTGAACCATTCATAACAAACCTGTCAGACACTGCAACTTCTTGGGATTCTTAATACTTAGAATTCTTCGCTTGCCTAATTCTTGGGCACGACCTACTTCAACATTGAACAAATGTTACACGACCTATGACTGCTGCACCTCTCCTGCCAACGGTTTATAAACTCCTTCTCAGCACGTATGCCGTATTCTATTCAAGATTGATGGACTGACCACATCGACTCAAGGTTGAGGGACTGATTACCTCATTCTCCTCCTGTTCTTCAAGATTCTCCTTTGTATGGACTGATGAAGCCACTGTGTGGCGAAACGTTTCCTCAATAAAGATACCCAAGAGTTGCACATGTGTCTAATTTATCAACATGTCGGTTCTCTGAACCATTCATCTACAAACATATTTTTAGTTGAATAAGGCTGGTTGTCCCTTTTTGGATTGTAAAAAGTATTTCTAGCAACTTTAAAAGATTTATCAATTACATTTCTTGGGTATTTTAAATCATTACCTATTTCATAAATTTTGGATATTTCCTCATCTATGAACTCAGGACTATAAATTCGTAAAGCTCTCAAAAACATTGATGAGAAAACAGGCAGTTTGACTCTATCTTGATGCGAGGAATTTCTCTATTCTTTCAGAGTGGTTGTTTTGCATATTCTGAAATCACCTGTTTACTATGATCTTATTGCATATATATATATAGTATATATATATATATATATATATATATATATATATATAAATATATATATATATATATATATATAAATATATATATATATATATATATATATATATATATATATATATATATATATATATAGATATACATATATATATATATATATATATATATATATATAATATATAATATATATATAATATATATATATATATATATATAAATATATATATATATATATATATATATATATATATACATACATATATATATATATATATATATAATATATATATATATATATATATATATATATATATATATATATATATATATATATATATATATATATATATATATGCAAAACAACCACTGTGAAAGAATAGAGAAATTCCAAGCGCTTTCGTGACTACACCCATTATCAAGGATAATGTGAATAGTCACGAAAGCGCTTGGAATTTCTCTATTCTTTCACAGTGGTTGTTTTGCATATTCTGAAATAACCTGTTTAGCTATCTAGCTTGTATAGCTTGTGTAGCTGCAAAACTCACTCAAGAACAAGGATCTTGAAGTAAGCATCATACCGAGCACATCGCCTGAGGCGCACAGTAAACAAATCTGTTGCAGCATACGAGCACCTGGCAAACCTGAGAATAGCGTTTCGTCATCAAAGTAAGGAGTCATTCACGTCACTGTACATCGTGTGCGTCAGGCCCATACTGGAGTATGCAGTATGGCGTGCTTTACACCTGGTCAAGCACGTCAAGAATTAGAGAAAATGCTAAGGATTGGAACAAAACTAGTTCCAGTGCTAAGGGGAATGTCCTACGAAGAAATGGTAAGGGAAATCTGCTTGACGACACTGGAGGACAGGAGGATTAGGTGAGATATGATAACGACATACAAAATACTACGAGGAAATTGATTAGGTGGACAGATAGGATGTTCCAGATATGGGGCACAGAAACAAGGGGTCACAATTGAAAGTTGAAGACTCGGATGAATCAAAGGAGTGTTAAGAAGTATTTATTTAGTCAGAGTTGTCAGGAAGTGGAATAATTTGGCAAGTGACGTAGAGGCAGGAACCATACTTAGTTTTAAGACGAGATTTGATAAAGCTCATGGAGCAGGGAGAGTGAGGACCTAGTAGCGATCAGTGAAGAGGCGTGGCCAGGAGCCATGACTCGACCACTGCAATCACAAATAGGTGAGTAGTGAGTACAAATAGGTGAATACACACACAGACACATATCCTTTCATCTCTCAGGATGATAATTCATCACACCTCTTAGGCTCGGTGGTGTAATAATGGCATCACTCTGGCCTGGGGTGCATGGAAGCAATCTCAGTGTATTAGTGCGACACAAACGCCCAAGCTTTATGAATAATATTATATTATATTATATCTTACACTGCACCTTCTGATGTTAATAGGACATTCATAAGGCTTTGTTATATCTAACAGTTATGCTAACTCTTGTCATGTACTACAGAACTAAATCTACCATCTAGCAGATCAAAATAACTTGCTTAATGTTTACTATTACGAAAGCAATCTTGTGTGAGTTTCTATTTCTAGACTATCTATAAAAACATCTTAGCAAACATCGATGCAAATTACAATGAAATCTTAGAGAAAAAAAAGTATATTTTAATGTAATTTTGTTGCAGTGTCGGTATAATGTAAACTATATACACCATTAAACACAAGAGAACTATTTAAGTGAATAGTTATGGAGTGTAATTAATGTGAGAACAGTCTACTACAACAGAATTATATGACTACACTGTATGTTGTGTGCTAGCTGTGGGCTGGAGAGTCTTAATGAAGCATTCCCTGAACGAGATAGCTGCCAGGTCAACTCTTCACTCTGAAGCATCGTAAGGCCACAGCACCACGACCAACCTGACCAATCAAAAGCAGTCGACTCACTGCTGCATGGCTCTGGATAACCATTTGTTTTAACTGCCTGAGATGACATGCTAGATCGTGGTTGTATATGGCATATTAATTACAATGTGAATTTTCGCTAACAGAAAGTGTAATGCTGTAGCATCTAGAAGATCCGACAATACATCAGCAGTGATCTTAACATATTTCACGTCTTGCTGTCCCATCCAACAATGAAAAAAAATTGCTTTAAAAAGTGATTGAATTCCAACATGAATTTAAGTTTTCGAGGCCGAGTAATAGTTAAGTTACGTAGGACATTCACTTTCTTGAACCGATATTACTGTAAGTTTCTGCATCAAGATAAAGTCCCATCACTAATGGGGTGAACTCTCGTCTCTAGAACTTTGGTTTACATCCCCGCCCCCTCACCGGAACTTTGGTTTACATCCCCGCCCCCTCACCGGAACTTTGGTTTACATCCCCGCCCCCTCACCGGAACTTTGGTTTGGAACTCATAAACAGGTGATTTCAGAATATGCAAAATAACCACTGTGAAAGAATAAGGAATTCCAAGCGCTTTCATAACTACTCACATTATCAAGGAGCAATAAAAGTAATGCATCAAAGGAAGCATATAAAGGGTCTAGCCCACACCTCACTATCACATCCCACAACAAAGCAACACCTGACGTGCACTCATAAGAAAGGGAACACTGCAGCAGGCCTGCTGGCCAAACTAGAAAAAATCCCCTAGAAACCGTTAACAGCAATTCAATAAAACAATAAAACTTCTACTGAAAGGCAAAGATGAATTAGTCAAACAATTTACTTCCACTACTTCATCTTTACCCAACTTGTATGGACTACATGTATGGACTCAGCAATAGAAATAATCAGTCAGCAATAGAAATAATTGGTCAGCAATAGAAATAATTAGTCAGCAATAGAAATAATTAGAAGTAAGGGTGGGAACCCTCTCATATGTGGTATTTTGCCAAGGAGGGGAGTTGGAAATAAAGGTTGTCCAGGGAAATTGGGGGTCAAATTTCTGGTGGAAAAATACGTAAGGAAAAGCGGTAAAATTCATTGACAAATTGGGGCCTCTTCTATGGGAGAAATGACATGTATGCTAGGGGGGGGTTCACTTACTGGTGGGGGGGTGGGAGCACTGGGAAAATGCAGTGGAGGGCAGTTACTTTAAAAGGAAAATTAGGGTATGGTTTTTTGGGAGGAAAAAAGGGGGGGAAAGGGGAAAAAAAGTTTTGGGGGAAAAAAATAAAACGGTTTGATATTAAAAGCCAAGGGGCTTAAAAAGGACAGAAAATTTAAGAAAAAAAATGGAAAAGGGAAGGGGAAAAAAAGGAGTTTTAAAAGATTACTAAGGTAGGAAAAAATAAAAAAAGGGGGATTTTGAGTTTGTTTCGTTTTAGTCATTTAGTATTTGTTCCCAGAAAGTGTTTAATTCAAAAAGTCGGGACTTGCATGCGGAATGTCATAAAAGGGTATTAAATCTGGGGGGGGGGGGGGGGGGGGGGGTGAAAAACGATTTTGGGGATGAATTTTTCCGTACATTAGAAGGGAAAGGAAAAAAAAAAAAAAGTTTCCACAAGAGAAAAGAAATTTAAAGGGGAATAACAAACAATTTTTTGGAATTTCCGGGGCTTTTTTTTAAAAAAATTTTTTTTTTGAATCATACGACTTTTAGAAGTATTTCAGGGTTTTTTTTTGAAGCAGTTTGTGACAGAATACAAGAAATAACCTCTTTACTTAGTTATGGCAAACAATGAATTCCCCTGTTAAAATTTGAAATTTCAGAGGAACTGGGTGCTAGCGACCACAAATCAATTACATTTTAGCATGAATAAGTACGATAGAGCGATAACCCAAAACTCCCAGATTTTCCTTTAGCTTACAGGGCTTAGAGAACACTTATCCTGTTGAGGGGGAAACGAAGAGAGCTATCAATATGACATTTTTAAACATTTAACATGCTGTCAAAGACTTTATCCCCATATAAAGAAATTAATCAAAAAAAATGACCCAAAATGAATAAAAAATAGGCTCAAAATCACTAGGGCATAAGAAAAGGGAAATTTTTGGCTATCAAAAGAGGGGGGGGCATTTAGAATCAATATTGACATTTAAAAGGGACATAAAAAGGGGATAAGAAAAGCAAAAGGGACTATAAATTTAAAGTCTAGGGATTCAAAACAACCCCAAAAATTTTTTTTTCCAGGTCTTAGAACAAAAGTTAAGATAAATAGGTCCCCCTTAAAAATAACTATGGGCACCTACTGACAAAGAGAATGAAATGTGCTTGTTTTTTAAAAAAATTTTTTTCTCTCATTTTTACACAGGAAGACACTAACAATATTCCAGTAATTAATTTTACAGTGGGCTAGAAGATAAATTATGTAACATCACAGTCACTAGTGAGATGGTTGTGAAGCAGATAGACAGACTAAAAAGCAAAATAATTCGCCGGTCCTGATGAGGTTTTTTCAAGGGTTCTTAAGGAAGCAAAATGGAACTCTTTTGAACCATTAACAAAATTTTTTAATTTATCTTTTCAAACAGGTGAGTGTCTGATATGTGGAAGATGGCTAATGTAACTCCTATTTTTAAAACAGGGGACAAGTCGTTACCGTCAAATTACCGCCCAATAAGCCTGACCTCAATTGTAGGCAAATTACTAGAGTCAATTATAGCCGAGATTATAAGAACCATCTCGATAAGCATAGCTTG
>NC_069436.1:41109940-41137440 GCF_026875155.1 Cherax quadricarinatus | reverse complement strand
TTTAATTACCTTCTTGCAGTAATCGACTTGGAAAGTTTGAAAGAGATAAGATTTTCTCGGATTTTTAACCAGTCCTAATTCAGAGATAACTAAGAAAACGAGTATATATAGTGGCAGGAGTCAGGTGGAGTGTCGAGTGAGTAGAGGTGGTGGAAGTAGTAGTAGTAGTGGTGGTGGTGGTGGTGGTGGTGGTGGTGGTGGTGGTGGCGGTGGTGGTGGCAGTGGTGGTGGTGGTGGTGGTGGTGGTGGTGGCAGTGGTGTGGTGGTGGTGGTGGTGGTGGTGGTGGTGTGGTGGGTGGTGGTGGTGGTGTGGTGGGTGGTGGTGGTGTGGTGGTGGGGGTGGTGGTGGTGGTGGTGGTGGTGGTGGGGGGGTGGTGGTGGTGGTGGTGGTGGTGGTGGCGGTGGTGGTGGTGGTGGCGGTGGTGGTGGTGGTGGTGTGGTGGCGGTGGTGGTGGTGGTGGTGGTGTGGTGGTGGTGGTGGTGGTGGTGGCGGTGGTGGTGGTGGTGGTGGTGGTGGTGGTGGTGGTGGTGGTGGTGGTGGTGGTTGGTGGTGGTGTGGTGGTGGCGGTGGTGGTGGTGGTGGCGTGGTGGTGGTGGTGGTGGGGTGGCGTGGTGGTGGTGTGGTTGGTGGTGGTGGTGGTGGTGGTGGTGTGGTGGTGGTGGTGGTGGCGGTGGTGTGTGGTGGTGGTGGTGGTGGTTGGTGGGGTGGTGTGGTGGTGGTGGTGGTGGTGGTGGTGGTAGGTGGTAGTGGTGGTGGTGGTGATGGTGGTGGTGTGGTGGTGGTGGTGGTGGTGGTGGTGGTGTGGTGGTGGTGGTGGTGGTGGTGGTGGGTAGTGGTGGTGGTGGTGGGGTGGTGGGTGGGTGGTGGTGGTGGTGGTGTGTGGTGGTGGTGTGGTGGTGGTTGGTGGTGGTGGTGGTGGTGGTGGTGTGTGGTGGTGGTGATGGTGGTGGCTAGTGTCTGGATGAAGTGGTTGGTGTTGGTAAGGACCTGGTTGGATCATGTATCGCGTTGATGGGTAAATTGTTGACTGGTAGAGTTGTACGTATGGATTTTGATGATGTGTGAACAACAGTGAACAGTGGCAGTTAGAATTTTGCTGTTCATCTTCTTACACAGTTACTCCTGAATGGTGTAAAATATCCATGTTGACACAGTTTTGTACTGTAATCATTTCGGACTTTTAGTAGTGTATCCTAATTCAGTAGACTGGCGCTTCTCATAACTTTTCGTCAAATCGTTTTATAATCCTCATTTGTAGATCATCTGATTTATGAATGTGTCCAATCGTTTGATGTGGAAAACCTGTTTTCGTCAACATTTTGAAGCTTTTTGCAACGTTGGTGACCTTAAAATCCAGTAATTGGCTGTTTCTCACATATATCTTGTTGTACGCACGTTCCTGCAGTCACGTATGAAGTGATGGAAAGTAGTATATTCCTGCACTTATGCTAGAATCATGCTTGGATTTTTGTACCAGGTTCCTAATTGTAGTTGATGAGCTGGTACATATTTTACCTAGTTTTCTGTCAAACATTTTTGAAACGTTAATTGCAACGTTGGTGACCTGTAAAACGATGTAACTTGGAAGCTTTTCTTCAACTTGATTGATGGTCTTGTTAACAATACGTATCGCACGTTTCCTGCAGTCACGTATGAAGTGTATGGGAAAGTGTAGTGAACTGAAAGAAAGGGTTATGTATATACATTCTTTTTCGAGGAACTACGAACTGGAAATTATGTGAGCTCTGAGAAAGAAGCCTATAACTACCCCTCTTTTAGTTCTGGTGTCAAGGTGAGAGAAGAAATGTAGAAGCTCGTTCTTGTAGGTAGGTTTACGGTAGACTTTAAAAGAAAGTCCGTTTTCACCAGCCAGTAGGAGAACGTCGAGAAAAGGTAACTGGTTGTCCTTCTCTTCCATTAGTGTAAATTTAATTAATGGTAGGTTCCAGAGTGATGAGGATAAAAAAAATAGGTAATGAGAGCATCAATATCAGATTGGAAAGAGGGAGAATGGGGGAAGTGAATATATTCAGAGATTGGGGAGTGGACTTGACACCAGATGGGTCTATGAAAGACGAAGTGAATCACAGAACTTATGAGGGGAAAATGTGAGTGGAGCACTGAGGAGTTATCCATAGAAGTAGAAAGCGGTGTGTAATAGAGTATAGTTAAACACTCCTATGTGGGTGTGAAGCGTTGGTGGTGAATATTGCATCAACGAGAAGGCTGGAGGCAGTGGAGATGTCATATCTGAGAGCAATGTGTGGTGTGAATATAATGCTCAGAATCTGTAGTTTGGAAGTTAGGAGGAGGTGCTGGGTTACTAAAACTATTACCCAGAGGGTTGAGAAGGGGTTGTTGAGGTAGTTTGGACATTTAGAGAGAATGGAACGATATAGAATGACTTGGAGAGCGTATAAATCTCTAGTGGATGGAAGACAGGGTAGGGGTCGGCCTAGGGAAGCTTAAACTTTTAGCAAGAGCGTGTGAATGTGTTAGACAGGAGCGAGTGGAGACAAATGGCTTTTAGGATTTGACTTGCTGTTGGCGTGAGAGAAGGATAATATTTATGAAGAGATTCAGGGGAAACCAGCAGACTGGACTTGAGTCCTGGAGGTGGAAAGTACAGTGCCTGCACTCTGATGGACAGGTACTGATAAGCCGCAGTTTTACAACTGTAGTGTAGGCACACCTCTGATAAGATAGACATGGAGTGAATGATGATGAAAGTGTTTCCTTTTTCTCCGAGTCACCTTGCCTTGGTGGGAACCGGCCGATATGTTATTTAAAAAAAAAAGCTCTAGCTCCATTGCATATCCAAAAGGAACTCTTGTCAAAGGATAATATTCAACCAGAAATTAAGACCACTTATCAATTTCCTTTAAATCTCCGACATAAATCGGAAGAAACTGCCGATTTATGTCAAAAGAACTTAAATATTTAAATGTCAACTTGCAAGTCTATAATTGACATAGCTGTAAGAGCAAATTTAAAATAGGTGGCGAATTTTTTGCATGAACCACATGAAGCAGTAGGAGTTACCATTAAACTTGATTATCTATCGAAATAAACCGTAAACACAAAGTTTATCGTGTAAATTTCCTCAAGTTTAATAAACGAGGTAAACTTTTGCTTTAACTTATTTGGTATGAATATTTCATCTTGTAGTTTAGTTGAGAACTAAAGTTATAAGGAAAGAAATGTTTATGTCATAGATAATGAATCATTGTCTGATTATAATGAAATTCCAAACCTCATTATAATGGTATCTTCAATTTCAGACTACCACGTTAATGTCAACTGAGGACTTTCTCAGTAATAAATGTCTCAGAAATAAATGTCTCAGTAATAAATGTCAGGGTAATAAATGTCTGGGTAATAAATGTCTCAGTAATAAATGTCTCAGTAATAAATGTATCAGTAATAAATGTCTCAGTAATAAATGTCTCAGTAATAAATGTCTCAGTAATAAATGTATCAGTAATAAATGTCTCAGTAATAAATGTCTGAGTAATAAATGTCTCAGTAATATATGTCTCAGTAATAAATGTCTGAGTAATAAATGTCTCAGGAATAGATGTCTCAGAAACAAATGTCTCAGAAATAAATGTCTCAGAAATAAATATCTGAGTAATAAATGTCTCAATAATAAATGTTTCAGTAATTAATGTTGCAGTAATAAATGTCTCAGTAGTATATGTCAGAATAATAAATGTCTCAGTAGTATATGTCAGATTAATAAATGTCACAGTAATAATTCTCAAATTTTTTTTAAAAACCGGGAAAAAATGTTTTTTTTTTTAAAAAAAAATTTCCCCAAAAATTTTTTTAAAAAAAAAAATTTTTTTAATTAAAAATTTTAAAAAAAATTTGTTTTTTAAAAAATTTTTAAAAATTTAAAAAAAAAAATTTGAAAAAAATTTTTAAAAAAAAAAAACCCAAAAAAAAAAAAAAGGAAAAATTTTAAAAAAATTAAGAAAATTTTTTAAAAAAAAAAAAAAAAAAAAAAAAAATTTAAAAAAAAAATTTGTTAAAAAATTTTCCAAAAATTTTCCCCAAAAAAAGGGCCCAAAAAAAAAAAGGGGAAAAAAAAAAATTTTTTAAAAAAAAAAAAAAATTTTTTTTTAAAAATTAAAGGTTTAAAAATTCAAAAAAAAAAATTTTTTAAAAAAAGGGGGAAAAAAAAATTTTAAATTTTTTTAAAAAAATTTTTAAAAATTTTTTAAAAAAAAAAATTAAAAAAAAAATTTTAAAAAAAAAATTTTAAAAAAAAAAAAAAAAATTAAAAATTTTTAAAAAAAATTTAATTTTTTTAAAAATTTTTTAAAAAAATTTTTTAAAAAATTTTTTTTTTAAAAAAAAATTTTCAAAATTTTTTTTTAAAAAAAAAAAAAAAAAAAAAAAAAATTTTTTTTTTTTTAAAAAAAAATTTTTTTTTTTGGAAAAATTTTTAAAAAAAAAAAAAATTTTAATTTAAAAAATTTTTTTTTAAAAAAAAAAATTAAAAAAAAATTTTTTAAAAAAGGGGTTTAAAAAATTTTAAAAATTTAAAAAATTTTTTTAAAATTTCCCCTTTAAAATTTTTAAAAAAAATTTTTTTTAAAAAAAAAAAAAATTAAAAAATTTGCCAAAAAATTTTAAAAAAAATTTTTTTAAATTAAAAAATTTTTTTAAAATTTTTTTTTTAAAAAATAAAAAAATTTTTTTCCCCAAAAAAAAGGTTTTTTAAAAAAAAAAAAATTTTTTTTAAAAAAAAATTTTTTTAAAAAAAAAATTTTTTTTTTAAAAAAAAAGGAAATTAAATGCCCAAAAAAAAAATTTTAAAAAATTTTTAAAAAAAAAAAAAAAAATTTCCTTTTAAAAATTTTTAAATAAAAAAAAATTAAAAAAAAAATTTTTTCCCAAATTAAAGAAAAAAAATTTAAAAAAAAATTTTTTAAAAAATTTTTTTAAAAAAAGGAAAAAAATTTTTTTAAAAATTTTTTTTTAAAAAAAAAATTTAATTTAAAATAAAAAAATTTTTTAAAAAAATTTAAAAAATTTTAAGGGAAAAAAAGAAAAAAAAGGTTTTTTTTTTTAAAATTTTTAAAAAAAAAATTTTAAAAAAAATTTTTAAAAAAATTTTGGTTTAAAAAATTTTTTTAAAAAAAAAAAAAATTTAAAGGAAAAATTTTTAAAAAAAATTTTTTTTTTTTTAAAAAATTTTTTTTTTTTTTTAAAAAATTTAAAAAAAGGTAAAAAAAATTTTTTTTTTTTAAAAAAAAATTTAAAAAAAAAAAAGGTTTAAAAAAAAAAATTTTCAAAAAAAAAATTTTTAAAAAAAAAAAAAAATTTTTTAAAAAAAAAAAATTGTTAAAAAATTTTAAAAGTTTTTTCCCTTTTTTTAAAAAAAAATTTTTTAAAAAAAAAATTTTTAAAAAAAAAATTTAAAAAATTTCAAAAAAATTTTCAAAAAAAAAAAATAATTTCTCAGAAAAAAAAAAAACCCCAAAAAAAATTTTAAAATTTTAAAAAATTTTTTAAAAAAATTTTTAAAAAAAAAAAAATTTTTTAAAAAGGTTTTTTAAAATTTTTTCCCAAAATTTTTTTAAAAAAAAATTTTTAAATTTTTTAAAAATTAAATGCCCCAAAAAAGCCAAAAATTTTTTTTAAAAAAAATTTTTTTTAAAAAAAAAAAATTAAAAAAAAAAATTTTAAAAATTTTTAAAAAATTTTTAAAAAAAAAAAAATTTTTTTAAAAAAAACCCCAAATAAATTTTAAAAAAAAAAAAAAAAAAAATTTTAAAAAAATTTAAAATAAAAAAAAAAAATTTCAAAAAAAAAAATTAAAAAAAAAAAAAAAAAAAATTTAAAAAAATGCCCTCATTTAAAAATTTCCCCCAAAAAATTTAAAAGGAAAACCCAAAAAAAATTTAAAAAAAAAAATTTTCAAATTAAAAAATTTCCAAAAAAACCAGAAATAAAAAAAAAAATTTGGAAAAAATTTTTTTTAAATAAAAAAAAAAAGGGAAAAAAATTCCAAAAAAAAAAAAAAAAAAAAATTTTAAAAAAAAAAAAAGGGGAAAAAATTTTTAAAAAACCAGTAAAAAAAAAAAAAAATTTCAAAAAAAATTTCCCCAAAAAATTATCAAAAAAAAAAATTTTTAAAAAATTTTAAAAAAAAAAAAATTTTTTTAAAAAAAAAAAATTTTAAAAATTTTTAAAAAATTTTTTAAAAAAATTTTTAAAAAAAAAAATTTTAAAAATTTTTAAAAAAAAATTTTTTAAAAAATTTTTAAAAAAAATTTAAAAATTTTTAATAAAAAAAAAAATTTAAAAAAATTTTTTTTTTAAAAAATTTTTGGTTTTTTTTTTTTAAAATTTGGTAAAAAATTTTAAAAAAATTTTTTTTAAAAAAAAAAATTTTTTGTAAAATTTTAAAAATTTAAAAAAAATTTTTTTAAAAAAACCCTTTTTTTAAAATAAAAAAAAAAATTTTTAAAAAAAGGGTAAAATTTAAAATTTTGTAAAAAAAAAAGGTTTTAAAAATTTTTAAAATTTTAAATTTTTTTTTTTAAAAAAAAAAAATATAATTTTAAAAATTTAAAAAAAAAATTTTTAAAAAAAATTTTTTAAAAAAAAAAAAAAAATTTTAAAAAAGGAAAATAAAAAAAAGTAAAAATTTCAGAAATAAATTTTTTAAAAAAAAAAAAAAGGGAAAAAAAAATTTTTTTTAAATAAATTTTTAAAAATTTCCAAAAAAAAAAAAAAAAAAATTTTTTTAAAAAACCCCCAAAAAAAAAAAAAAAAAAAGGCCGGAATAAAGGGAAAGTAAAAAAATTTGCCCAAAAAAAGTTCAAAAAATTTTTAAAAAAATTTCCTTTTAAAAAAATAAAAAAAAATTTTTTAAAAAAAAAAAAAAAAAAAAAAAAAAAAAAATTTTTAAATTAAAAAAAAATTTTTTTAAAATTTCAAAAAATTTCAAAAATTTTTAAAAAAAATGTTTAGAAAAAAATTTTTAAAAAAATTTAAAAAAATTTTTTTTTTTGGGGGTTTTAATTTTTCCCAAAAAAATTTTTCCCCAAAAAATTGAAAAAAAAAAATTTTAAAAAAAAATTTTCCCAAATTTTTTTTTTTAAAAATTTAAATTTAATTAAAAAAAAAAAAAATTTTTAAAAATTTTTTTTTAAAAAAAAAAATTTTAAAAAAATTTTTTAAAAATTTTTTAAAAAAAAAATTTTTTTTAAAAAAAAAAATTTTTAAAAATTTTTAAAAAAAAAAAAAAAAATTTTTTTTTGGAAAAAATTTTTTTTTTAAAAAACCAAAAAAAAAGGAAAAAAAAAAAAAAAAATTTTAAAATTTAAAAAAAAAAATTTTTAATTAAAAAAAAAAATTTCAAAAAAAAAGCCAAAAAAAAAAAAAAAGGGGAAAAATTGAAAAATTTTTAAAAAAAACCTTTTAAAAAAAAAAAAAAAAAAAATTTTTAAAAAATTTTTTAAAAAAAAATTTTTTTGGGTAAAAAATTGGGGAAAAAAAAAAATTCGAAAAAAAATTTTTTAAAAAAGGGAAAAAAATTTCCCCTTTTTTTTTTAAAAAAAAAAAAAAAAATTTTTTTTTAAAAAAAATTTTTTAAAAAAAAAAAAAATTTTTTTTTTTTTTTAAAAAAAAAAAAAAAAAAAAAATTTTTAAAAAAAAAAAAAAAAATTTTTAAAAATTTTTTAAAAAAAAAAAAAAAATTTTAATTTTTTTTAAAAAAAAATTTTAAAAAATTTTAAAAATTAAATTTCAAAAAAAAAAAATTTTTAAAATTTTTTTAAAAAAAAAAAAAAAATTTTTTTAAATTGTCCCCCAAAAATTTAAAGGGAAAAAATTTCCCCAAAAAATTTTTAAAAAAAAAGGAAAAAAATTTTTTAAAAAATTTTTAAAAAAATTTTAAAAAAAATTTTTAAAAAAAAATTTTTAAAAAAATTTTTTTAAAAGAAAAAACCAAAAAAAAAAAAATTTTTTTTTAAAAAAAATTTAAAAAAAAATTCCCAAAAAAAAAAAAAAAAAATTTTTTTTTAAAAAAAAAAAAAAAAAAAAATTTTTTTTTTAAAAAAAACTTTTAAATTTAAAAAAAAAAAATTTTTTTTTTAAAAAAAAAAAAAAAAATTTTTTAAAATTTTAAAAAAAAAAAAAAAAAAATTTTTTAAATTTTAAAAAAATTTTTTAAAAAAACCCCAAAAAAATGTTCAGAAAAAAAACCCCAAAAAAAATTTTTAAAAATAAAAAAAAAAAAAAAAATTTTAAAAAAAATTTTAAAAATTCAAAAAAAATTTTCGGAAAAAAAACCCAAAAAAAATAAAAAAAAAAAAAAATTTTTTTTTTTTTAAAAAAAAAATTTTAAAAAAAAAGGTAAAAATTTTTAAAAAAAAGGTTTTTTTAAAAAAAATTTTTTCCCAAAAAAAAAAAAAAATTAAATTTAAAATTTTTAAAAAAATTTTTAAAAATTTTTTTTTTTAAAAAAAACCCAAAAAAAAAAAATTTCCCCCAAAAAAATTCCCCCAAAAAAATTTAAAAAAAAAATTTTTAAAAATTTTTTAAAAAAATTTTTAAAAATAAAAAAAAAAAATTTCAAAAAAAAAAATTCTTAAAAAAAAACCCATTTAAAATTTAAAAATAATAAAAAAAAAATTTCCAAAAAAATTAAAAAAAAAATTTAAATTTAAAATTTAAAAAAGTTTTTTAAAAAAAAAAATTTTTTTAAAAAAAAAATTTTTTTTAAAATTTCCCCTTTAAAAAATAAAAAAAAAAAAAATTTTTAAATTTTTTAAAGGGTTTCTAAGAATTTAAAAAAAATTTTTTTAAAATTTTTTTAAAAAAAAAAAAAAACCCAAAAAAAAAAAAAAATTTCCCAAAAAATTTTAAAAAATTTTTTAAATTTTCAGTAAAAAAATTTTTTTCAGTAATAAATGTCTCAGTAATAAATAAATCAAATAAATGTTCAAATTTTAAAGGTTTCAGTATAAATGTCTCATTTAATAAATTTTCAGAAATTAAATGTCTAAGAATAAATTCTCGGGAAAAAAATTGTCTAAGTAGAAAATGCCCTCAGTAATAAATGTCTCATAAAAAAAATGTTTCAAAAATTTAAATGTTCAGTAATATATATTTTCCCCGTAAAAAATGTCCCCATTAAAAAAATGTCTAATTTAAAAAGCTAAGAAAAAAATTTTGGGGTAAAAAAATGTTTCAAAAAAATTGTCGGGGGAAATAAAGTACCCAAGTAAAAAAATTCCCAGTAAAAATGTTCAGAATAAAGTCTCTGAAATAAATGTTTGGGTAAAAAGTATCCCCAGAAAAAAATGTTCAGAAATTTAAATGTCTCGGGAATAATTTTCGGGGAAAAATGTTCAGAAATTTAAATGTCGGGGTAATAAATGCCCTCAGAAATAAAGTTTTGGGTAATAATTTCTTCGTAAAAAAAATGTCCCCGTAAAAAAATGTCTAAAAAAAAACCCCAATTTTCCCCAGTAAAAAAATTTTTCCCAGTAAAAAATGTTTCAAATAAATGATCAGAAATAAATGTCCAGAAATAAAGGGTTCGGGGAAAAAAAAGGGTCTCAGTAAAAAACTGTAATCAGTAATTGTTGTTGCAGTAATAAATGTCTCAGTAAAAAAATGTTTCGGGAATTTAAATGTTGCAGAAATAATGTTCAGTAAAAAATGTAAAAGTAATAAATGTCCCGTAAAAAGGGGGTTCAGAAATTAAATTGTTCAGTAATAAATGTTTAAGTAATAATTATCTTTGAAAAAATTCCTCAGAAATTAAATGTCTCAAAATAAAAGCCCTCCCCCAAAATAAATGTCTCAGTAATAAATGTCTCAGAAATTTAAAATTTGTTCAGAAAAAAAATGTTCAATAATAAATGTTTCATAATAAATTTTTCCCAGTAAAAAATTTGTCTCAAGAAATTTTGCCCTCAGTAAAAAATGTAAAAAAAAAATAAATATTTCGTAAAAAATGTATCTTTAAATAAATGTCCAAAATAAATGTCACAGGAAATAAATGTCTCGGGTAAAAAAAAATTGTCTGGGTTAATTAAATGCCCCTCATTTAAAAAAATGTTTAAGTAGTAAATTTCAGAAATAAATGTCTCAGTAAAAAGTTTTTCCGGAAAAAAATTTGTCCAGTAATTTTATGTCTCAGAAATAAATGTCCCCAGTAATAAAGGGCCCTCAAAAAAATAAATGTCTGAGTAATAAATGTTCAGTAATAAATGTCTGGGTAAAAAATTCTCAGTAAAAAATGTCTGGGTAAAAAAAAAAAAAATTTTGTCTGAGTAATAAATGTTCAGTTATAAAGCCCTGGGTTTTTAATGTCTCAGTAAAAATTTTTGGGGAAAACCAAATTCTCAGTAATAAATGACTGGGAAATAAATGTCTCAGTAATAAAGTTTCATAAAAAAATGTCTCAGTAAAAATGTTTTAAGAAAATTAAATGTTTCAGTAAAAAAATGTCTCAAAAATTTAAATATTCGTAATAAATGTTCAGAAAATAAATGTCTCAGTAAAAAAATGTCTAAATAATAAAGGCCCTCGTAAAAAATTGTCTCAGTAAGAAATGTTCAGAAAAAACTGTCTTGTAATAAAGGGTCTCATTTAATAAATGTCTAAGAAATAAATTCTCAGAAATAAATTTTAAAAGGGAATAAATGTTCAGTAATGAATGTCAAAGAAATTTAAATGGACAGAAATAAATGTCTCATTAATAAAGTCAAAGAAATAAAAGTTTTCATTTAAAAAAGCCCCTCAGAAAAAAAAATGTCTCAGAAAATAAATGTCTCAGTAAAAATTTATCTAAGCAAAAAATTGTCTCAGAAAAAAAAATGTCACAGTAAAAAAATTGCAAATAAAAAATGTCTCATAAAAAATGCCAGAAATAAAGGGTCTCAGTTTTAAAAAATTGCCTCAGAAATAAACCCTTTTCTGAAATAAAGTCTCAGAAATAAAGGGCTAAATTAAAAAATATTTCGGGTAATTAAGTTGCGTAATAAATGTCAGGTAAAAAAGGGTATCAGTAAAAAAAGGCCCAAATTAATAAATTTCGTAATAAATGTCTCAGTAAAAAATTTCAAAGTAATAAATGTCTCAGAAATTTAAAATATCTCAGTTATAAAGTCTTAGAAAATAAATGTCTCTGTAAAAAAATGTCTGAGAAAAAAAATGTCTCAGTAAAAAATGCCAATAAAAAATTCAAAGAAATAAATGCCCTTCATAAAAAATATCCAGAAATAAATGTCTCAGTAATAAATGTCCCAGTAAAAGTGTCAAAGTAAAAAAGGGTTTCGGGTAATAAATGTCTCGAAATAAATGTCTCAGAAATTATGTCCAGTAAAAAATTGTCTCGTAATAAATGTTCAGTAAAAAAATGTCCAGAATAAATTAAAAAGTAACAAATGTCTCAGTAAAAAATTACACAAAAAAATTTTGTCTCAGTAATAAGGGTCTCGGGAATAAAGACCCCAGTAAAAAAAAGTTCAGAAAAAA
This sequence comes from Cherax quadricarinatus, assembly GCF_026875155.1. Taxonomy (NCBI): domain Eukaryota; kingdom Metazoa; phylum Arthropoda; class Malacostraca; order Decapoda; family Parastacidae; genus Cherax; species Cherax quadricarinatus. The sequence continues at coordinate 41,125,931 of NC_069436.1, read as the reverse complement.
ATGTCCTCATAAAAAATGCTCAGTAAAAAAGGGCCAAAGTAAAAAATTTTCTCGTAATAAATGCCCCCGTAATAAAGTTCAGAAATAAATGTTCAGTAATAAATTTTCACGGGAAAAAATTTTCAAATTAACAAATGTTCGTAAAAAATGGTCGGGAAATAAATGTTTTCGAAATAAATGTCCCCGAAATAAATTTCTCAGAAATTTTAATGTTCAGTAATAAGTTTCTCAGAAATTAAATTTTTTATTAATTTAAGTCCCCAAAAAACGTCAAAAAAAATAAATGTCCCCAGAAATAAATTTTTTTCAGTAAAAAAATTTTCCCCCAGAAAATTTTGTCTCAGAAAAAAAAGTCCCATTTAATAAATGTTCAGTAATAAATAAATCAAAAATAAATTCTCAGAAATTAAATTTCTCATAAAAATTTTTTTTAGAAATTTAAAATTTTGCAGTAGAAAATTGACCCCAGTAAAAAATTATCTCAGAAATAAATTTTTTAAATAATAAATTTTTGGGCATTTAAAAATGTCTCAGTAAAAAATGTTCATTTTATTAAATGTTCAGTAATAAATGTCTTATTTAAAAATTTTAAAAAATAAAAAATTGCCCATTTAAAAAATGTCTCAGAAAATGAATGCCCTAAAAAAAATAAATGTTTTCAGTAATAAAATCTTAGAAATAAATGTCTCAATAATAAATGTCCAGAAATGAATGTCTCACAAGTAAATTGTCTCAGAAAAAAAATGTTCAGTAATAAATGTCTCAGAAAAAAGGGTCTAAAAATAATAAATGTTTCAGTAATAAATGTTCGGGAAATTTAAATGTCTCCATAAAAAATAAATCAGTAATAAATGTATCAGTAATAAATGTCTCAGTAATAAATGTTCAGTAAAAAATTCTAAGTAAAAAAATTGTCTAAGTAATAAATGTCTCAGTAAAAATTTTAAGTAGTAAATGTCTCAGTAATAAATTTTCAGAAATAAATGTCTCATAATAATATCTAAAGTAATAGATGTTCAGTAATAAATGCCCTAAGTAAAAAATGTCTAGGTAAAAAAGTTGGGTAAAAAATTTGTCTCATTAATAATTTTGGGTAATAAATGTTCCAGTAATAAATGTTCGAAATTTAAAGGCCCTCGTAAAAAAAGTTGGGTAAAAAGTATTTTCAGAAAAAAAAAAAATTTTTATCTCAGAAATTTAAAGTCGGGGAAATTAAATTTTGGGGTAAAAAATGTCCAGTTTTTAAATGTTGGGAAATTTGGGGGTCAGTAATAAATGTCTGGGTAATAAATTTCAGTAATAAATGTCTCAGTAAAAAAAAGGCCCTCAGAAATAAAATGTCTCAGTAAAAAAATATTTCAGTAAAAATGTTCGTAATAAACGTCTCAGAAAAAAATTGTCTCAGAAAAAAAATTGTCTAAGTAATAAAGGGTTCAGTAAAAAACTGTATCAGTAATTGATTTTTTGCAGAAATAAATTTTTCTCGGGTAAAAAATTTTTCATTTAATAATTTTTGCGTAAAAATGTTCAGTAATAAATGTTTTCAGTTTTTAAAGGGTCTCAGTAATAAATTTCTCAGTAAAAAATGTAAAAAGTAATAAATGTCCGAGTAATAAATGTCTCAGTAATGAATGTCTCGAAATTTAAAGGGTTCAGTAAAAAAATGTTCAGTAAAAAATGTCTCAAAAATGAAGTCTAAAAAATTTAAATGTCTCAAAAAATAAATGCTAAATTTTTTAAATGTTTCAGTAAAAAAATTTGTTTCAGAAAAAAATTCCATTTAAGTATTTGTCCTTAAAAATTTGTTCGAAATTTAAAATATCAAAAAAATGTATCAGGGGATAAATGTTCAAAATAAATGCCCTCAGTAAAAAATTGTTTCATAATAAATTTTCTCGTAGTAAAGTCCAGTAATAATGTCTCAAAAATAAATTCTAAATTAATAAATGTTTCAGTAATAAATGTATCATTTTAAAATAAATGTTCAGAAATTTAAATAAATTGTAATAAATGTTTCAGAAAATAAATGTCTCAGTAAAAATTTCCCTCAGTAATAAATGTCTAAAGTTAAATTCAAAAGTAAAAAATGTCCCCGTAAAAAATGTTAAGTGGGGTAAATGCCCTCAGTAATAAATGTTCAGTAATAGATGTTTCAGAAATAAATGCTCAGTAATATATATTCATTAAAAAATTTTGTCTCAAAATAAATGCAAAAGTAAAAAATGTCTAAGTAAAAAAATTTTCCCTGGGTAAATAAATGTTCAGAAATAAATGATTGGGGAAATAAATGTTTCAGTAATAAATGCCCTCAGTAATAAATGTCTAGAAATAAATGCCCTCTGTAATAAATGTCTGGGAAAACGTATCTCAGAAATAAATGTTCAGAATAAATGTTAAAGTAAAAAATTTTGGGGTAATAAATGTCTCAGTAAAAATGTTGGGTAAAAAAGGGTCTCAGAAATAAATGGGGTAAAAAATTTTCTCTTTAAAAATGCTCAGTAAATAATGCCCTCAGTAAAAAATTCTCAGTAATAAATTTTTTCAGTTAAAATTGTCTCAGAAAAAAATGTCTCAGTAATAAATGTTCAGTAAAAAACTGTATCAGTAATTGATGTTGCAGAAAATTTAAATTTTTCGTAATAAATTTTTCAGTAATTAATGTTGCAGTTTTTAAATGCTCGTAAAAAATTTGTAAAAGTAATAAAGGGCCCCCGTAATAAATGTCTCAGTAATAAAATGTCTAAAAAAATAAATGTCTCAGTAATAAATATTTTAGAAAAAAAAATGTCTCATTTAAAAAAAGTCTCAAAAAATTGAATGTTCACAAAAAAAAAGTCTCAGTAAAAAATTGCCTCAGTAAAAAAATGTCTCAGAAAAAAATGACCCCAATAATAAATTTTTTCAGAAATAAATGTATCATAAAAAATGTCTCATTTGTAATGCCCTCAGCAATAAATGTCACAGTAATAAAATATCAGAAATTTAAATGTATCAGTAATAAATGTCCAGTAATAAAAGTCCCAGGAAAAAATGTCTCAGTAAAAAATTTTCTAAGTAAAAAAATTTCATAAAAAAAGTCTCAGTAATAATTTTTTTCAGAAATAAATGCCAAAAGTAATATATGTTCAGTAAAAAATTCGGGGTTTTATAAAAAAAAAAATGTCTCAGTAAAAAATGTCTGGGAAATTTTAAATGCCCTGATTTAATAAATTTGAGTAATAAATGTCGGGGGTAAAAAATGTCTCAGTAATAAATGTCCTGGGTAACAAATGTCTCATTTAAAAAAATGACTGGGAAATAAATTTCAGTAAAAAAAGTTCAGTATTAAATTTCTAAAGTAAAAAATGTATCGTAAAAAATTTTCTCGTAAAAAAATGTCTCGGGAAATAAAGGGTCCAGTAATAAATGTCTCAGTATAAATGTCTCGAAATTAAATGTTCAGTAATAAAGGTCCCCAGTAATAAATGTTCAGTTTAAATGTCTCAGTAATACTGTCTTTAAATAAAGTTTTAATTTAAAAAAATGTCTCAAAAATAAATGTCTCAGAAATAAATTCTAAGAAAAAAAATGTTCAGAAAAATGAATGTCTAAGCAAAAAAATTTCTCAAAATAAATTTCTTTAAATTTAAATGAAAAAGAAATAAATTTTCCATAAAAAAAGGGTCTCAAAAAAAAATAAATGTCTCGAAATAAATGTTCAGAAATTTAAATATCTAAGCAATAAATGTCTCGGGAAATAAATGTAACAGAAATTTAATTTGTCAAAGAAAAAAAATGTCTCGTAAAAAAATGTCCAAAAATTAAATGCTAGTAAAAAAATTGCTCAGAATAAATCTCTTGAAATAAATGTTTCAGAAAAAAATGGCTAATTTAAAAATATTTCAGTAATTAATGTTGCAGTAACAGATGTCACAGTAAAAAATTCTCAGTAAAAATGTCAAATTAATAAATATCTCAGTAAAAAATGTTCAGTAATAAATGTCAAGTAAAAAAAGTCTCACAATTTATTTTCGGGTTATAAATGTTTAGTAAAAAATGTCTCTGTAATAAATTTCAGTAAAAATGTCCGTAATAAATCCCAAAATAAAAAATTTCAAAGTAATAAATGTCTCAGAAATTTAAATATCTCAGAAAAAAAATGTCTCGTAATAAATATCACAGTAATAAGGTCAAAGAAACCCAAATGTTTCAGAAAAATTTGTCTCAGAAAAAATGTCTCGGGTAATAAATGCCCTCAGAATAATTTTCCTCAGTAATAAATTTTCTCAGTAATAAATGTCAAGTAAAAAAGTCAAGTAACAAATGTTTTTCCTTAATTAAATATCAAGTAAAAAAAGCCCTCAAAATTAAATGTTTAGGAATAAATGACTCAGTAAAAATTGTCTAGTAAAAAATGTCTCAGTAATAATGTCTAGTAATAAATAAAAAAAGTAAAAAAAGGGTTCAGTAAAAAATGTCCCAGTAATAAAATGTTCAGAAATAAATGTCTAAGTAATAATGTCAAAAGCAAAAAATGTCGAAGTAACAAATGTCTCATTTAATAAATGTCTCAAAATAAATTTTCCTGAAAAAAAGTTTCAGAAAATAAATGCCCTCACTAATTAATGTTCATTTAAAAAGGTCTCAAATAATTTTTCATTTAATAAATGTCTCAAAAAAACGTCTCAAAAATTGAATGTTCAGAAATAAATTCTCAGTAATAAAGGGTCTCAAAATTAAATTTGTCTCAGTAAAAAATGTCTCAGTAATAAATGTCTCAGTAATAAATGACTCAGAAATAAATTTTTCAGTAAAAAAATTTCTAGTAAAAATTTTGTTTTAGAAATTTAAATTGTTGCAGTAATAAAGGGAATCAGAAAAAAAATATCTCAAAAATAAATGTTTCAATAACCCAATGTTGCAGTAATAAATTTCTCAGAAAATAAATGTTCTGAATAAATGTCTCAGTAAAAAATGTCTTATTTAATAAAGGGAAAAGTAAAAAATGTCCCAAAAATAAATGTCTGGAAAGGAATTTCATTTTTTTAAATGTCTCAGTAAAAAATTTTTCTTAGTAAAAAATGTCTCGAAATTAATGTCTAAAAAAATTTTAATGTTCACAAGGGAATGTTCAAAAAAGTAAATGTCTCAGTAATAAAAGGGTCCCCAAAAATAAATGTCTCAATAATAAATGTTTCAGTAAAAAAATTTTCCAGTAAAAAATGTCCCCGTAATAAATAAAATCAGTAATAAATGTATCAGAAATAAATGTCTAAAGAAATTAAATGTCTCAGTAAAAATGTTCAGAAAAAATTGTAAAAGTAAAAAATTTTCTAAAGTAAAAATCAAAGGTAGAAAAATGTTCAGTAATAAATGTTTCAGAAAAAATTTGTCTCAGTAATATATATCCTTTTAAATAAAGTCTCAGTAAAAATGCCCCTAATTTAATAAATGTCTAGGAAAAAAATATCTGGGTAATAAAATGTCTCAGTAAAAAAATGCCCGGGGGAAAAAAATGTATCAGTAAAAAAATTTTTCAGAAATTTAAATTTCCAGTAAATAAATGTTTTTGTAAAAAATTGTCGGGGTAACAAGTATCTCAGAAAAAAATGTTCAGTAAAAAATTTTGGGGGTAATAAAGTCGGGGGTAAAAAATGTTCAGTAAAAAAAGTCGGGGGAATAAATGTCTCAGAAATAAATGTTTTGGGAAATTTAAATGTCGGGGTTTAATAAATTTCAGAAATTTAAATTGTCTCAGAAATAAATGTTCGTAATAAATATTTCAGAAATTAAATTTCTCATAATAAACGTCTAAGAAATAAAGTTTTCAGAAAAAAATGTCTCAGAAATTTTTTGTCTCAGTAAAAAACTTTTCAGAAAATTTTGTTGTGTAAAAAGGGGGTTCGAAAAAAATTTTTCGAAATTAATTTTGCAGAAATTAAATGTCTCAGTAAAAAATGTTCAGAAATAAATGTTTTCAGAATAAAATTTCAGTAATAAATGTAAAAGAAATAAAGTTTCAGTAAAAAAATGTTCGGGTAATGAATGCCCAAGTAAAAAAATGTCTCAGAAAAAAATATCTTAGTAATAAATGCCCTTCAGTAAAAAAATGTCTCGGGAAATAATGCCCACAAAAATAAATGTCCAGAAAAAAATGTCCTTTAATTTAAATTTTTTTCAGAAATTAAATGTATCAAAAAAAAATTTTCCGATTTAAAAAATTCTCAGTAAAAAAATGTCTCAGTAAAAAATACCCAGTAATAAATGTATCAGTGAAAAAATGTCTCGGGAATAAATGTCTCAGTAAAAATTTCCCCCAGTAATAAAGGTCTCAGAAAAAATTTGGCCCTTTTTTAAAAAATTTGTTTCATTTAATAAATTTTCCCCAGTAAAAAATTGTCTCATAAAAAATGTTCAGAAATTTTCGGTTTTTGTAATAAATGCTCAAAAAAAAATGTCTCGAAAAAATGTTTCGAAAAAAAGGGTTAAGTAATAAATGTAAAAAGAAATAAATGTCTCAGTAATAAATGTCTCAAAAAAAATTTGTCTCAGAAATAAATGTCTCGGGTAATACATATCAAAGCAAAAATTTCTCGAAAATAAATGTCCAGAAAAAAATGTCAAAAAAAAAAAATGTTCAGTAAAAAAATTTTTCCCCAAAATAAATGTCTCAGTAATAAATGCCTCAGAAAAAAAAGTCTCGAAAAAAATTGTCTCGGGAAATAAATGGCCCCAATAATAAAATGTAACAGAAATTTAAAATTTGCAGTAAAAAGGTAAACAGAAATAAATGTTCAGTAAAAAAAGTAAAATTTAAAATTAAATATCTCATTTAATAAATGTCTCAGTGGGAAATTGTAAAAGTAAAAAAAGTTCAGAAATTTAAAATATCCATTTAAAAATTTCCCCCAGTAATAAAGGTCTCTGTAAAAATGTCTCAGTAAAAAATGTCTCAGTAAAAAATGCCAAATAACAAATTTCTAAGTAAAAAAAGCCAGTAAAAATTCACAGAAATAAATGTCTCAGTAAAAAAATGAAAAATTAAAAAATATTTCAGTAAAAAAAAGCCCCTCATTTAGTAAATGTAAAAGTAATAAATGTTAAAAAAATTTAAATATCTCAGTTAAAAATGTCTCAGAAATAAATGTCTCTGTAATAAAGGGTTCAGTAAAAAATGTCTCAGAAATTAAATGTCAAAGTAACAAAGGTCTAATTTAATAAATGTCTCTTTTAACAAATGTTTCAGAAATAAAGGGTCCCCAGAAAAAAAATGTCTCAGTTTTAAATTTGTCTCGTAAAAAAGGGGCCTCAGAAAAAAAAGTTCGTTTTAAATGCCCAGTAATAAATGTCAAAGTAAAAAAAGTTAAGTAATAAATATCAAAAAATTTAATGTCTCGGGAAATAAATTGCCCAGGAAAAAATTTTATTCGTAATAAATGTTCAGTAATAAATGCCAAAGTAACAAATGTCTCATTTAAATAAATGTTCAGAAATTTAAATGTAAAAGAAACAAATGTCCAGTAAAAAAATGTCTAGACATAAATGTCTCATTAAAAAATTTGCACGGGAAATAAATGAAAAAGTAACAAATTTCAGTTTTTAAAGGGTCTCAAAACAAAAATTGCCCTCAGTGGTAAATGTCTCTAAAAAATGTCTGTAATTAATGCTCAGTAAAAAATTTGTCAGTAAAAAAATATTTCATTAATAAATGTCTCAATAAACTTTCTCAAAAATAAATGTCTCAGAAAAAAATTGTCTCGTAATAATTTGTCTCAGTAAAAAAAGTTTCAGTAATTAATGTTGCAGTAAAAAAATGTCCCCAGAAATAAATGTTTAAAAAAATTTTATTTTTTCCCAAAAAAAATTCCCTCGGGTTATAAAATGTCTCAGTAAAAAAGGGTTCTCAGTAATAAAGGGTAAAAGTAATAAATCCCCCAGAAAAAAATGTCCCCGAAAATAAATGTTTCAGTAATAAATCCCTTTATTAATAAATGTCTAAGTAAAAAATGTCCCCAGAAATGAATGTCTCACAAATAAATGTCTCAGAAATAAATGCCTCATTTATAAAATGTCTCAGAAATAAATGTTTAGAAATGTTCCAATAATAAATTTTTCAGTAATAAAATTTATCGGGAATAAATGTCTCATTTAAAAAATTCTATTTAATAAATGTAACAGAAATTACATATATCAGAAATTTAAATGTATCGTAAAAAAATGTCTCAGAAATTAAATTTTCCGTAATAAATGTCTGGGTAATAAATTTTCTCATTTTAATAAATTCGGGTTGATAAATGTCGGGGTAAAAAATTTGTTCAGTAAAAAAATACGGGGTTTAAAAAGGGTCTCAGAAAATAAATGTCTCAGTAATAAATGCTCAGTAATAAATGATCATAATAAATTTTCTTAGTAATAAATGTCTCAGAAAAAAATGTCTCATTTTAAATAAATGTTGTAATAAATGTCGCAGAAATAAATGTCCCCGAAAAAAAATTTCTCAGAAATAAAGTCTCAGAAAAAAATTTGTTCATTTAATAAAGCCCTCGAAATTTAAATGTCTTATTTAATAAATGTATCATAATAAATGTTCAAAATTTAAATATCTCAAAAATTAAATTTTCAAACCCAAAAATTCTAGTAAAAAGTCTCGTAAAAAATGTCTTAAAAAATTAAATGTTTTCAGAAATAAATGTTCAGTAAAAAATTTTTCGGGTTTTTTAATGTTGCGAAATAAAGGGTCTCATTGAAAAAATACCGAGTAATAATGTCACAGTAAAAATGTCTCAGTAAAAAAAGTCACAGAAATTAAAAGTGTCACAGTAAAAAAATGTTCAGTAAAAATGCCCTTCAAAATAAATGTCAAAGGGAATTTTATGTCTAAGTAAAAATATCCCGAAAAAAAGGGTCTCAAAAAATAAATTCTCGGTAAAAACGTCTCAGTAAAAAATGCCCAAATTAATAAATGTCTAAGAAATTTCTTAGTAATAAATGTCTCAGTAAAAAATGCCCTCAGTTTAAGCCCAGTAATAAACCCCAGAATAAATTTATAAAAAAAGTCTCATAATAAAGCTCAAAAAAAAAAGTCTCAGAAAATAAATTTTCCTCTAAAAAATGTCTCGGTAAAAAGATCATAATAAGCTCAAAAAATGTCTCAGTAAAAATGCCCATAAAAACCCCGTAAAAAATGCCAAAGTAACAAAGTCTCATAATAAATGTCTCAGAAAAAGTTCAGAAAAAAATGCTAGAATAAATTTTCAGAAAAAAATTAAAGTAACAAAAGTCTCAGTAATAAATGTCTCAAAAATAAAGCTGAAAATTCCATAATAAATGCTAATAATGTCTCAGTAAAAAAATGTCCAGTAAAAAATGTCCAGGAAAAATAAATGTTCCAGAAATTTAAGTCCAGTAAAAAAATTCTCAGTAATAATTTGTTTTAAATTTAATGTTCAGTTAAAACTCTAATAAATGTCCCTAATAAATTCTCAGAATAAATGTAAAATTAATAAATGTTCAGTAATAAATTAAAAGTAAAAATGTTCTTAAAAAAAGTCTCAGTAAAAAAAGTAAATAAAAATGCCCCAGTAAAATGTCTCAGAATAATGTCTCGTAATAAATGTCTCAGCAATTAATATCTCAGTATATAAATGTCTCAGTAATAAAATGTCTCTGTAATCAATTGCTCACTAATAAATGGCTCTCAGTAATAAATGCCAAAGTAACAAATGTCTAAGTAATAAATGTCCTCAGTAATATAATGTTTTCTCCAGAAATAAATGTCTCAGTAAAAATGTCACAGTAAAAGTGTTCAAAGTAACATAATGTTTCAGTAATAAAATATCTCAGAAAATAAAATGTCCTCAGTAATAAATGTCTCAGTAATAAATGTCTCAGTAATAAATGTCTCAGTAATAAATGTCACAGTAATAAATGTCAAAGTAACAAATGTCTCAGTAATAAATATCACAGTAATAAATGTCTCAGTAATAAATGTCTATATATAGGAATAAATGAACCGTAATAAATGTCTCAGTAATAAATGTCTCAGTAATAAATGTCTCAGTAATAAATGCCAAAGTAACAAATGTCTCAGTAATAAATGTCCCAGTAATAAATGTCTCAGAAATAAATGTCTCAGTAATAAATGTCGCAGTAATAAATGTCAAAGTAACAAATGTCTCAGTAATAAATGGTCAGAAATAAATGTCTCAGTAATAAATGTCTCAGTAATAAATGTCTCAGTAATTAATGTCTCAGTAATAAGTGTCTCAGTAATAAATATTTCAGTAATAAATGTCTCAATAAACGTCTCAGAAATAAATGTCTCAGAAATAAATGTCTCAGTAATAAATGTCTCAGTAATTAATGTCTCAGTAATAAATGTCTCAGTAATAAATGTCTCAGTAATAAATAACTCAGAAATAAATGTCTTAGTAATAAATTTCTCAGTAATAATTGTTTTAGTAATTAATGTTGCAGTAATAAATGACTCAGTAATAAATGTCTCAGTAATAAATGTCTCAGAAATAAATGTCTCAGTAATAAATATCTCAGAAATAAATGTTTCAATAATCAATGTTGCAGTAATAAATGTCTCAGTAATAAATGTCTCAGTAATAAATGTCTCAGTAATAAATGTCTTAGTAATAAATGTAAAAGTAATAAATGTCCCAGTAATAAATGTCTCAGTAATGAATGTCTCAGTAATAAATGTCTCAGTAATAAATATCTTAGTAATAAATGTCTCAGTAATAAATGTCTCAGAAATGAATGTCTCACAAGTGAATGTCTCAGTAGTAAATGTCTCAGTAATAAATGTCTCAGAAATAAATGTCTCAATAATAAATGTTTCAGTAATAAATGTATCAGTAATAAATGTCTCCGTAATGAATATATCAGTAATAAATGTATCAGTAATAAATGTCTCAGTAATAAATGTCTCAGTAATAAATGTCTCAGTAATAAATGTCTAAGTAATAAATGTCTCAGTAATAAATGTCTAATTAGTAAATGTCTCAGTAATAAATGTTTCAGAAATAAATGTCTCAGTAATATATATCTCAGTAATAAATGTCTCAGTAATAAATGTCCAAGTAATAAATGTCTAGGTAAAATATGTCTGGGTAATAAATGTCTCAGTAATAAATGTCTGGGAAATAAATGTATCAGTAATAAATGTCTCAGTAATAAATGTCTCAGTAATAAATGTCTCTGTAATAAATGTCTGGGTAACAAGTATCTCAGAAATAAATGTCTCAGTAATAAATGTCTGGGTAATAAATGTCTGGGTAATAAATGTCTCAGTAATAAATGTCTGGGTAATAAATGTCTCAGTAATAAATGTCTGGGTAATAAATGTCTCAGTAATAAATGTCTCAGTAATTAATGTCTCAGTAATAAATGTCTCAGTAATAAATATTTCAGTAATAAATGTCTCAGTAATAAACGTCTCAGAAATAAATGTCTCAGAAATAAATGTCTCAGTAATAAATGTCTCAGTAATAACTGTATCAGTAATTGATGTTGCAGTAATAAATGTCTCAGTAATAAATGTTTCAGTAATTAATGTTGCAGTAATAAATATCTCAGTAATAAATGTCTCAGTAATAAATGTCTCAGTAATAAATGTCCCAGTAATAAATGTAAAAGTAATAAATGTCCCAGTAATAAATGTCTCAGTAATGAATGTCTCAGTAATAAATGTCTCAGTAATAAATATCTTAGTAATAAATGTCTCAGTAATAAATGTCTCAGAAAAGAATGTCTCACAAATAAATGTCTCAGAAATAAATGTCTCAATAATAAATGTTTCAGTAATAAATGTATCAGTAATAAATGTCTCAGTAGTAAATGTCTCAGTAATAAATGTCTCAGTAATAAATATGTCAGTAATAAATGTATCAGTAATAAATGTCTCAGTATAATGTTCTCAGTAATAAATGTCTCAGAATACATGTCTAAGTAAATAAATGTCTCAGTATAAATGTTTAGTAATAAATTCTCAGTAATAAATGTCTCAGTAATAAATGTTTCAGAAATAAATGTCTCAGTAATATATGTCTCAGTAATAAATGTCTCAGTAATAAATGTCTCAGAAATAAATGTCTGAGTAATAAATGTCTCATTAATAAATGTCTGGGTAATAAATGTCTCAGTAATAAATGTCTGGGTAATAATTGTCTGAGTAATAAATGTCTCAATAATAAATGTCTGGGTAATAAATGTCTGAGTAATAAATGTCTGGGTAAAAAATGTCTCAGTAATAAATGACTGGGTAATAAATGTCTCAGTAATAAATGTCTCAGTAATAAATATCTCAGTAATAAATGTATCAGTAATAAATGTCTCAGTAATAAATGTCTCAGAAATAAATGTCTCAGTAATAAATGTCTCAGTAATAAATTCTACAGTAATAAATGTCTCAGTAATAAATGTCTCAGTAATAAATGTCTCAGTAATAAATGTCTCAGTAATAAATGTCTCAGTAATAACTGTCTTAGTAATAAATGTCTCAGTAATAAATGTCTCAGAAATAAATGTCTCAGAAATAAATGTCTAAGTAATAAATGTCTCAGTAATAAATGTCAAAGCAATAAATGTCTCAGAAATAAATGTCTCATTAATAAATGTCAAAGAAATAAATGTCTCAGTAATAAATGTCTCAGAAATAAATGTCTCAGAAATAAATGTCTCAGTAATACATATCTAAGCAATTAATGTCTCAGAAATAAATGTCACAGTAATAAATGTCAAAGTAAAAAATGTCTCAGTAATAAATGTCTCAGAAATAAATGTCTCAGTAATAAATGCCTCAGAAATAAATGTCTCTGAAATAAATGTCTCAGAAATAAATGGCTCAATAATAAATGTTTCAGTAATTAATGTTGCAGTAATAAATGTCACAGTAATAAATGTCTCAGTAATAAATGTCAAATTAATAAATATCTCAATAATAAATGTCTCAGTAATAAATGTCAAAGTAATAAATGTCTCAGTAATTAATATCTCAGTTATAAATGTCTCAGTAATAAATGTCTCTGTAATAAATGTCTCAGTAATAAATGTCTCAGTAATAAATGTCAAAGTAACAAATGTCTAAGTAATAAATGTCTCAGTAATAAATGTCTCAGAAATAAATGTCTCAGTAATAAATGTCACAGAAATAAGTGTCAAAGTAACAAATGTTTCAGTAATAAATGTCTCAGAAATAAATGTCTCAGTAATAAATGTCTCAGTAATAAATGTCTCAGAAATAAATGTCTCAGTAATAAATGTCACAGTAATAAATGTCAAAGTAACAAATGTCTCAGTAATAAATATCACAGTAATAAATGTCTCAGTAATAAATGTGTCAGGAATAAATGACTCAGTAATAAATGTCTCAGTAATAAATGTCTCAGTAATAAATGTCTCAGTAATAAATGCCAAAGTAACAAATGTCTCAGTAATAAATGTCTCAGTAATAAATATCTCAGAAATAAACGTCTCAGTAATAAATGTCACAGTAATAAATGTCAAAGTAACAAATGTCTCAGTAATAAATGTCTCAGACATAAATGTCTCAGTAATAAATGTCTCAGTAATAAATGTCTCAGTAATTAATGTCTCAGTAATAAATGTCTCAGTAATAAATATTTCAGTTATAAATGTCAAAATAAACGTCTCAGAAATAAATGTCTCAGAAATAAATGTCTCAGTAATAAATGTCTCAGTAATAAATGTTTCAGTAATTAATGTTGCAGTAATAAATGTCTCAGTAATAAATGTTTCAGTAATTTATGTTGCAATAATAAATGTCTCAGTAATAAATGTCTCAGTAATAAATGTCTCAGTAATAAATGTCTCAGTAATAAATGTAAAAGTAATAAATGTCCCAGTAATAAATGTCTCAGTAATAAATGTCTCAGTAATAAATATCTTAGTAATAAATGTCTAAGTAATAAATGTCTCAGAAATGAATGTCTCACAAATAAATGTCTCAGTAATAAATGTCTCAGTAAAAAATGTCTCAGTAATAAATGTCTCAGTAATAAATGTCTCAGTAATAAATGTCTCCGTAATACTGTCCTTAGTAATAATGTTTTTCTCAGTAATAAATGTCTCAGAAATAAATGTCTCAGAAATAAATGTCTAAGTAATAAATGTCTCAGTAATGAATGTCTAAGCAATAAATGTCTCAGAAATAAATGTCTCATTAATAAATGTCAAAGAAATAAATGTCTCAGTAATAAATGTCTCAGAAATAAATGTCTCAGAAATAAATGTCTCAGTAATAAATATCTAAGCAATAAATGTCTCAGAAATAAATGTCACAGTAATAAATGTTAAAGTAAAAAATGTCTCAGTAATAAATGTCTCATAAATAAATGTCTCAGTAATAAATGCCTCAGAAATAAATCTCTCTGAAATAAATGTCTCAGAAATAAATGGCTCAATAATAAATATTTCAGTAATTAATGTTGCAGTAATAAATGTCACAGTAATAAATGTCTCAGTAATAAATGTCAAATTAATAAATATCTCAGTAATAAATGTCTCAGTAATAAATGTCAAAGTAATAAATGTCTCAGCAATTAATATCTCAGTTATAAATGTCTCAGTAATAAATGTCTCTGTAATAAATGTCTCAGTAATAAATGTCTCAGTAATAAATGCCAAAGTAACAAATGTCTAAGTAATAAATGTCTCAGTAATAAATGTCTCAGAAATAAATGTCTCAGTAATAAATGTCACAGTAATAAGTGTCAAAGTAACAAATGTTTCAGTAATAAATATCTCAGAAATAAATGTCTCAGTAATAAATGTCTTAGTAATAAATGTCTCAGTAATAAATGCCTCAGTAATTAATGTCTCAGTAATAAATGTCTCAGTAATAATTATTTCAGTAATAAATGTCTCAGTAATAAACGTCTCAGAAATAAATGTCTCAGAAATAAATGCCTCAGTAATAAATGTCTCGGTAATAAATGACTCAGTAATAAATGTCTCAGTAATAAATGTCTCAGTAATAAATGTCTCAGTAATAAATGTCTCCGTAAAAAATGCCAAAGTAACAAATGTCTCAGTAATAAATGTCTCAGTAACAAATGTCTCAGAAATAAATGTCTCAGTAATAAATGTCGCAGAAATAAATGATAAAGTAACAAAATGTCTCAGTAATAAATGTCTCAGAAATAAATGTCTCAGTAATAAATGTCTCACTAATAAATGACTCAGTAATTAATGTCTCATAATAAGATGTCTCAGTAAAAAATTTTTCAGAAAATTTAAATTCCCTGAAATAAATTCTAGAAAAAGTCTCATAAAAAATGTTTTAGTAAAAATTTCAGTTTAATTTCATAATAAAGTTCAGAATAAATTTCAGAAAATTTTAAAAATGTTATAATAAATTTTAGTAATAAATGTCTCAGTAAAAATTCTCAGTAATAAATGTTAAGTAAAAAAATTAAAGAAAATGTCCAGAAAAAATGTCTCAAATAAATTCTCAAATAAATATTTTTAGAAATAAATGTCTTAAAAAAATGTTCAGAAATAATGTTAAAATAAATGTCCAGATAAATTGTCAGAAAAAATGTCTCAAAATAAATGTTAAAATAAATGTCTTTTTCCCCCATTTTAAAAAAAATTCCCGTAAAATGTTATAAAAATGTCTCAGTAAAAAATTCTCAGAATAAATTTTCCAAGAATAAAGTCAAAGTAATAAATGTCCCGAAAAAATGTCTAAAAAAAAAGTTCAAAAAAATTCTCATTAAAAAATTTTAAAAAAATAAATGTCTAGAATAAATTCTCGAAAAAAATGTCCGAAAATAAATGCCCAGTAATAAAATTCTAAGAAAAAATGTCTGAATAAATGTCCAGAAAAAATGTTAAAGTAAAAAATTTTCCCAGTAATAAATGTCTCATAAAAAATGCCGAAAAATGGGGAAAAAATTCCAAAAAAAATTTCAAAAAAAAATGCTCATAATAAATTTGAAATTAAATGTTCGTAATAAATGCCCGTAATAAAAAAAAAGTC
>NC_069436.1:41107658-41109440 GCF_026875155.1 Cherax quadricarinatus | reverse complement strand
AGGCATATATAAAATTAAATCAAATTAAATTAATCACAATAATCAAAATAATATTAATCACTTCTCTCGTGTACAGTATTATTGTGCTGAAAGCACATATAACATTTATAAGTCTTAAGTACCGTCTGGTACATTAACATTTGATAATACAATATACAAATAAGTTTAAGTGTATGTGTGTAAGTGCTCAATGTAGTTCGCTATGTCTCACGACTCGACTAGACTTAAACAAGTGACTGACAAAATCCTTAAATAAACTAACTTCTTGACCAACTGGCTATCAGAACAGTCTGCTTGAACAATAAAAAGAATGCTAAGCCCAATAGCAATATAACAAGCAACTGCGACACAGAATCAGGATCAAGGAGATAATATAACAACAATAAGTAGGGACCATCAGCAGATCCTCCACAAAAGTCACACAACTCCCATACTACTGAATCTAAGTACACAGATACCAGTACAATTTAGGTCAGAAGCTACAGCTCAGGACCTGAGTTGCTCAGAGTGTCTAAGAGACACACAACCTCAGTACGTCGAAAATCACTAAGTCTAAACAATGTTCTGTGAACAGAGTCTCCAGAACTAACAAGAATTATGAGACAAGAGACGATCTTCCAACAAGGGCCAATAAGAGAGATTTAGGCACTTTGTCTGGAATACGTCCAAGCACCCAGCGAGTCTAGACCAGACTGAATACTTCAGGCGTGGTGTGAACACCCCCTCCCCTCTATCACGTGATAGCTCCGTGGAGAGTTGCTGCCCAGCAACAGAAGCCGGCAGGGAAACAAGCCACAAGCGATAATTACAGTAGTTAGACAATCAAGACTTGAACTATGAGCACATAATAATATGTTACATCCTACCTAACAAAAGTAACTAAGTCAAATAATAATATAAAGCAATATATTTACGATTTAGCTATTATCGCAAATATAAGCAATATCAAATTATATGAAAAGGTAATATATATATAATATATATACATAATATACATTGTAACCCATTCAGGGGTTGCAACAATGCACCAAAGATGCCCGTGCTGTTCTGGCCACCTCAAGGCTCAAGCCTGGTTTTTGAATGCTTCGATAAATAATTCAGGCTCAGCTTCAATGAAACTGGGAGCAAGCTGTACTGCTTTTTGCAAACTAAAGTCATTTACGGCTTGAGTAAACCGCCTCCTTTCTTTTTTCACTATCAAACTCTTCCTTGGCATATGACCACTGTTCCCTGGTTTGCTCAAGATTGATTTTTGCCAACTCAAGGGCCAATGCAACTGACTCACCTTCAGACAACCCCATCGCATGAGACTACTGGTTTTGCTAAGGGGTTGTGTCTTTTCCCTCTTTTTGCGGGAACTTCAGCGGGGATTTACTCCTGGTTCCAGCAGCAGGAGGAGTTTGATATGCCATCTCCTTAGCTCCAAGTTTGACACTTATAAGGTTACGAAGCTGCACAGCAATAAGAGTGCATTTGTACTCAATGCCGATGGAATGAGCAGTTCGCCAATAATGCTGTTGAAAAAACTTAGGCAGATTTAATAGAGTGAATTCGGACACTACCCGTCTGACTCTTCTAGGCGGCATTAACCCTAACGTAAAACGTTATTTGCAATACATGCTCAGCTATGCACTGTGCGACTGCATAATACTCACACGATAGCAAGGCTGACATGCAACAAAACCGAATGCAGAATACGCACATACAATGGAAAGGCTGACACACAATAGCAAAACCAATTGCAGGGTACTCACATAATAGCAAAACAGCAAGCTATCTACG
>NC_069436.1:41037658-41102658 GCF_026875155.1 Cherax quadricarinatus | reverse complement strand
GGGAAGCTGTGATTTCGTGTATAGGGGCAAGGAGGAATAACATCTTGTAGGAGTGAGGAAGAGCCAGTTGTGAGTGTGGGGGAAGTTCGTGAGGCAGTAGGTAAAATGAAAGGGGGTAAGGCAGCCGGGATTGATGGGATAAAGATAGAAATGTTAAAAGCAGGTGGGGATATAGTTTTGGAGTGGTTGGTGCAATTATTTAATAAATGTATGGAAAGGGTAAGGTACCTAGGGATTGGCAGAGAGCATGCATAGTTCCTTTGTATAAAGGCAAAGGGGATAAAAGAGAGTGCAAAAATTATAGGGGGATAAGTCTGTTGAGTGTACCTGGTAAAGTGTATGGTAGAGTTATAATTGAAAGAATTAAGAGTAAGACGGAGAATAGGATAGCAGATGAACAAGGAGGCTTCAGGAAAGGTAGGGGGTGTGTGGACCAGGTGTTTACAGTGAAACATATAAGTGAACAGTATTTAGATAAGGCTAAAGAGGTCTTTGTGGCATTTATGGATTTGGAAAAGGCGTATGACAGGGTGGATAGGGGGGCAATGTGCAGATGTTGCAAGTGTATGGTGTAGGAGGTAGGTTACTGAAAGCAGTGAAGAGTTTTTACGAGGATAGTGAGGCTCAAGTTAGAGTATGTAGGAAAGAGGGAAATTTTTTCCCAGTAAAAGTAGGCCATTAGACAAGGATGTGTGATGTCACCGTGGTTGTTTAATATATTTATAGATGGGGTTGTAAGAGAAGTAAATGCGAGGGTCTTGGCAGAGAGGCGTGGAGTTAAAGATAAAGAATCACACACAAAGTGGGAGTTGTCACAGCTGCTCTTTGCTGATGACACTGTGCTCTTGGAGATTCTGAAGAGAAGTTGCAGAGATTGGTGGATGAATTTGGTAGGGTGTGCAAAAGAAGAAAATTAAAGGTGAATACAGGAAAGAGTAAGGTTATGAGGATAACAAAAAGATTAGGTGATGAAAGATTGAATATCAGATTGGAGGGAGAGAGTATGGAGGAGTTGAAACGTATTCAGATATTTGGGAGTGGACGTGTCAGCGGATGGGTCTATGAAAGATGAGGTGAATCATAGAATTGATGAGGGAAAAAGAGTGAGTGGTGCACTTAGGAGTCTGTGGAGACAAAGAACTTTGTCCTTGGAGGCAAAGAGGGAATGTATGAGAGTATAGTTTTACCAACGCTCTTATATGGGTGTGAAGCGTGGGTGATGAATGTTTGCAGCGAGGAGAAGGCTGGAGGCAGTGGAGATGTCATGTCTGAGGGCAATGTGTGGTGTGAATATAATGCAGAGAATTAGTAGTTTGGAAGTTAGGAGGAGGTGCGGGATTACCAAAACTGTTGTCCAGAGGGCTGAGGAAGGGTATGTTGAGGTGGTTCGGACATGTAGAGAGAATGGAGCGAAACAGAATGACTTCAAGAGTGTATCAGTCTGTAGTGGAAGGAAGGCGGGGTAGGGGTCGGCCTAGGAAGGGTTTGGAGGGAGGGGGAAAAGGAGGTTTTGTGTGCGAGGGGCTTGGACTTCCAGCAGGCATGCGTGAGCGTGTTTGATAGGAGTGAATGGAGACAAATGGTTTTTAATACTTGACGTGCTGTTGGAGTGTGAGCAAAGTAACATTTATGAGGGATTCAGGGAAACCGGCAGGCCGGACTTGAGTTCTGGAGATGGGAAGTACAGTGCCTGCACTCTGAAGGAGGGTGTTAATGTTGCAGTTTAAAAACTGTAGTGTAAAGCACCCTTCTGGCAAGACAGTGATGGAGTGAATGATGGTGAAAGTTTTTCTTTTCGGGCCACCCTGCCTTGGTGGGAATCGGCCGGTGTGATAATAAAAAAAATAAAAATATATTTATATATATATTATATATATATACATATATATATTATATATATTATATATATTATATATATATTATATATATATATATATATATATATATATATATATATATATTATTATATATTATATATATATATATATAATTATATATATATATATATATATAATATATATATATATATACCATATATATTATAATATATATATATATATATATATTTATATATATATTATATGTATATATATATAATATATATATATATATATATATATATATATATATATATATATATATATATATATATATATATATATATATATATATATATATGTAAAACAACCACTGTGAAAGAATAGAGAAGTTGCCAAGTGCTTTCGTGACTACTCAGTGACTAATGTGAGTAGTCACGAAAGCGCTTGGAACTTCTCATATTCTTTCACAGTGGTTGTTTTACAAACACACACACACACACACATATATATATAATATATATATATATTAATATATATATATATATATATAATATATTATAAATATATATATATATATATTTATATATTATATGTCGTGCGAATAGGCAGAACTTGCGAATCTTGGCTTAAATAGCAACGTTCACCTTGCCATATAGGACAAGTGAAAATTTGTGTATGCAAAAAATTTTCCCCCGGCCAAAAAATCATTCTGAACCTAACGAAAAAAAATATATTTTCAGCTCATGTTTTTTAGTAATTAAATTACTGGTAAACATAAATCTAAAATATATTTTGTTGGGTTTAAGGCTAAATTTAAATGTTCTTGTTAGTTTAATAAAAAAAAAATTAGATAAGTTTTCTAAATTCTTTGGTGCAAATTATAAATTTTGACATCAACATTAATGAAAAAATATATCTTAAACGTATAAGAGAAAATTTTAGAAAGACTTAATTTTAAATAGTTCTTCTAATTGACCAGTTTTACATATTTCGGCACGACATATATCTATATATAATATATATATTATATATATATTTATATATATATATATATATATATATTATATATATAATATATATATATATATAATATATATATATATATATATATATATATATATATATATATATATATATATATATTATATATATATATATATATGTCAGGTTGGTTACTACAGCTTTTGAATGACTTTACAAGTTAGTGATTACTAAAGGTATTGAACTAGCACAACATGAAAAGAAGATGCTTTTTATAGAAATGAGAAGAGCCAAGATGACATTCTTTAATAAGATTCCCTCAGGTCGGCAGGACTACTTACTTGATTACATTCACAGTGAGCTTAAAGGAGTCAGAACATGTGCATACCAGGAAGTTAAATAATCTCATAGCACAGAGTGGTTGGACCACATATGCAAATCTGGAGTTTCTTATGAACATGTCTAGCAAAGAATTAAGTAGTGACCAGCAGGAAGACCTAGAGTTCATTTGATGCTTCACGCCAACGACTAAGGATGTTAACTATGCAAACATAGGAAAATAATTCTGCATGCTAGAAAAAATGATGACCTATACATTTAACATGTGTGAGAGACAGTATATGGGACTTTACTCCATCCTGTGGTTCCCAACTGCCCATTAAGATGCACAAACGCATACAAAGAACTCAGTAACGATTAAACCTTGCAGATAAGACTGAATACTTCGGTAAAATGAGCCATCTATTGAGTGATAATGAAACCCATGAACCGCTCGTTAGTAACCCCATTTACCAGGTCAATAATCATTAGAATAAACGCCTTAAAACGTTATTGAAGCGAAATGATGAATTAAACACGTGTCGGCGAGGTCTGTAAATCTACCGTATCTTTATGGTTTGATCAAGACTCATAAACCAGGGAAGCCGGTTCTTACTATTTTAAACTCAGTTGGCATATAACAAATCTAAATGATTGATTAAGCTCCTAACTTCCATAGTTGGTAGGATCTCCGATGCACATATGAAAATAATATTGACGTTACTGAAAAGCTCCGACTTTACCCTTGTGAGTTTTGATGTCACAGCATTGTTTACCAGAGTCCCTGTCCCTGTCCCTGAGCTTCTTACGTACCTTGAAGAGGAACTAGAAAGCTTCTCCTTACCCTAACCAACGAAGATAATTGTGGATTATTATTATCATTATAATCAAGGGGGAAGCGCTAAACCCAGAGGATTATACAGCGCCTGGGGGGGGGGTGGAAGGCATTCAGGCTTAATTTGGGAAACTGGAGCACAGATCCAATTCCCTAAATCAAGAGCCCCTCACCAACATCAAGGAACCTTCCTTGAGGGGAGATAATTGTGGAACTGATTAAACTTTTGTGTTACTGATTGCAAGTTTAAAACAAGGAATGGCTATGGGAAATCCCCTGAACCCCTTACTCAGATTCTGTATATGGAATTTTATAACAATAAGTCTCCTTAAAAATATTCTTCCAAGTAAAATTAGGTGGTTCAAATCCGTAGATTAAGTTCTTTGAACTTGGCTTAGAAATCATAATATTGATGAGTTCCTACTTAGACTCAGTGGTCTAGTACCCTCAGTTAAGTTCACAATAGAACATGAAATAAACAACACTCTACCTTTCCTAGATGTTTCAATCCACAGTGTAGATAAAATATTCAAATTTACAGTTTAGACGAGGTCGACAGGTGTGTCGTCATACATTCATTATTATTCTAGTCATGAATCTGGGGTTAAAAGGAGTGTTTTCCTCACAATGTTACTGAGAGCTTTGCAAATCTGTATTCCTGAGTATTTAGAAGATAAAATCAATAAGATATTCAACATAGCCACAAAACAGAGATACCACAGGGATTTTGCTGAAAATGCCCTATTGCCAGCTAGGACGACTTTCTACAGGACTGAATTTAAGGAAGCGTCGACCAGAATAATGTACTGGTCTTACCATACAACGAAAATTTGGTATGCCTGATTGAGGCACTAAAAATTTTCAATATAAACCTTACTTTCAAAAACACTGGGACAGTGAAACAGAAGTTGATTAAATACACCCTAATAATGTGGAGAGTTTTTAAAAGGTCCCATACACTGTTGACACAATCTCATAGATTAGTTTCTAGACACCAGATTGACCTAACACCAGTACTCAGGAAGGGCCAGGTAACGAATGCATTCTTTAAACATGTCAGTTCTTACAATCACCCACCTGGGTGGACTGTCGCCCAGATCACTGTACCCAAAAGTTACATCATGGAAACATACATAACTGAGTCTTTTGTTTTGAAACATGATAGGAATGCTGTATATAACTTAAATTGTGGACTGTATAAAATTGATACTTAATTTAGCCTTAAACACGATTATACAAAAGTGTAGAATTGCTCATTATGCCTGGGGAGGGGTCTCATTAGGTGACGTTCGACTCTGGTCGAACGTCATCATAGTACGCCCGTCGTGAACGTCGATATAATGTATAACATCATGTTACGTCTGTGTGGACGTCAGCATAATGTATAACCCGCATAGCTACTACAGCATAAACGTATCATAAGGTTACATTTACACAAGGCCCAGTGATTGCCATCAGTGACTGTATTTTGATCAATAAAAAATTTTAGTAAAAAGTAGGCATGGGGGGGGGGGGTCATTCGGTATTGGTGAGCTGTTGGGTATCCTAAATAGCCCAAAAAGAGCTAAACAAAAGCCCTTTGAGGTCCTAACCCTTCTGAACAGCGGTAAAAAAATGGACACATAAAAATTTGCACTGGTGATTTAACTATTTTTAGTGGTTTCAGTCTTAGGCTGTAAGTAGTGCAAAAAAAAAAATATTATAAAATGTCATTTATTTCGTAAAGAAAAACGGAGAGTGAGAGAACTTTAAATAATACTGAACGTAAAAGTGTGGGTACACTTCGGAAATAGCTGTACCCCCAGATTTCTGGGGAGCCCCAAATTTATGGGTTTTGTGGGGACAAATGATGAATTCATCCTATTTTTAGTAATTAGAAGGTTTCATAATAGTGCATTCTGAAAGTGCATCTTTTAAAATATTGTAACAAATCTCCTTGTCACATGACCTTTTCTATGTTTAGATATTTGGGGTTTGCCATTGCCATTAAGTCTTCTAGTTTTCTTTTGTCCCGGTATCCCCAAAAATGGGGCATCCCCCCCCGACCACATAGCAGGGGTTAGGGTCATTTAGGTGGCATTGGGTGGGTTCTCGTATTCCGGGGAGACACGGGAGGAGCACTTACGCTACCCTTATCGAGAAAACTTCTTCTCATTTTTCCTCATGCACCCTTTCAACATTGCAGGGGCCCCAATGAAATATTATATATTATATATTATTTATATATATTATATATATATTATAATATAAAAATTTTAAATATATATATATATATATATATAATATATAAATTATATATAAAAATAGGGCTGCCCAATATGTAAAAATTGCCCAATTTGGAAGAACTCATTTAAAAAATTAAACCTTTTTAAAATTTCTCTTATCGTTTAAAATAATTTTTTCAATAATGTTTAATGTAAAAAATTTTTAAATTTTCTCCAAAAGAACTTAGAAAAAATTATAAACTTTTTTATAGCAAGAACTTTTTTTTTGCCTAACCTAACTAAAAAATATTTAGATTTGTTTACAATAATTTTAAAACTAAACATACACAGGAAATATTTTTTTTCGTTAGGTTCAGAAGATTTTGGGGAAAATTTTGCTGACAAATTTTCACTTGTCCCAATGGGGAAGAGAGTTGCTATTTAAGCAAATCGCAAGTTCTGCCCATTCGGCCCAAATATATAAATTTTTATAATATATATTATATATATAAATATATAATATATATATATTATATAATATATATATATATATATATAATATATATTTAGGTTGACCCAGAAAAGAAGAAGCACTAGTTCCGCAATGTCTTGCAAAACCAGCTTTTGTTCAACATTGCAGAAGTTCCCACTACTCCTTCAGAGTGCAAACTCTGTCTTTTTCACAACCAGGACTCAAGCTCTGCTAACTGGTTTCTCTCTAATCACTTCCTAAATGTTACCTTTCTCACAATCCAATAGTACGTCAAGTCATAAAATCGACTTACCTCCATTTACTCCTATCTCACACGGTCACATACACTTACTGGATGTCTAAGCCCCTGGCACAGAGAGGTTAGCCGACTCCTTATCAGAGGATCCAGTTCTAAACAAAAGCATTTCTCTTCTCACCTTTAACAGAGTTCATACTGTGGAGCACATCCAAGAAATTCAGTGTCATGTCTTACATATCTTCCTTACTCCCTGGAACACCACTACTGGATGGTGAAGCATTGGGCATTTTAAAGTAGTGTTGAAATGCCAAAAGAATGTTAAATAGGGAGAATTGGAAACTTGTAGAAATAAGACATCAAGTATCTACGGCAAGCGATGAACAAATCTTCACAACTACAAAGTTTAGCATGCAGAGATGTGTTGTTTAAGGAGTAGCAAACTGCCTTTCACACAAACTGAAACTATCTGAAGTGTTTGAAATGGCCACCAAAGTCGATACTTATTAGGGAACTATTATGTTTATGCAAAATAAAACTCATCCGTATAAGAGGTAACATAAAGGGAGTTTAGATTATACTACTGCATCTTCATAGCTAGAAATGTGCATTGTCCCTCACCAGAGTATCGTAATCCACCTTCCATTACCCAACCTTCCGAAGTTTGTAGACATTTTAAGACTTAGGAAGGAGAAATTGTGGAAGTTCCAAGTGTACAAAATGGGAGCAATCAAGAGAGAATTGTTAGGATTTAGAGTGACAGTCCAAAGAGGATAGGCAGCCTGTCACGCTTGTATTGACTCCCCTTCCTGAGCATCAAAAATGTCGACAAGACACGAAGTCATCAGCCTTATAAACGGACTCCTGTTCGAGCATGATCTCAGCTACAGTTTACCTCATTAATGTTACGCAAATTGCAATTTCTTTATAAAGAAACAATCAAATATCTTTATAGGGCTGTAAAGAGTTTTAAATAAAAGAAATCTAAGATACAGACAACACGCAATTTATTCCGTTTTCAAGTTTGGAACTTGAAAACACTTTATTCCATCTCCTTCAAAATTTTATCTCTGTTAAATTATAAGTAGTGAATGATTCGTGAAATTAATGGCATGTGAATCGGTCTCTGGCTTCATCTCAGATATAACTACCTCAGAAAATAATTAGGAATTTTATTGGAGAGTATAAGTTCCAATTTGCTAATTATATTCCTAAGATGATATTTTATTTTTCTTGTCAACAGAAAGTTCGCCTTTCCTATAAGGCTCCAAGTCTTTCAAGACTGATTCATGGAGTGAAAAAGATCATTTGTTTAGGTGCATATTAGTTAATTTGCTAACATAAACAAAGAACTGGTTCTGTGCATTAACGTAGCCATGCATCTCGTAGTCTTGAAACATTTGTGAATGGGATGAATTTCTCAATGACATATGAATGGAGGAACACTGCAGAAGGCCTACTGGCCCATACAAGGCAGGTCCTTATCAAAACCATCACTACCCAAAGTTACCCAAGAATTTACTCCCGTACCCACGACACCAACCAAACCCAGTCCCTTCCACTCATATATTTGTTCAATCTCTTTTAAAGCCACCCAAAGTTCTAGCCTCTATCACCCTACTCGAAAGATTGTTCCACGCATCCACAACTCTTTTCGAAAACATGTAATTACCTATGTCCTTTCTAAATCTAAATTTATCTAACTTAAATCCGTTATTTCTGGTTCTTACCTGGTTCGATATCCTTGGTATTTTATTAATATCAAAGGAACCTTCGTATTAAATTTAAGGTATGCAAGCTTTAAATGAATTAGATTCTGAACAAAAACTTGACTTTAGGCTCAGTAACTCAAGTTAAAGAATCTGAAACACACGTAGATGGTACTTTAACTGTGATAGACTGCCAGTTCTCCTAGAGAGAAAGTCTATATCCTAAAATTGAACGTGAATAATACACACTAAAAGGTTACAAACTGAAGCTAAAAACTAGATCACTCTCGCAAGAGTCTTCGTAAATTGCGAAAACAACTTACTCAAGTCTGACAGCTTCTGCCTTAAGTTAGGGGATAAAACATCACCTCTGGAAAAGATAGTGAGATATACTGGGGCAATGCACAAGGTAATTACACTTCCACTTCCATCACTGCATCGTAAATTAAAACCCAACTTTCCACCTTCTTAAAAGATTGATGCTGCTCCTAACATCTGCATCAACCTGGATACTGTTGCTCCAAGTTTACCTTCTTACTGTTGCTATAAACTTAGTTGATTACTGGTGCTCTAACTTCTCCAGCTTCATGATTAAATGTTACCTGAGAACTGATGTTCCAGGATTACCTGCGTACTGGTGCTCCAAGCTTAACTGGTCACTAATGCTCCAAGCTTCCCTTCTTATTGGTACTGAAAGCTTATCTATATACTAGTTCTTCCTACTTGTTACGTGCTATTACGATTTCGTGAGTCATGACAGTGGCTATGGCTATGAGGAGACTTGAGCTAGAGTTCGCAAAGCCACGCTGGTGTGGGATTCATGTGTAAAAACCTGCATTTGCAGTGACAGTGGTGGCCCATGCTAACTTTCCTGTGGTGAATAAAAATATACCTATTTGGATTAATCTTATTACAGCCAGCTGGCCGAGTAGCTAACGCAGTGGCCTGTGAGTTTTAGGAGTCACTTGCTGTGGATGCAAACACCGATTCCGGAATGTTATAAGTACCCCTAGTTAAATACCCTGTCGGTGTTGGCAGTGAGCGCGGTTAATGGTGCCCCAGCCGGCCAGGATATCGGTGCTCCTAACAACCAGTACTTGTGCTCCCAGCCATCCTGGTTACTGGTGCTCCCAGCCGGCCAGGATATCGGTGCTCCTAACACCCAGTACTTGTGCTCCCAGCCAGCCTGGTTACTGGTGCTCCCAGCCGGCCAGGATATCGGTGCTCCTAACACCCAGTACTTGTGCTCCCAGCCAGCCTGGTTACTGGTGCTCCCAGCCGGCCAGGATATCGGTGCTCCTAACAACCAGTACTGGTGCTCCCAGCCAGCCTGGTTACTGGTGCTCCCAGCCGGCCAGGATATCGGTGCTCCTAACAACCAGTACTGGTGCTCCCAGCCAGCCTGGTTACTGGTGCTCCCAGCCAGCCTGGTTACTGGTGCTCCCAGCCAGCCTCGTTACTGGTGCTCCCAGCCAGCCTGGTTACTGGTGCTCCCAGCCAGCCTGGTTACTGGTGCTCCCAGCCAGCCTGGTTACTGGTGCTCCCAGCCGGCCAGGATATCGGTGCTCCTAACAACTAGTACTTGTGCTCCCAGCCAGCCTGGTTACTGATGCTCCCTGCCGGCCAGGATATCGGTGCTCCTAACAACCAGTACTTGTGCTCCCAGCCAGCCTGGTTACTGGTGCTCCCAGCCGGCCAGGGTATCGGTGCTCCCTAACACCAGTACTGGTGCTCCCAGCCAGCCTGGTTACTGGTGCTCCCAGCCGGCCAGGATATCGGTGCTCCTAACAACCAGTACTGGTGCTCCCAGCCAGCCTGGTTACTGGTGCTCCCAGCCAGCCTGGTTACTGGTGCTCCCAGCCAGCCTGGTTACTGGTGCTCCCAGCCAGCCTGGTTACTGGTGCTCCCAACCAGCCTGGTTACTGGTGCTCCCAGCCAGCCTGGTTACTGGTGCTCCCAGCCAGCCTGGATACTGCTGCTCCCAGCCAGCCTGGTTACTGGTGCTCCCAGCCAGCCTGGTTACTGGTGCTCCCAGCCAGCCTGGTTACTGGTGCTCCCAGCCAGCCTGGTTACTGGTGCTCCCAGCCAGCCTGGTTACTGGTGCTCCCAGCCAGCTGGTTACTGGTGCTCCCAGCCAGCCTGGTTACTGGTGCTCCCAGCCAGTCTGTTACTGGTGCTCCCAGCCAGCCTGGTTACTGGTGCTCCCAGCCAGCCTGGTTACTGGTGCTCCCAGCCAGTCTGGTTACTGGTGCTCCCAGCCAGCCGGGTTACTGGTGCTCCCAGCCAGCCTGGTTACTGGTGCTCTCAGCCAGCCTGGTTACTGGTGCTCCCAGCCAGCCTGGTTACTGGTGCTCCCAGCCAGCCTGGTTACTGGTGCTCCCAGCCAGCCTGGTTACCGGCACTCCAAATATAAAATAAAAATACACAATACTGTGACTGAAACAATTCACAAATAACCCAGCACATGAGAGAAAGAAACTAATTACGACGTTTCGGTCCGATTTGGACTACTACTACCACTATTATTACTACTAATACTACTTCTACTACTACTATTACTACTACTACTACTATTACTACTACTACTATTGCTACTACTACTATATTTTACTATACTACTACTATTCTATTTACTATCTAACTACTACTATTGCTACTACTACTACTACTATTACTACTACTATTGCTACTACTACTACTACTACTACTATACTGACTCCTTATCTTCGAAGTTGTGTGTGTGACTAGTTAATATTCCCAGTCGGACCGAGACGTCGTAATATGTTTTATTTTCTTATGTGCGGGTTTATCTGTGTACTGCCAACAAGTCTGCTTAGCGGTGCACCCTGATGAAGCCACTGTGTGGCGATACGTTTCCTGAATAAAGATTCCCATATATTGCATAAATGTCTCAGTCTTCAACTTGTCGGTTTTTCAAACCATTCATCACTACTTTGTTATTGGTGCTCCCACCACTTTGGTTAATGATGTTGAAGGCACTTTGGTTAATGGTGTTTCCAACCAGAATAGTTACTGGTGTTCCTATCCAACATTGTTTATTTGTATTCCAAGCCACCCTGGTCTATTGTTTCTTTACAAAGGGTAGCATATAGGCACAATCAGAAACATAAACGAAAGTTATATAAAATACGAGACTAGTTTTAATTAAAGTTTGATAATAATGAAAAATATAATATTTATGTATATTTCATTATTAAATTTTCGCAAATAACTCGATAACTCCTCATCTACCTTTTTCTAAAGTTTCTGCACTTGTGTACGGTAACGAGGACTAAATTCTAGGAACTAGCAGAATTGCTGAATTCATTCCCATCCTCCTGAGCAGCTTCGAACGTACCAAAAAAAAAGGTGTCAAAATGTCGTTAAAAGAAGAAAAGATGAAAATCAAACGTGTAAGTGCAAATTTAACTATTTTTTGTGTAATATTATATGAAATTTTCGTTTCCGTTAGATGACGTCAGGTAAGTTTCACTCCACCTCTTCTGAAGAAAGTGTAAAACACTAAAACAATGAGACGCTTGTGCAACTTTTTGTAATCTTTGCTAAGGAAACGTTTATCCAGCGAGTGGTTCTTCAGTCCAATACAGAGAAGAACAATTGAAGATTAGAAAGAGAATTAAGGTGACTGTTAGAGTGACAACTCCACCTGACTGATGCACGAAGACATGTGAAAATATTTGAGGTGAAGATTACCATCACCTGTGGCTTCTCTTTCATTACTAACATCATCTGTCTGCTATTAGATTGCATATTTAATTTCGTGCCCAATATGTAATATTGGTCAATTACCAAGAACTCATTTAAAATGAAATCCTTTCAAAAATTTTCTTTTATACGTTTAAAGATCTATTTTTTTCATTTATGTTAATGCAAAAGTTAATAATTTTGTACCAAAAGAACCTTTTTTTAAAAAACTTACCTAACCTTATTATAACAAGTGCAATTTAATTTAGCCAAACCCAACTAAATATATTTTACAATAATTTAATAGAAAAACACATGTAAAATATATATTTTTTTCTCGTTAGGTTCAGAATGATTTTTGCGAAATTATTGCATACGCTCTTCTTACCGAATAAGGCAAATTAGTGTATTCAACAATTTTGCAAAAATCATTCTGAACCTAACGAAAAAAAATATATTTCATTTTCTTTATTAAATCATTGAAAACTTAACTGAAATATATTTAGTTGGCTTAGGCTAAATTAAATTGCTCTTGTTATAATAAGATTAGGTAAGTTTCCTAAGGTTCTTTTCGTACATTAATATTTTTTATATTAATATAAATAAAACAAATATATCGTTAAACGTATAAGAGACAACACGAGTACGCTAAGATGCAACACAGTGTCAGGGACCCAAGAATGTTCAACTCCCTCCCAGCATAGATAAGGGGGATTGCCAATAGACTTCTGGCTGTCTTCAAGATGGCGCTGGACAGGCACCTAAAGTCAAGACCTCACCTGCCGGGCTGTGGTTCGTACGTCGGTTTACGTGCGGCCAACAGTAACAGGCACTGGTCCACTATGAGGCTTGGTCTCAGACCGGATCACTGGCTAGTTGACTCTCGAAACTCTCTCCAGGTATACTCCTGGAATCACCTTTCTCTTTCCCATATTCACTTAAAATTTCCTTCAACATACCCTCCCAAATTCGTCCACCAATGTCTTCAACTTCTCTTCAAGATCTTCCAAAAGCACAGTGCTATCAGCAAAAAGCAATTCTGACAACTACCACTTTTTGAAAAAATCCGTATATTTTCATACCTTACCTCGTCCCAACACTCGAGCATTCACTTCTCTTACAACCCTCTATATACTGAACAACTATGGTGATACCATGCATCCCTGTGTATGGCATACTTTTATTGGGATATGATCACCTTCTCTCCTATATGCTATATCCTGAGTTTTACTATCCTAGTAAAAGACTTTTTACTGTGTTCAGTAACCAACCACATGTTCAGTTGTTTCCCTATTCACCCTATCCTTCCCTAAATTCATAAAGTCAACAATTACCTCTTACCCTTATCTAAATACTTTTCACTTATATGCTTCACTGTAAACACTTGGTCTATACATCCTCTTCCTTCCTAAAGCCTCGTTGCTCATCAGCGCCCAAGCTCTCATTCTTAATATTAATTCTTTCATTAATAACTTTATTATACACATACTAGGTGTACTCAAAGGGCTTGTTTCTCTATAATTTTTTATACAATGGAACTAAACAATGGCTTCTGCCGATCCCTAGGTACCTTCCCCTCTTTCATATAAAAATTAAATATAAGTATCAATCATTCCAAAATAAATCCACATTTGCGTTAAACATTTATATCTTGATCCAAACAGTCTCTTGTTGTTTTACCACCTCTCATTGTTCCCACAGCCTCACGCACCTCCCCCACACTCACAACTAATCTCTGCATCACTCCTACAAGATGTTATACACAGCTTCCCTGTCATTATCAACATTTAAGAGTTTCTGAATATACATATATATGTCGGCTCGATTAAAGAAGAGCTGGTAAGTTGATCATTTCGTCAAGGATGTTTTCTGCCAAATAAGCAGAGTAAAGGTTTACTCAGCCCTATAACAACTTCAGACAGTATTACCAAGGCTGGCTCCTCCTCAGGAAAATTAATAATGAATAGAAAAAGAAATAATAATTCACAAAGATAAACACTTTATTATTTATTAATGCAAAGATAAAACATTGAAATATGAAGGTGTATCCTACTTGAAAGAAAAATGAAATGGAAAAAATGACATTTGAATTCAACGCTAGTATGTACAGTTATACTGAGGTGTCTGGTGGAGGTTGACACCGTCTTGTAGAAATTGTAGCTTGCTGATGATTGGGGGGGGGTGGGTCAAGGTGTTGGTGACAGCCCAACGATAGTTCTTCAAAGCTATAGCCTTGAATAGTCAGTCCAGATGACAGGAACTCAGGTTCTTTACCACTACAAAGATGAGGGGTAGTGTCCTGTACAATTAATCAGGAAGGTAGACCATGAAGTGACGTCCCAAGACCGGTTTCAGTCCTTCTCCTTCAACACTTTTCGTTGGTTGGCAGGTGACCAGATCTGTCATTCCAAGCTGGAAAGAGAGACAGGTTACCCACTGCTTAAGAAATCACTCTCCATGATAAGTGCAAGATACTTAAAAAAGGTGGTGATTATCGAAAAGTTTATTATTGGTCAAAAGTGAAGCTTTCAACCAATATCCACTAGAATAGGAGCAGAGGCTTTTACTTACAGTTGTGCTGGGAGCTGTGAGTCCAGTGATTACTGTTTGGCCGGAGCCCCACACGTCACCTTTCGGGGTGGGGAGAAAGGGGGGAGGAAGGGGATAGCGGGAGCTAGACTGACCCTACCTTAACAAGCAGCTGGCAATCAAACTATCGTTACCATATACTCGCTCGCTACTCCTATCTGTTGAACTTTTCCCTCACAAGCAGAATTAAAATTAATTTTTGCTATAAATTTGCAAAAGTTAATCTGAACAGAAAGAAAAATATTGATGATATTAATATAACATGACCCATGATTTAAAGACTAAAATATAGCTAAAACATTAATTTTTTTTTTTATATTTTATTTAAAACCAATACAGTTTAACATAAAAATAAAGAAACAGTATGGATCTCAATCAAATTAACTGACAAACGGATTGCACCTATATGCTGGCAAGATATTGCTGCCAAACATACAACAAGAACTTACGGCAAGAACATTGGCTAAAAAAAAAATACTGTCACAGGGCCCATGAACTGAAAAATATACACATTCATTGATGAAAAAACCTTACACATATTTTAAACTGTACTTAAAAAATGACATCTGACAAAGGGACAAACACTTGAAATAAAATATACAAAGGGGTTATATCAGTTAAATCCCCTCCTTCGCTTAATCAAAAAACCAAAAACCCAAAATTTATAGTCTTTACTAGAACATCTACATACGTAAACCCCAACAATTCAGCTTTAATTTTACCCCAAAATTTCGGGAAAAAAAAAATGTCTAGATATGTCTGTTACCTACAGACTAAAATTTAAACATCAAGAACTTGCATTGCACCCCCGGTATCGGGTACAGACCAAACTATAAATTTAAAAAGAATAATCATACTATATAAAGTTTTAAATAACGTTGCC
This sequence comes from Cherax quadricarinatus, assembly GCF_026875155.1. NCBI lineage: Eukaryota > Metazoa > Arthropoda > Malacostraca > Decapoda > Parastacidae > Cherax > Cherax quadricarinatus. Next base: position 41,086,886 of record NC_069436.1, on the reverse strand, counting down.
CATGCAAAGGCTAAATACATTGAAAGGGTATTATTAACAACACCACACACACCACACACATGGGGGGAGCAAAGTTACTAGTTTTGGGTGTTTTCAATCAAAAGGAGATTGACTGGGAAAACCTGGAGCCCCATGGGGTCCCGAAACATGGAGAGCCAAGATGATGGATGTGGTACTGGAGAACCTCATGCATCAAATGTGGGAGACACTACCAGAGAGAGAGGAGAGGATAAAACAGCAAGGTTGGACCTTGTTTCACTTTGAGTAGTTGGACATCGAGGGTATCATGTATGAAAGGCCCCTGGGAGCTAGTGATCATGTGGTTCTGTGCTTCGATTTACTAGTTGAGCTCCAAGTGGAGAGAGTAGCAGGAATGGGCAGGGAAAAACCAAACTCAAAAGGGGGAACTACTAGGCATGGGAACTTCCTTCAAGACATTCAGTGGGAGAGGGAAAGACAGGAAAACCAGTACAAGAAATGATGGACAATTTTTAGAAAAAAATGCAAGGAGGCAGAGGAGAGGTTTGTTCCAAGGGAAACAGAAATAATGGGAAGAACAGAACGAGTCCTTGGGTTCACCCAAGGTGTAGGGAGGCAAAACTAGGTGTATAGAGAAGGGAAAAAGGGTTTACAGAAGACAGAGAACTCAGGAAAATAAAAAAATCAGCCGAAGAGCCAGAAACGAATATGCACAGATAAGAAGGGAGGCTCAGAGACAATATGAAAATGACATAGCATCAAAAGTAAAGACTGCCCCGAAGCTGTTGTACAGCCACATCAGGAGGAAAAAAACAGTCAAGGACCAGGTAATCAGACTGAGGAAAGGGGGATGGGGAATTCACAAGAAACGACCGAGAGGTATGTCAGGAGCCCCAACACAAGATTTAAAAAGGTATTTACAGTGGAAACCAGTAGGACTCCAAGAAATCAGAACAGGGGGGCACACCAGCAAGTGCTGGATGAGGGTAATTAACCAAGGAGGAGGTGAAGAAGTGCTATGCGAACTTGACACCTCAAAGGCGGTTTGGGGCCAGACAACAAACTCTCCATGGGTCCTTAAAGAGGGGGGCAGAGATATTGTGTGAGCCATTAACAAAGATCTTCAACACTTTATTTTAAATGGGGGAACTCCCTGAGGTATGGAAAATGGCAAATGTAGTCCCAATTTTTAAAAAGGGAGACAGAAAATGAGGCACTAAACTACAGACCTGTATCACTAAGTGTATAGTATGCAAGGTCATGGAGAAGATCATCAGGGGGGAGAGTGGTGGGGCACCTGGAAAGAACAAGTGTATAATTTACAACCAGCACGGTTTCAGGGAATGAAAATCCTGTGTCCCCAAACCTACTAGAGTTTTATGACAAGGTGACCGAAGTAAGACAAGAGAGAGAGGGGTGGATTTGACTGCGTATTTTTGGACTGCAAGAGGCCCTTCGAAAACAGTTCCTCACAAGAGGTTACTGCAAAAGCTAGGGATCGGGCACACATAACAGAAAGGCACTGCAATGGATCAGAGAATATCTGACAGGGAGGTAACAACGAGTCATGGTACGCGAGAGGTGTCAGAGGGGGCGCCTGTGACAAGCGGGGTTCCACGGGGTCAGTCCTAGGCCCTGTGCTGTTCTTGGTATCCCGTGAACGACATAAAGGAAGGGATAGACTCAGAAGTGTCCTTGTTTTGCAGACGATGTGAGTTAATGAGAAGAATCGAATCGGACGAGGATCAGGCAGGACTAAAAAGAGATCTGGACAGGCTACAAGCCTGGTCCAGCAACTGGCTCCTTGAATTTAACCTCCCAAAATGCAAAGTCAGGGAAGATTGGGGAAGGGCAAAGAAGACCGCGAACAATATAGTTTAGATGGCCAAAAGACTGCAAACCTCACTCAAGGAAAAAGATCTGGGGGTGAGTATAACACCGAGCTATCTCCTGAGGCGCACTTCAATCAGATAACTGCTGCAGCATACGGGCGCCTGGCAAAACCAAACGGATAGCGTTCGATCCCTCAGTAAGGTTTTCGTTTAAGACTCTGTACACCATCTACTTCAGGCCATACTGGTATGCAGCACCAGTTTGGAACCCCACACCTAGTCAAGCACGTCAAGAAATTAGAGAAATTTGCAAAGGTTTGCAACAAGACTAGTCCCAGAGCTACGGGGATTGTCAATGAAGAAAGGTTGAGGGAAATCGGCCGGGACGACTGGAGGCCAGGAGGGTCAGGGGAGACTTTGATAACGACATATAAAAATATTTGCGCGGAATAGACGAGGTGGACAAAGACGGGATGTTCCAGAGATGGGACCAGACACAAGAGGTCACAATTGGAAGTTGAAGACTCAGATGAATCAAAGGGATGTTAGGAAGTATTTCTTCAGTCATAGAGTAGTCAGGCCGTGGAATAGCCTAGAAAGTGATGTGGTGGAGGCGGGAACCATACATAGTTTTAAGGCGAGGTATGATAGAGCTCATGGGGCAGGGGGGGAGGAGGACCTAGTAGCAATCAGCGAAGAGGCGGGGCCAGGAGCTGTGACTCGACCCCTGCAACCACAAATAGGTGAGTACAAATAGGTGAGTACACACACACACACACCCACACACACACGTACACAAAAAGTTTCACAACATCACATTAATCAGATGCACTGTATGCGCAAAGCAAAACAGTACATAAGTATATCTCATCGTGCAAAAACCCAGCACGTAACATAAATACCAACTAAAACACACTTCCTGTCGCAAAGAACTTATTACTCAAGAATCGTGTCACACAAGACTGATACACATCAAAATTATACATAAAAAAAAACCTACTATATTATAGCTACATTCTGACAAGTGTTATATCTAACATAACGAGACCTTGAGCTCTACATCCACACTTGGATGCCATAAAGTCTCAATGAAAACCAGGAAACCATTCCAAACCCACATTCCCAACACTCTCACGACCCCTCCTCCCAAAGGAGGCGAGCCCGCTGTGACCCCCTGACTCCCTCCAACCTATGAAAACCCCTTCACTCACTCATTATCAATCACAGATTTACGAGAATCCCTAACGTTAGCATTCTATACCCCTCTGAGGAAGCTTGATCCCACCTCCTCCCATACAGTGGCCTGGTGGTTAACGCTCTCGCTTCACACGGTGAGGGCCTGGGTTCGATTCCCAGCCAGAGTAGAAACATTGGACGTGTTTCTTTCCACCTGTTGTCTATGTTCCCCATCAGTAAAATGGGCAACTGGGTGTTAGTCGACTGGTGTGGGTCGCATCCTGGGACACTGACCTAAGGAGGCCTGGTCACAGACCGGGCCGCGGGGGCGTTGACCCCCGGAACTCTCTCCAGATAAACTCCAGATACAAATCTCTGTTACGACACATCGTACGATAGAACGTTACCGCAAGAACTTTCCTTCTTCCTCACTATCCCCCTTTCCCCCCCCCTCACCACGACATATATATATATATTTTAAAACTACCCTTTATATAATCTAAAGTTCTTATGACACCCTCGTCTAACCCACCCATATTAGACTTAAAGCAAGCAAGAACGACACCCCACGGCCCCCTCCCCTCTGTACCAACTACTTAACCGCCCCTAACCTCCTCTAGCCCTTCACAAAGTAAACTACATGAAACGCAGTCTCATCCCTCCACAGATACCACCCCCCCCCCCTCAAACAACTGTCTTGTTTGTTAGTATCTCACCAGACGGAAGGATCCCATGAAAGGGGAAACGAACTTTTATCCCTAAACGCGCCCGAGGGTTTAACTTCATTTTACTAAAATCTAAACCAATACTCTTCCACGCTACATGGGGAACAAACCCTCAACTGGGATAACGCCCCTCCCTACAAGTAACCTACACAAAACCCTTATACGAACCTTTCTCAGTTCCCTAACCAAATCACAGTCCTCAAATGATTTCGCATTCCCCCAACCCCATTCCTCGGTACCACATACCCAGCCTGTCGTGTATCCTTCCAACTGCCGCGTTCACACCCCTCACGCAACACTTCCCATTTAATAAAAACACATTTAGCCCTCCATCTCAATCCATAAACCCCAACCCACCCTGACTTAAGGTAACATTAAAAACTTCCCTCCGTAACCAATCACAACGTGAACCCCACAAAAATTTGTACACCCGTCTTAGAATTCCCGCAATCGCTGTCCCTGTAATTGGGAACACAGCTGCAACATGCCAAATCTTACTATAAATAAATGTTTACGACTATCACTCGCTGCATAAGAGTTAGGTGCTGGGGTCTCAGAACACCTAGACGCCCCACGATCCTTTCCAATAACCTATCCGAGTTTTCCACCCGCGCCGCAACCATGTCATCCTTATAAATAATACCACAAATCTTTAAAAAACATCGCCCCTTCTTTAACAACATTACATCTCCCCCCCACACCCCCCACCCAAGAACCCAACCCCATGCACCTTGACTTCGCACTATTTACCTGTACCGTGGCACTTCCAAATAATTGCACAACCTCGTCCAACACTCCTATTGACATCCTTCACGAATAAGAACAGTGGTGTCGTCAACATATCCAAAATTTAAACCAGCCCGGCCCTCCCACCCCCCACGCTTCCCTCACATGGTGTACATAAGCTGCGGTCAAAACCATTCTATTAAAGGGGGTCCTGGAAACATGCAAACAATATTTGTGACATGGGGGATCCCCGTCTAAGGGCCCTTTCCCATTGCAATATCCCCCCCCATACACCCATTAATCTGTATCCTCATTTTTTGCCCCTTGTATAAAAGTATTTACCCACTCGACTATTTCCTCGCCAAAACCCTGTCTCCTAAGTATAATTGCAAAGCTCCCCTTTCCATCCCTTATATGCTCCCTGCCAATCTAGAGCCAACAATGCCACCCCTTACCCCACCCTTAGCTTCCACAAAACTTCTCAGTATCCCATGTCCTTCAGTCATCGACCTTCCCCGGCAACTCAAACTGGATTTTGACACGACCCTTCCCACAACGCCTTTGAACCTATTACCTAAATTTTTGCGAACACCTTATAGTCTGCACACATCAGTGATATGGCTCGGTACTCCGAAGGGTGGGCTGCCCTTTACCTTCGGGACCAACACTACAATGCTGTTACTGTTCCTCCCCCAAATTACCTTCTCCTTCATACGATTAAATACCTAACTTAAATCCCCTTTTTTAACGTCCAATGTTGTAAAAATGACATTCGTCTCTCGACCTCCGGGGAGAGAGGACGCACGCCTAGTAGCTACACCTGCCCTCTGGTGGTGACCCTTTTGCAACTGAAGACAAAATGGGCCGTTACCGAGTGGGACAAAAGGATTAAACTGTTTGTATACAGCTGGTACGTGGCACGCTTACTGGGAGCAACGATGCATACATTGCTACTGCTATCATCAGGGACGCCTATGGTGTCCCCAACGAGGAAGTATATGGTGTTGCTTAAATGGGATGACCAGAGTATTCCTAAAACTGAATCGTACCGGCGTCTACGACAGACTTGTTGAAGAGTATCAGGAGAGGAAGGGGACGGTGAACCGGCATGGACGTTTTTTTGCAGACGTTTCCCGGGGACTATACGTTCAGTAACCAACCACGTTTCGGGTTTTTTCCCCCTATTCACCCTACCCCTTTCCCTAAATTCATAAAGTCAAAAATTTACCTCTTCCCCTTATCAAAATTACTTTTTAACTTATATGTTTTCCCTGTAAAACGGGGGCTTACATCCTCTTCCTTCCAAACCCTCGTTGCTCATCAGCGCCCAAGCTCCTTTCCCAAAAATTTTAAATTCTTTAAATAAAAACTTTTTTAAATACACATACTGGGTTGTCCCTTAAAAGGGCTTGTTTCTTAAAATTTTTTTTATACAATGGAACTAAAAAAAGGGCCTTCTGCCGATCCCTGGGTACCTTCCCCTTTTTTCATAAAAAAATTTAAAAATTAAAAAGTATAAATTTCTTTCCCAAAAATTAAATTTCCCTTTTGCTTTTAAACATTTATATCTTAACCAAAACATTTCTTGTTTTTTCCCCAAACCTCTCATTGTTCCCCAAACCCTCACGCCCCTCCCCCACACTCACAACAAATCTCTGCATCCCCCCTTTACAAGATTTTACACAGTTTCCCCTGTCATTTTAAACTTTTTAAATTTTTTCCTGAATATACATATTTTAAGTCGGCTCGAAAAAGGGAAGAGCGGGAAAATTTGATCTTTTGGGGTAAAAGGATTTTTTCTCCCCAAAAAAGCAGAGAAAAGGTTTATTCACCCCTTTGTAAAAATTTCAACAGTATTACCAAGGCTGGCCCCTTTTCCTCGGGAAAAAATTAATGAATAAAAAAAGAAATTAATAATTCACAAAGAAAAACACTTTATTATTTTTAAATGAAAAATTTTAAAACTTTGAAATATGAAGGTGTACCTACTTGAAAAAAAAAATAAAAAATGAAAGGGGAAAAAAGGGGACATTTAAATTAAAAACGCTAATATGTACATTTTTTACTGGGGTGTTGGTGGGGGTTTTACACGCCCTTGTGGAAAGTAAAAATTTCCCTTCACAGAGCCCTATAGCCTTGAATGTCATTCCAGATGACGGGGAACTCGGGTTTCTTTACCAATACAAAATGAGGGGTAGTTTTCCATTTGTCCTGTAAAATTTTTCAGGAAGGAAAACCCAATAAAAGTGACGCCCCAAGACCGGTTTTCAGTCCTTTTTCCTTAAAACACTTCTCGTTGGGTTGGCGGGTTTGACCCGATCTGTCTTTCCCAAAGCGGGGAAAGAGAGCCCATTTTACCCACTGCTTAAAAATCACTCCCATGTTTAAGTTTAAGATATTTTAAAAAAAGGGGTTTGGGGATTTTTCTAAAAGTTTATTTTTGGTAAAACCAAGGGGAAAAGGTTTTAAACCCAAATTTATCCACTAAAATTAGGAGCAGGGTTTTTTACTTACATTTGTGGGGGATGGGGAGTCGAGTGTTTAAATGTTTGGGGCCGGGGGCCCCACAGTACCTTTGGGGGGGGGAAAAAGGGGGGGGGGGTAGGGGAAAAGGGGAGGAAAGATTTCCCCAAACCTTTAACAACGTGGCAATAAAAACTATCTTCCCATATCCCTCGGTCCTACTCCTATTGTTAAAAATTTTTTCCCTCACAAGCAGAAAAAAAAATTTAAATTTTTTGCTTTTAAATTTGAAAAAGGGTTAATCTGAACAGAAGAAAAATTTTTATGTTATTAATATAACTTACCTTTTGTTTTTAAAGAAAAAAAAAATATAGCTAAACATTAATTTTTTTTTTTTTATTTTTTTTAAAAAACCAAATTTCGGGTTTAACATAAAAATAAAAAAAAAAACAGTATGGATCTCAATAAAATTTAAACTGACAAACGGTTTGCCCCCTATATGCTGGAAAAGAAAATTGCTCCCAAAAAACATACAACAAGAACTTAGGGGCAAAACATAGCAAAAAAAAAAAATATTTTGTCACAGGGTCATGAATTGACATATATACACTTTCCCATTGAGGGGAAAAAAACCTTTAAATTTATATTTTAAAATATTGTAAAAATTAACATGACATCTGACAAAGGCACAATATACTTGAACATAAAATATACAAAGAAAGTTATATCATTTAAAATTTCCCCAAACCTTGGGCTTTAAAATCAAAAAAACAAAAACCTAACATCATAGTCTTACTAAAACATCTACATAGTATCCCAAACAATACAGCTTTACATTCCCAAACTTTACAAAAAAAACAAACGGGGGTTCCTAGATATGCCCTGTTTTACCATACAGACTAAAATTTAAAACTTTTAAGAATTAGCAATGACCCCAAAACCCGGTATCAGGGTACAGCCCAGAATTAAAAAATTTAAAAAAGAATCTAGTTTTAAAATATATAAAGTATTACAAAACCCCCTGACCATGACAAAGGCTAAAATACTTTTAGAAAGGGAAATATTTATTTTAAAACCCCACACAAAACCCCCACACACCCACACACAAACCACACCCCCAAACACACCACCCCCAAACCAAAACCAAACACACACACCACCACAAACCCCACACACACCACACACACACCACACAAAACCACAACAAACTACAAAAAAAGGTTTCAAAAAATTTCACATTAATCAGATGCACTGAAATGAAACAAAGCAAAACAGTATAAAGTATATCTCTTCGCGAAAAAAATCAGCACTTTAACATACATAAAAACCCTAAAACACACTTCAGTCGCAAATAATTTTATTTCTCAAGAATCGTGTCATACAAAAATGATAAACATAAAATTTAAAACAAAAAAAAAACCTACTAAAATTATACCTATTTTTCTGAAAAGTTTTTATATCTAACAAAACGAACCTTGAGCCCCACATCCACACTTGGCGCCATAAAGTCTCAAGGGAAAACCCGGGAAAACCCTTTTCCCAAAACCCAATTCCAAAACCTCACGACCCCCCCCCCCCAAAGGAGGCAAACCCCCGCTGTGCCCCCCCTGTTTTCCCCCCAACCTATAAAAAACCCCTTCCCCTAAACCATTATAAATAAACGGGATTTATGAGAATCCCAAACGTTAGCTTCAATACCCCTCTGAAAACCCTGATCCCACCTCCCCCCCATACAAATCTCTGTTAGGGCCCAAAAATCGTACGATAGAATGTTCCCGCAAAAAACCTTTCTTTCTCCTCTCTACCCCCCTTCCCCCTCATCACCCTGACATTTATTTTATTTATATATAAATCTCCATGAAAAAAACTAAATTCCCTTATGAAAACCCTCGTCTAACCCCCACCCATTCAAACCCTTAAAGAACAGAACCGACCCCCCAAAGGGGGCCCCCCACCCTCTGACCAACCTATTTAAAACCAAAACACCAAACCTCCTCTGCCCTTCACAAAAGTAAACTAAAAGGGAAACGCAGTCTCTTCCCCTCCACAATACCACACCCCCCAAACCCTTTACAACCTGCTGTTTCGAAGAAACTCACCAAAAGGGAAAGGGATCCCAGGGCAGGAAACGAAACATATACCTCACGCGCCCGAGGGTTTAATTTTAAATTTTACAAATCAAAACCAAAAAACTCTTCCACGCATACATGGGGAAACCCAAAACCCTCCAACTGGGATAACGCCCCTCCCCTACAATTTAACCTACAAAAAACCCTTTAAAACGAACCTTTCTCATTTCCCCCTAACCAACATCAAAACCCCTAAAAAATGTTTTCGCTTTTCCCCTCAACCCCCTTTCCCTTTCGATAAACCACACACCCCCCCTTTTCGTGAAACCTTCCCAACGCCCCGCGCTCACACCCTCATGAAAACACTTCCCTTTTAAAAAAAACAAAACATTTAGCCCTCCGTCTAAAATCCATCAACCCCAACCCACCCTGACTTACGGGTAAAATTACAATTTCCCCTCCTAACCAATCACAACTTTGGAACCCACAAAAATTTGTAAAAACCCGTCTTAGAATTCCCGCAATCGCTGTCCCTGAAATTTGGGGAAAACACAGCTGCAACAGGGCCAAAATTTACTATACAATAAAATTTTTTACGACTACCCACTCGTGTATAAAGCTAGGTGGGGGGGTTCCAAAAACCCCTAGACCCCCCCCAGACCTTTCCAAAAACCCTACCGGGTTTTTTTCCTCCCGCCGCAACCATTCCCCTTTAAATAAATAATCCCCACAAATCTTTAAAGCATCCCCCCATTTTTTAAACAACAAACTTTCCCCCCCCCCACACACCCCCCCCAAAAAACCCCAAACCCCATGCCCCTTTGACTTCGCACTATTTACCTGCATACCATTTGGCATTTCCCAAATAATTGCACAACCTCGCCCCAACACTCCCTTGACATCCCTTCAGGGAATTTAAGAACAGTGGTGTCGTAAAACATAAAAAATTTAAAACCCGGGCCCCAGCCCCCACCCCAAAGTTCCCCCACATGGGGTACATAAGTGCGGTCAACCCCTTCTATAAAAGGGGTTTCCCGGGAAAATGCAAAAAAATATTTGTGACATGGGGGACCCTTTTTCTAAGGCCCCTTTCCCCTTGCAAAATCCCCCCCCCTACACCCCTTAATCTGTATCCTCATTTTAGCCCCCCTTTAAACGTATTTACCCCCTCGACATTTCCTTTTCCCCCAAAAACCCTTTTTCCCCCTAAGTATAACCCCGCAAAGCCCCCTTTCCCCCTCTAACCCAAACCCATGCCAAACTAGACCAAAAATGCCGCCCCTTTTTACCCCCACCCTTAGCTTCCACCCAAAATTTTCAATATCCATGTCCTTCATTTATTTGGGCCTTCCCGGGGAACCCAAAAAACCCAGATTTTTTACACGGGCCCTTCCCAAAAAAGCCCTTTTAACCTTTTAACCTTAAAAATTTTTTCGAACACCTTATAGGGCTGCAAAACATCTTTATAAAGGGTCGGTTAAAACCCGAAGGGTGGGGTTTCCCCTTGACCTTCAGGAACCCCCCCAAAAAAAAAAAAAACTACAACTGAAGTTACCTGCTTCTTCCCCAACCCTTTCCCTTTTTCCCTTTTATACGATTAAAAAAACCTAATTTTAAATCCCCCTTTTTAACGTCCCAAAGTTGTAAATAAAATTTTTTAAATGGGGGGACCGTCAAAAAACCCCGGGGGCTTTCCCCCCTTTCCCCATTCCCCCTTTGCATTCTCTATTTCCTCTGCCCTAATTTGTCCCACCTAAAGCCTTTTTTATCACTATTTTTCCCAAATTACACGTACATTTCGTACAAAACCTTTCCAACGCCCCTGTCACCCCCCCCCCCCTGTTCCTTTCTTTTCCCTTTTCCCAAACCTCTGCATACGGGACACATCCCCCTTTGTGGTTCGTATCTCCTGCCCCGCTCTTTAATTCCCAACCATCTCCGCTACCCCTTTAAAAATGGGATGCTCCACCGCCTGCCCTTTTCTTTTTTTTTCCGCAAAAACACAAAAATGACGGCTTGTCGCCCCAAAGCACTTCTTCCCCCCTGCCTGCAACCTTACAGCTTTTAAAACCCTTTTATTTTTCCCAAACCCTTTAAACCCCCCCTTTAAATTTTAGCTATTTTATCCTAGGAAAATTATTTCCCCCCCCCCCCCCGCCCATAGCATCCTTTAACCTATCCTCTAAAAAAGTTAGCCAGGGCCATATTTTAAATTTTTAAAACTTTTTTTCCTTTTCCCCACATAAAACTTTTTATTCCCTTTTTTTTTGCCAACACAATCCCCCATGTCACAATGTCCCTTTCCCCTCCCCCCGTTTTTCCCACACTAAGCTTCCCCCCAAAGGACTGGGAAAAACCCCCCCAAAACCCCCCCTCATCACCTAACACAAATTATATTTAATTTTAAATAATTCTATATAAAGTCCGCGAGGGGTCCCCCCACCCAACCTCCCCCCACCCCTGCCCATGATTGACATTTTAGCCTCAACAAATACTGAAAGATTTCACATCCACTCCCTGAGAAAGGGGACACTCTATCTATTCCCCGGAGCATATCCCCTCCCAACAAACGTATATTCAGTCTCCCCACCCCCCCCCCCCCCGAAGGCATCACGAAAACCCAAATCCCCTTTAAAAAATCCCTTTAAAGCCACCCGACATATATCCGGCCCCCTTTTTTGGGGGCCCCATCACCCACCCTGAATTTCAATAAACCCGGTTTCCCCCCAACTATTGCCACTTGGCAGTGCCCTTTTAAGGGGAAAAAAACAAGCCTCACACCCCAAAATCATTCTTTACCTTTTTTATTTTTTGCCCGGGGCATTTCACACTCACAAAAGACCCCACCTTTCCCCTCCACATCCAAACCACACGCAAAAAAACCTCCCCCCCCCTCCTCCTCGCTTTTTCTGGGAAAACAAACGGGCCCCGTCTCCTTTATTAAAAAATTCCCACCCCAAACCTTTTTTTGAGGCGGGGGTGGCCAAAAGGGGAACTACTCGAAAACCTGCCACCTCCCAAAACCCCCAAAACCCCTTTTTTAAAAATTTTGCTCCCGCAGGAAAAACAAATCCACTCTAATTTATTTTAGGAAATTTAAAAAAACCAAAAACTCTTCATACCGCCCGGATAACCCCCTTAACATTTACAGACATACACCTAAGGCCTATTAAAGTTTTTCCCCCCCTGCTTTTCCCCTCATCAATCTTTTCAACTCCAGACTTGAATTTAATTTGGGGGCACCCATTTAGAGTGCTTTTCTTTTTCCCCCCCCCCCTTCTTCCGGTGCCCCTATCATTTGGGTACCACCACCCAAACCCCTACCTTACACTTCACCTCAGTTTGTTTCCCAAAGGCCCCTTTTGCAGGCGTAAGGGCGTCTCAGAAACTGAGTAGCCGCCCCCCCTTTTCGTGACCGTCATGTTACACAAATTTTTTGGGCAATTTTTGGGCCTCTCGATGTACCACCCCCCCCTCTAACCCGAAATGGTTTTTAAAAGATTCAAAAGGACACTCCAAAACCACCCTCACGTCCCAAACTTTTCATGTCTCCGGGCTTTCTGGAAGCGAAAGACTCTCCGATGACACCACGCTCAAGTAACGTCCCCCCTTGGCTGTGACCAAAATCTTCAACACCTCCACCCTTTTCCCCCTCAATCTCAAAAACCTTCCTTTATGTTAAATTTGTGCCCCCTCCTTATCCACAGGAGGGCGTTTCCTGATCAGGAAACTGGGGGAGGGGGCTCCAACCACCGCCAGTCCCCGTGGCCCGAACCCACTATCTCGCCTTTCCCCAAAACACCCCGCCCTTCATCCAATGTTTGTTTTTCACCTCCACCTTTGAAGCAGGGGCTCGACGTCCACCCCAGGGGCCCCCGGCACAGGTCGCCGCTATGTGAAACAAAATCACCAAATAGGGGGCATGTAGTCGTTGTCCCCGGGTACATTACCAAAAGACCTGGGGGTCCTAAATCTTGGAGAAACACGTAGGACGGTATTGGGTGCCTCCAAAACCTTTTGAGGTTGAAAGAACCCTCTGGAAAACCAGCATAGGCAAACCTGCCGCCCACGGGACCCTGTTGAGCTAATGCAAAAAACCCTCCATACGTCTCAAAAACTTTTCCCTTTTTATCCGCCTCGTCCGCCTCAAAGGGAACGTTTTCGTAAATTTATCCCCGTATAATTTCCCTGGGAAAAATCCCATCATTCCCTTTCCCTGACAGCCGGTGTGACGCTAAGGGCCTTAAAGTCCTAAAACCTGGGGGGACTAAAAAGATTCATAAACCGAAAACTGATAGCATTTGACGAAAAATTTTTTGGCCCCCGTTTTTTAAAGAAAACCATACAAGTCACTATCCCTTTTATGCCATAAAAAGTCTCCCGGATGATCTTTTTGGGAATAAGACTTGCGCAAAATAGGCAAATTTTCCCCCTTTAAGTAGCTCCAAAGCCTACAGTATTTATCCGGCGTTCAGACTAACCGCCATCTTGGGCTACAGGCACCTATTTTTGTTAACAGAGGGGTGACAGCTCAAATTTCCCCCACTGCAGCCAGGTAACTGACAAGGGAGCTCGCCCCACAAACAGCAGAGGGGTGCAGAGCACAAAACCCCACCCAACCGTGGGCAGGCAGCGAATTAAAAAAAAGAAATTAGTATAAGTTAGGGGTTTGGGTGAGGATTCTAAAAATACTATTGGTCCCAAAAAATTAAAAATCTTTTTTCTTTTCCAAAGAAAAAAAAATTTAAATTAACTGTTGTTGCACTAAAGGCCTCGTACAGTGTATTTTGAGGTATCACCTTTGTGAGGTGTTCCCTTACTGAGTTATTTAGGACCTTACCATGTGAGTTGTCACTTGCTTTGAGTGAGATATTACCTCAGCCTTTAATATATAAAATGTGCTTCTCTTGCCACTCCTTCCAGTTCCTCTGAAGAGGTTTGTAAGAGCACGCGAAAGCGCTCAGGCGTTTTTTGTTTTCACTGTGGTATATTTATATATTTGAAATTATGCATTTTATTAGGATTTTTTTCCACAATATCACGTGTGATACAGCTCTACCATTTATCTCTTGATTAACTGTCTGCCACGGCTTTACCAAATGCTTTTTGTAATACCCTCTTATGATACATCTCTTATTTTTTTTTATATATTTTTTATTTAAAACATAGAACAAATACAATAATGTATAAGAGTATAAAATTAAAAACCATACTAGATATTACAAAACCTCTAGTACACAATCCCGGTACAGAAAATAAACACCCTAGATAATGGCCATATTACAACCATATACATAACCCACAACACATCCTACAAACCCTCCTTTTACAATAATCATTATTGCCAGTGCAGACACAGCTGTCAACTTCTACCCCCCCCCCCCCGTATGTACAGTCACCGTTCTAAATAACATACATTAATTATCCTAATTAATGGTCATACACTGACCTCATCAAAACCTTAATGAGTATTTACCAAGAGTTGGTAGTGCATGAACAACAGGACACAAAAGCATAAATTTACAACTAAAACAGATATGAAACATTACATTCCTATACACTTACACCGTAAAAAGTAGAAGTAATATGCACCACCAATATAATATCAATTATTAATGTTGACAATCATGAAATACAAAACTTTCAAAACAACATTACATAACGTGAAGTTCACGCTCACAATGCAAGATAATGCACCACATGCTACATAGCGGTACACTACTAGGCTATGTACATGATTTTAGTAAGTTAACAACACTAAACTCCTTATAACATCTAACACGCCACATACAAACTCACCAAAACGTAACACACATTCCACAAGACTATACTATCACTGTGCCTTCTAGCACGTGCCTATCTAGTATTACATACAAATACATATACAAAAATATTAATTTAGAGAACTAATCCTCATCCACACATGTTTACATAATAGGTAATACTTCAAACTGATGCAGGAACACGTTACAAAATGGCAAAAAAAATAACTCAGTGCTTCAAGGAACCACAGTGAAAGGAATACACTCTCAGGAAAGGTTAAAATTCAATTGCAAGAGCAGTACAAGCGGAATATAATACGCTGCCAAACAATATACATGTTATATAATTTATAGGTTATATTAATAAATGTGATATATTTAAACTGCTATTTACACCTTCCCCATCAAGGGAACTAAGCAAAACTAATCTTTCACAACCTCTCATCTAGTCCACACGAGTACCTCCAATCACACCCAATCACCCATCACTGCACACCCAAGGAGGTGAGCCCGTTGAATACCCCTGAACCCCCCCCCTTTTTACCAACCTACTCACCCCAGTAGTTAAAGCCCCTTATAACGCCAATAAATTCCCTATTGTTAGTCCTCTATAACCCTCAGAAAAAACCTCATCCCACCTTTTTCCAAAAATGTCTCAATTGCGACACAAAGTTCGATAAAACGTCGCCGCCAAAGTCCTTCTCAGCACATCCCCACCTCTTTCCCCCTCATACCCCACAAAACATATATGTAGTCCACGATTACATATGCTAAACCCCTTACCACACCCTCATCCACACCACTCATATCAAGACTCAACGCTCGCAGTACCGACACACCTTGACCCCCACCCTCACCACTACCTTACTCATCCATACCCTGATGCACTCCAAACCTTCACAAAAATAGACGACATGATACGCAGTCTCTTCCCCACTGCATCTGCCCACCCCCCACCCTCGATAACCCTCCTATCTCGGAGCATCGCTCCCGTTGGCAAAATCCCATGCAGGAAACGATACATAACCTCACGCGTCCTAGGTCGTATTATTAATTTAACTAAAACTTCGCCATATTACATCCCATGCATACATGGGGTAGATCCCTTCAACCGGCGCCACTACATGTCCCTCTAACAATTTACACAAAGTTCCCACCTTTACTTTTCCGGTTCCCTGGCTAACACTAAGGCACTAACACTGTTCACATTCCTTCATTTCCGCCCCTCCATACCATTTCCTTGGGTGAGCATGTACCTTATCTAGCTGACCCCCCCCCCTCCATCCACCTGCACTCATCACTTCCTTCTTAATAAACACACATTTCACACGCTTTCTCAAGTCCAACAAACCTAACCCTCCCCTACATACCGGCAATGTCACTACCTCCCTTCGCAACCAGTTGCACCCTGAACCCCACAAAAATTTGAACACCATTCTAAGAATACTCGTGATCGCCGTTCCTGTTAACGGCATCACAGCCAAAACAAACCAGACTTTACTATATAGTAATACATTGATGACAATTGCACGTTGCCTAAGGGTTAAATGGTGAGGTCGCAGCATTCCCAAAACGTCGCTGCACCTGTTCCACCATCCTATTCGAATTGTTAACCCTGGCAGCACTCAGGTCAGCCTCATACATAACACCGCAGATTTTCAGACTCCCGGTCCGCCGTTGCACAACATCGCATCCCCATTCTAATCTCCCTGCCCACTCTCCCAGCCCCATTACCATTGACTTCTCCAGATTTACCTTCATCCAGTAGCTCTCCCAAAATGCATACAACTTCCCCCAAAAGTCCTAACCGTGTCTCCTCACTCACCAAAATAGTTGTATCATCAACATAGCCCACCAAACCAGGCCAAGGCTTCTGCTCACCATCCCCCCCCCCCCTGTCCTTAGACGATCCTCCACCATCCTATAAAAGGGATCCTGAACACATGCAAACAATAGTTGTGATAATGGACATCCCTGCCGAAGACCCCGCTCCATTTGACTCCCTCCCCCACACTCCCATTGATTTGCACCCATACCTTCGCGTTTGATTACAACGTACCCACCCACCCCACTATTTCTTCGCCAAACCCCTGTCGTAGGAGAATATCCCTCAAAGCCTTTCTTTCCACCCTGTCATAAGCCCCTTGCCAATCCAATGCCACCAACGCCCCTCTTCCCCTTTCCATGTCCTCCAGGAACCCCTTTATGATCCCGTGGCCCTCGCCCATCGACCTACCAGGTAACCCAAACTGAGACTCAAACACGACCCTCCCCACAACACATTTAAGCCGATTCCCAAAAATTTTCGCGAACAATTTAAAATCAGCACAAAGTAACGAAATGGCTCGGTAATCCCGAAGGGTACTCTGCTGTTTACCCTTCGGGACCAACACCAACACCGCCATTGCCTGCGATTCTCCCATCTTACCTCCTTCTTTCATGGCATTCATTAACCCTACTAGGAAACCTCTAAGCAGACCCCAGTGCTGTACATAAAATTCGCTTGGTAAACCATCGATCCCTGGTGCCTTTCCCTTCCTCATGTCCATAAGGGCTCTCCATATTTCCTCCTCCTCAATGACCCCACCCAGTGCCTCCCGATCACTCCTCCCCAGTTTGCACAGCACATACTCACATACCTGCCCAAGAACCTCTCCATCCATCCCACTACTTTTCCCGTATTCCTCAAACCATCTATCTGCATATGCACTCATCCCCCTGGTTTCCCTTAATACCTGACCCTCTCTAAAACCCCCCACCGAAGAAATACTTGCAATCCCGGTATTGTAGTCGTTCGCTGTCGTACCTTCTGTCCTCGCAGCACACAAGCCGATGGCTTGTCGCCCCAGAGTACTTCGTCCAATCCCGCCTGTACCCATACCGCCGCAAACCGTTCTTCTTGCAAATCCCTTATCCTTTCCTTCAACATGTGTATATCCTCCACTGGGTATACCCCGGTCACCCCCCCCCCTCGTAACATTCCCGTAATCTAGATTCTAAATAATTTGACAAACCATACCGCAATTGATTAATGCGTTTGCCCACCCTCACATAAAATCTGACGTATTCTTACCTTAGCCACACTATCCCACCATCCTACCACATCCTCCTCAGTCCTGTCTGCACAGAGCTGTTCCCAAAATACTGCAAAACCTTCCACTCCCTCCCTATCCCCCAAAACCATCGTGTTCAGTTTCCAGTAACTTCCCTGCCTATGAGCCAAAGCATCCCACCCCACCTCCACTAATACCACCCTAAGATCGGAAGACACCATCTCAATAGTTTTAAATGACTCTACCGATACCCTCTGTGATAAACATAACCTGTCCAAACGAGCCGCATATCCCAGTCTTATAAACGTATGTTCCACCTCCCACAAACCTCCCCTGAAAGCATCATGAAACTGAAGATCTCTAAACAGGCCCCCCAAGACTGAGGAAAAATATCCCGCTCCTCTGGGTTCCACGTCTGCCCTCTTAACTACATAATTCCAATCCCCCCCCCAATCGCCACAGCCGGTAAAGTGCGTAGGTAGTACACAAACTCCTCACGCACAAAATCCATCTTTACTTTCACGTCACTTTCTGCTGGGGCATACACACACACAAATGCCACTCTCTCTCCCATCCACCATCCTTCCACACATAATACTCTCCCCCTCCCTGATCAACACACCCACTCCTCCTTTTAAACGCTCGGACGGCAACACATAAGCCTGATACCCAGGCACCACTAATTCACGACCAAGCTTAAAATTGTGCTCCTTCAAAAGCTACGTCAACCTTGTACCTATTACATTACACAGACCATTAATATTTATTGTTACACACATGAGGCCGGTCTAAGGTTTCCCTCCCCGCCTCATGTCAAGACTCTTCCCTTTCAGACCATTCTCCTGGGCTTTGCCTTTGCCACATACTCCACCCTCCTTCCCAACCATCCCCCACCTTCTGTTGTGGCCCTCTCGTAGAATCACTCTAGTTACCATAACCCCATGTCTTTTTCCCTGGCCTTTACGCCGGCGTCAGAACATCGTCCGAATCTGATGCTGCTGCCCTTTTCCTTGTAGCTCCCTCAGTTTCTATATCTGAGTCCTGGGAGCCAGCACAATGGACTTCCACATCTACCACCCTTAATCAGCCTCCATGTACTTCCATGGCACTCGCACTGTCCATCACAGGTGCCACCTGATCCTCCCCCCCCCCCACCGCACACACCTTCTGCCCTGATCTCAGGTTCCTGCTCACTGTGACTCTCCACCTCCGTAGACTGTAACATAGCCTGTATCACCGTCTCCAACTCCTCCTCAATAGCTTTCACTGCTGCGCCCACCTGCACCTCCTCACTTGACAACTGAACTGTTGATGGGCCAAGTGATTCATGGATCACCACTTCTCCTTCCGATTCCACAGGAGCCACCACCTCTTCACTCCTCAAGTGACCACTCCCTCCTCCTTGCCCCCGTTCTTCCTTAGGCATCGGTTTCTCATGCGCAGGTGCTCCGCCCCTTGCCGGCCCAGGAGCCATATTCCGCTTGCCACAGTCTGCCGCCATATGGTCATATTCGCCACACAGTCGGCACGTACGTCTCTGCCCCGCATACGCTACCATTACCTGGGTTCTAAACTCGAGATATATATACGAGGGTATAGGATGCCTTAGCGTCATCTTGAGATTGAAAGAACCCTCTGGATATCCTGTGTAAGCCTCTTTTTACCCATTTGCCAGGTTCGGCTAGATGTACAGTTCCATAACCTTCGAAAATATTTCGAATATCTACTTCATCAGCCTCAAAAGGCACGTTGCGGAGCTTGACCCACGAATAATGTCGTGATACATCAGTCAACTTGACCCTCACTGCCTGTGTTACGTTAATGCTGACATCTTGATAACGATCCATCAACGCCTCGTATACTTGAGCAGTTAGCACCTTCACGAATATTCTATACACACCGTTCAGTGCCACTCCATACAAATCCTCGTCTCTGATGCCATATGTCTCTCCTATAATTTTGGGCAATAACGCATCAACTGTCGTAGGCGTTAAAGCCCCGCTAATGAGCTCAATGCCCACAGTATTCACTCTCCTGCGCACACCTGGCGCCATGTTGTTGACTGAGTAGCTCGTCTGGGAAAACAGAAGACGGGTGCGAAGCACGACCGCACTCTACCTCATCCAGGCAGCGAATATGATACATCTCTTATTATGCACTGTGTGCCACTGCTCTCCCACACTCTTATCTTAATACCCTGAGTGCAAAAGGTCTACTATACATTCCCCATGATACACTGTCAGCTTCAACTTTTCCATACACATCAATTAATATACTGTTTGCAATGCGATAAGCTCTGGAGGTAAGTGGTGCTATGAGGAGAAATTATGGTACCTAAATCTGATGAGGTTAAGGTCTAGGGTTTTATGATACCGTACAAGATGATTCCAGGAACTGACAGGCTGGATAGAGACAGATTTCTCGAAAATAGGGAAGCATTAACACGAGGGCACAGATGGAATTAGAATAAAAGTGATTAGTCAGAGGGATGATAGAAAAGTTTTTTACTAAAAACTTAGGGTAGGTGTAAAGGAAAACCCCGACCTGGACAGGGGGCGGGCAGGTTTTTAAAATCCCTTTTAAAAAAATTTTTACTTTTAATACCTCAAACCAGAGTGACACGTTAGGGCCCAGTAGAGGGGGGGCCCAGGGGCCCAGTCCCACCCCTGCAAAAACCCAACATATAGGTAAAAATTATTATGTGAGTTTAAAATCAAACCCAACCCCCCAAATGATTTTGGGTGCCAACAATAAACCCATGTACATCCCCGTAATATGAAGTATTCCCAAGTACTAGCTTCCCTTTTTTAAACAACCATACACTCTACCCCTCACATATAAAACTGTGTGTCACCACTTCCATAAACCTTATAATACACCCATGTATGCCGCACTCCCCCAAACACTAAAAATAAACACACTCCCGATACCCACCCACCATACACTACAATTACATTACACCCCTTTTACCACACCCCTACAAAAAACAAACTCTACAACCACCTACCATACACTACAATAAAACACTCACTTGGGACTTTTACCAAAACACTTTCAATAAAAACACTATACTAACCTTTTACCCCTACACTAAAATAACACACAAAACTAAACCCTTTTATCATACACTACAAAACACACCTACTACCACACTACCCTTCAAGGGAATTAAAAATTTCTCTACTACCACTATATCCCTACCGCAAAAAAACAAATTACACCCCTTAAACCCAAAAACTGCAATTAAAAACACTTTTTCTACCCCTCCGGGCCCAAAAAATACAATTTTTTCCCCTATACTACCAATCTATCATACACTACAATAACACACCTACTACCACACTACCATACACTATAATAACACACTCTACTACCACTATACCATACACTGCAATAACACACTCTACTACCACTCTACCATACACTACAATAACACACTCTACTACCACTAT
Source organism: Cherax quadricarinatus (assembly GCF_026875155.1). Taxonomy (NCBI): domain Eukaryota; kingdom Metazoa; phylum Arthropoda; class Malacostraca; order Decapoda; family Parastacidae; genus Cherax; species Cherax quadricarinatus. Next base: position 41,065,649 of record NC_069436.1, on the reverse strand, counting down.
ACCAAAACACGACAACAGCACACTCTACTACCACTCTACCGAACACTAAAATAGCACACTCTGTACCACTCTACCATACACTACAATAACACACTCTACTACCACTCTACCATACACTACAATAACACACTCTACTAAGACTCTACCTTACACTACAATAACACACTCTACTACCACTCTACCATACACTACAATAACACACTCTACTACCACTCCACCATACACTACAATAACACACTCTACTACCACTCCACCATACACTACAATAACACACTCTACTACCACTCTACCATACACTGCAATAACACACTCTTCTATCACTCTATCATACACTACAGTAACACACTCTACTACAACTCTACCATACACTATAATAACACACTCTACTACCAATCCACCATACACTACAATAACACACTCTACTACCACTCTACCATACACTACAATAACACTCTCTACTACTACTCCACCATACACTACAATAACACACTCTACTACCAATCCACCATACACTACAATAACACACTCTACTACCACTCCACCATACACTACAATAACACACTCTACTACTACTCCACCATACACTACAATAACACACTCTACTACCACTCCACCATACACTACAATGGCACACTCTACTACCACTCTACCATACACTACAATAACACACTCTGCTGCCACTCTACCATACACTACAATAAGACACTCTACTACCACTCTCCCATACACTACAATAACACACTCTACTATCACTACCATACACTACAATAAAACACTCTACTACCGATCCACCATACACTACAATAACACACTCTACTACCACTCTACAACATCTACAATAACACACTCTACTACCAGTCCACCATACACTACAATAACACACTCTATTACCCTCTACCATACACTCAATAACACACTCTACTACCACTCCACCATACACTACAATTACACACTCTAGTACCACTCTACCATTCACTACAATAACACACTCTATTATACCTCTACCATACACTACAATAACACACTCTACTAACAGTCCACCATACACTAAAATAACACACTCTATTACCCCTCTACCATACACTACAATAAACACTCTACTACCACTCTACACATTCACTTACCTATAACACACTCTACTACCACTCTACCATACACTTCAATAAACACTCTACTATCACTCTACCATACACTACAATAAACCACTCTAATACCAATCTCCAAACACTACTAATAGCACTCTCCTACTACCATTTACCATCACTACAACAAAACCACGTCTACTCCACTCTACCATTCATTACACTTAACACACTTCTTCTACCACTCTACATACACGCAATAGCCACACTCTGCTCCAACTTAACATATCTCTAAAAATAAAACACTATACATACACTCTACCATTCAAACTAATCACCTTACTAACACCTCTATCATACACTACAATACCATCTACTACCACTCTACCATTTCATTACAATATCACACTCATTCTACCAATCTACAACACTACAAATAGCTCCACTCTTCTACCCTCTCTACCATACACTTCAATAACACACTCTATACTCTCCGCACCATACACTACAATTACACACTCTACTTCCACTATTACCATACACTACAATATCACACTTACTACCACTCTACCATACACTTCAATAAACACACTCTACTTACCACTCTCCCATACACAACAATAACCACCCATTCTCGCTCAACCTATGGGACGAGCGGACGTGAGACTGAGAGCCTGCCCTCTGCTGTCATGCCGGTGGACAACTTGGTTCTCCAAAGGGCGAAGCAGGCAAGGACGAGGGATTAAACACTGTCGGCATAGGAAGTGGTGCGTGGGGCTGTGCATGACCTACTCAGCTCAAGTTTTATTACCTGCCATCCATCGGGGACACTACGGCATTGCCAACACAGAGCTGTTATGGTGTAGCCTTGAACGGTGCATATAGAATTTTTTGTGAAATTTCGCAATGCAAGTGTCTACGAGGGACATGTGCCAGGTTCCAAGATCTTCTGTGTACCAAGTGATTCCTGCCGAGACGCGGTTTAAGGCTACATGATGTGTCCCGCATTATACGTGGTGTGCAGAATTAGAAATGTACCTTTGAGGCTGATGAGGCAGTCCTACGTGCCGTCTTCGAAGAAGTTTGGAAATGTTCATATGGCGACTTTGGGGAAGTGGAAGGAAGGATCGTATGTGGGATTGCCTGAAGGAAGTTTTTCCTTAAAAATGACCATTGAGGCATCTATTCCTCCTATATTATCTGATGACTTCAGGACTTAAGTCAATGGGGACTTACGCGGGGCAAACGACGTACCTGTCGATTATCGGTTGCTCCTATGATAACTATTGCTGCAGAGTGTGTTAAACACAGGGTACACAGGGCGAAGGAGCAGCATAAGGAGGCATCAGAGGACCTTGAGACTGTTGATTTATGGCACGACTTGAGTCTGTTCCTTGAACAAGGGCTTGGATGTGTGGAGGGTCTCTGAGGAAGGCCTTGAGGAGGAAGAGTGTGTACCTCTTACCGGGGAGGAGTCATGCGTTGCGCGGGCAAGTGCGGAGACCAGAGAGGGGTGTCGCGTGGTGAGGATCAGGCGGGCCGTTGGAGGGCTACCATTGATTCAGTTTCCTCCACGACCTGTTAGCGGACCCCAGGAGAGGTCACATGTTGAGTGGTTGTGGTGCCTGGGATACTGCTGGTGGGTTCCAGGTGGTGAGAGGGGGGAAGCATGTCAGAGACCCTGGTTGAGGTGGGTTCAAATTTTGGCACGTTGGTGGCGGAAGTGCACGGGGATGGCTCCCGTTGGAGGCGGGGAGAAAAGGTCGTGTGTGTCACGGAACCGAGAGCGGCAGTGCCCTCGGGACGTGGATGATGTTGCTCATTCCGGCACAGTGGTTCGGGCAAAAAGGTTGGGCTGAAGTGGTTGAGCATGGGACCTGGGGGTCCAGGGGCAAGGGGCTATGTTGAAAGCAGATCACAGAATGGTGATTGAAGATCAAGGGCGTATAAAGGGGAAGGGGGTTTAAAGGTTGTGCAGCAGTACGTTAAGGAAAAACCTCCATTGCAAATTCAAGGTCTCTCTATAAATGTTAATGGTTCTGCGATAATTCTAGGATGTGTGTTTGGTATCAGGAGATGCTCATTTGGGTATGCTGTAGATGTAGTTTTTGTGCAAGAGCACAACCACCAAGTTGTGTCTGTATGTTGAGGGATTGAGGTGTATTACTGTATATGCGGCACACTCAACGAGATTGAAAAGAGGAGTGTGCCTTTTTGGTGAGGGAGGGAGGCTAGCCCGTTTAATGTACATCATTGTGAGGAGGGGGAAAGGGGAGTGAGTAGTTGATAAGCGTAGTGTGTGGGGACATGGGAAGAAGAAAGATGTCTTTTGTGTGTGCTTTATGGTTCGGCGGAGGGGGACCAGACGAGTGAAGATTGAGCTTTTGTCGTGAAGTCTTGGTGTATCACTTACGGTCGCTTCCAGCATTAAGCTTCCGTGGTGGGAGGGGGACTAGAATTGCTCGTTAACGGCGCAAGTGGATGTTGGAACCTATGGGGAACAGGATATTGTCCCTGGCGTTCTGAGGGACTGTTACCCGGGGTGGGGTGTGGTGGATGTGGAGGGGGTGGGCGGCGTGGGAGGTGCAGCACACCTTGTGAGGCAGGGGTATACTTGCCACGGCTGGACAGGATTATACATGACAAAGAAGCAGTGGTGCTGAGTGTAAGGCGTTTTTGGATGTCTTTTTTTCTGATCATAGAGTGTGTTTTGGGGGATTTTGGGGTGGGGGAGGGTCGGCGAACAGTATAAGGTTATTGGAAATTGAATGTTCGGTTGCCTTCAAGATGTTGAGGGGAGGGTCCTATTTGCACAATGGTGGAAAGGTTTATGGGTGGGGATGTGTTGAGATGGTGGGATGTGGGACGGCGAACGAAGAGAGGATTCGAGAGTTCTATAGTCCGACGGGGCCGGCACGAGAATCAGTTGGCTTATGGGCTTATTAGGTATCTTGAGGGCGGCATTTAGGAGTATTATGTGAGAGGAAGGGGGGGAGGGAGCCCCAGTGGTGACATAGAGGGAGTGATGAACACGCTAATGGAAGCATGCAAAATGAGAGGTTTGATGTGGAAGGTTTTTAGGGGGGTTGGAGGACGGTTAATGTGGGGTGATAGACCTCGGCGTGTTGTCCTGCGCGGCAAGGGGCGCCGCGCGTTGCAATGGAAATGGTGGGTTTGAGAGTTCTTGAGGACATCAAGGGTATAGGGCGGGACAAGCTATTTGGTGACGACGGAGGGGATGGGAGGGTATGTTGATGCTTGGCTCTAGTGCTATCTGAGGGAGTGTGGGTGTGAGAGAGGGGGCTTTAAGCGAGACAGCGGGGGGATGGGTGCGGCGTGTGCTGGAACAGGGACGACAGGGAAACAGTTAACAGGGGCCATACTGTGGAGGAAGATGTGTGGACGCTTTATGAGTATGAGCAGGGGTAAGGCGCGGGGATAGATGGGCTGCCTGCGGAGTTTTACCATACAGCATTGGGGAGTTTTAAGAAGATTTTTTGGTGCAATTATTTATATCATAAAAGAGAGGGCGTGCGTTGGGACCTTTGCAGCGACAGCACTAGTAGTTTTGCGTGCCAAAGGGTGAAGTCGATGTGCACAGTGAGCAGATTACCAGATGATTCACTTCATGTGTGTAGACTACAAACTTTTTGCAAGAAATTTTGGGCATCGTATAAAGAAAGGTTTGAAAAGGTAATAGTGAGGGGTCAATATGGGATTCCAGGGAGATCAATGTATGAGGGGGCCCATGGGAGTTATTAGAATGTTTATTGAGGGTCCACAAGAGGGGGGAATGAGGGTCATGGCGTTTGGATTGGGTACGGCTATTGAACAGGTGTCGAGAGGGAGGATGTGTGGAGAACATTGGAAGCGCGCAATGGTTCGGGGTGGACATTGTGAATTGGGCACGTAACTTTATATCGGGGAGCTGGGATTTGTGTGTACAGATTTAATGGGAAGGTGGGGTTGGCATGTGAAAAATGGGCAGGGGGATTGAAGAAGGCAGGGTTGCCCCGTTGTCACAAATATTATTGGCATTGTTTTACAGAATTCGTTTTATAGGGCAGTGAGATTAAGGTGCATACAGGAGGGGTGTACTGGTAAGGGTAGGACATACGAGGTGGGAGACCCGGTATCATAGGTTATGTTGATGACAACAACTTCCTAGTGGTGGGAGGGCAGGGATGGGAGGGTCTTCTGGAACGGAGAGAGTTATAGATGTTTTGGGATTGAGAAACAGGGTATGTGCAGTGAATGTGCATTAAATCAATGTCTCATGTAGAATTGGGTGAAATGGGATGGGCGGGAGGGCGGGGGTGGGGGTGAGGTGGTGTGTCGTGGACCGGGTGAAAATTTGTGGAGTTGTGTATATGGGTAATGCTCAGATGGCGAGTAGAATAATTACAATGGTGTAGTAGATAGGGTACTTGGGAAGATTGTCAGGATTGAGGCCGACACATCTTACGCTACCACCAGAGGGTCATTGTGGTCAATGTGCTTTTGTACAGGCAAAATATGGCATGTGGCAGCTTCGTTTACCCTTTGGTGAGATGGGGGACGTCCGGAGATTGTTGAGCAGTGTTTTCCGTTTTATCTGGGGTTCTGGATGCGATAGGTGAAGAGGGAGGCGGTAACACTTCGTTGGCCTTGGGAGGGCTGGAAGATTAATTCATTTGGGAAAGAAGGTGAAGTGGTGTATAGGTGAACATGGGTTTCAAGGGCTCGGGGGAAGGGGAAGTGGTAGGGTCTGGGGATGCTTGCAGGGAGATCTTCGGAGATGGTGAAGGGACAAAGATTTGAGGAGATGGTGAGAGGTGTTCGCGTCTATTGCATGATGGTCTAGAGATCCGAGAAATGCGGGGTAGTGTCCATGGAGAGGAAGATATGGCCTAGGGTGGTCAGTCGGCAAGGATGGAGTGTACCGATGAACGCATGGGAAGACATTTGGCTGTAGGATTAAAGGGGTTATGCATCCGGCCACGGCGTGAGGGAGGTAATGTATAGGTTTCTTCACGGAATATGGCCGTCTGGGGGTTGTTTTACGAAATAGAGCGAATACAGGGAGGGTGGGGAGTGTCAGGTATTGTGGGGTAGATGGAAATCAGTTTTTCATGTAGTTTATTTTTGTGAAAGCCTAGGGCATGTGCGGGAACGGTTAGGGGAAAGTAATCCGGTATGTGGGGTGGGAAAGGGTTTGTCGGTTTTGAGAGCGCTCAGTTTAGAGGTAGGTGGGGTTGGGGTAAAGAGTTTCAAAGGGAAGTGGCATACTTAGTGGTTGATTTTGTGTTTTTATCATGGGCAATGAGAGACAATAGGGGCGGTAAGGAACGTAGTGTGGCCATAGCAGCATCCTTTTATAGAACAAAGTGTCGCAACACAAAGAAATATATGGTAGGTGGTGGGAGAGGGATTTCTCGGAGGGCTACAGAGACTTTCTATGTGGGGATTTATGGTCTTTTATAAGCGGTCAGGGGCATGAACGGCTGGCCTTCCAGGGGCGGGGAATAAGCAGGAACGAGGTAGATTTTGATAAAGCCAGGACTTTGGAGGATAAGGACGCAGTAATAGGTTTAGTAGCAAAACAGAACATGAGGCAGGAAGGGTAATCAAAGAGAAAGGAGAGTTCTTTCAATGTCTTATATTATGCTAATTGCCGTTAGTGCTAGGAATAAAGATGCGATGTTAAGATTACGTTGCTAGTGCAGGTAAACATTAATGATTTGCCTTAAATGGAGAGAGGTTTTAATTCAAAAAGTCGCGGACGACTGTGCCTGCGTGAATGTCATATCAGGGTTTTTAAATTGTTCCAAGTAGATAGAAGTATCGGAATGGGGTGGGGTGGCATTGTATGTCTGAGATCGCTTAACTGTTGCATAAAAAACGGGTCATTCCTATTAAGTTTGAAAGTAACAAACAGGAGTCTGTTTGGATAGGAATTTTCAGAGGGGCATGAAAAACTGATTTGTCAAGCGAGTGGGTGAGTGAATGGAGTGCGAGTGATACCAGAGTGCATAAACCGTCCCCAATACTTAGGATAGGGACAAGGGAAAAACTACTTTACTATGGGAGGAAATTGTTAAGGGCCACAGGCACCGATAATGTAGTAATTCTAGGAGACTTTGTCAACTTTAGTCATATTGATTGGAATTTCTTACTGGGAATTTAGGAAATCATACGACTTCATAGAAGTAGTTCAGAGATTGTTTTTTTTTTTTTTTTTTTTTTGAAGCAGTTTGTGACAGAACCTACAAGGGGAAATAACCTGCTTGACTTAGTTCTTCAAACTATGAATCCAATTTGTTAATAATTTCAGAAATTTCGAGGAACTGGGTGCTAGCCGACCACAAATCAGTTACATTTAGCATTGAATGGAAAGTACGATCGCAGCGATAACTCGTAACAGTCCCAGATTTTTCGCTTAGCTGATTACGATGGGCTTAGAGAACACTTATCATCTGTTGCTGGGGTAACGAAGTGAGATATATTTTGACAGTTTTTGTACATGTGCAGCTGCTCAAAGAACGTTTATCCCATGTAAAGAAATTAGATCAAATAGAAATGACCCATAATGGATGAATAATTGGCTCCAAAATATCTACTAGGGCATAAAGAAAGGAATTTATGGCCGTATCAAAAAGAGGTGGGGTCATCTTATGAATCAGTACATTGACAATAAGTAGGACATTAAAAAGGGGATAAGAAAGAGCTAAAGGGACTATGAATTAAGGTTGCTAGGGATTCTAAAACTAACCCAAAAAGTTTTTTCCAGGTCTATAGAACAAAAGTTAGAGATAAGATAGGTCCCCTTAAAAATAACTATGGGCACCTTACTGGGACAAAGGAGAATGAAAAGTGCTCGATTATTTTTAATAATTATTTTCTCTCGTTTTTTACACAGGAAGACACTAACAATAATTCCAGTTATTTAATTTTTAATAGTGGGATAGAACGTTGATAAATTATGTAACATTACAGTCAATAGTGAATTAGTTGTTGAAGTAGATAGACAGGGACTGAAGCAAAATAAGTTCGAACGGGTTCTGATGAGGTTTTTTTCAAGGGTTCTTAAGGAATTTTTTTTGGCAAAATGGGAACTCTTGTGAACCATTAACTAATATTTTGTTAATTTATTCTCTTCAAACATGGTGTGTGTCTGTTATATGGAAGATGCTAATGTAACTCCTAATTTTAAAAACCAGGGGACTAGTCGTTACCGTCAAATTAGCGCCTCATAGCCTGACCTCAATTGTAGGCAAAATTACTAGAGTCAATTATAGCTGAGATTATAGAAAGCCATCTCGATAAGCATAGCTTGATTAATGATACTCAGCATGGACTTCACAAGAGGCCGTTGTCTTGTCTAACTAATTTATTAACTTTCTTCAGTAAAGCTTTTGGGCTGTTTTGACCACGATAAAGAATTTGTTATTATTACTTAGATTTTAGTATGGCTTTTGTTAGAGTCCGCACCTATAGAATGTTTAAAGAAAGTTGCAGTCATGGCATTGGGGGGAAAAAGTGCTCTCGTGGATCGAGTCATGGCTCCTGACATGGATGCAGGAGTGTCTTAAATGGGGTTTAAATACGAGTGGGATCTGTAAAAAAGTGGCGTTCCACAGGGGGATCAGTCTTAGGGCCCGTTTCTTGTTGTTTATAATATATATCCAATGATCTTGATTAGGAATTATAGTGATCTATGAGCAAATTCGCCGATGGACACAAAGACAGGTAGGATATTCATGTTTCAAAACGTATGATGTTATGGAACTTCTGGAGGATTTAAACAAACTCAAATTCTTGGTCTGAAAAAGTGGAGATGCGCTGTTCTAATGTAGATAAATGCAAGGTTCTGAAGCTTGGGTATGTGCCATACCCTTCAGTACTTATAGTTAAATGATGTAGAACTTAGCCTTACAGATTACGAAATGGACTTGGGGTTATGGTGAGCAAGCACCCTTAAACCATGACAGCAATGCTAAGCGTACGTATTTAAGGCAAATAGATTACTGAGATTTATATCAAGAAGTGTAAGCAACAGAAGTCCAGAGGTCATACTGCAGCTTTATACTCATTAGTAAGCCTCACCTTGATTAGGCAGCATACTGTTCTGGTCTCCATATTACAGAATGGACATAAATTCGTTAGAAACATTTCAGGCGTAGGATGACTAAATTAATACAAGGCAGTAGAATCTTCTTATGAAGAAAGATTGAAAGGACTCTTAAGTTACATTCACTTGTTAGACGATAAGTATGAGGGGAGACATGTTCGAAGTGTATAAGTGGAAGATTGGTATTAATTAAAGGGTACATTAATAAGGTCTTGATGGATATTCTCCAAGAGAGAACCCGCCAGTTAAATGGAGTTTAAATTTGATAAGTTTAGATTTAGAAAGGACATATGGAAAAGGTTTATTTGTGGTTGGAAATAGGGTGAGTTGATGATGGCGGAACTGTCTACCTAGTTGGTTACTTGGGCTGGGACTTTGGATAGTTTCAAATTTAGGTAGGATAAGTACATGAGTGGGAGGGGTTGGATTTGAGTGGGACTTTTCACATCAGAGCTTATTTCTTGGGTAGGCATTGAAAATTGGGTTGGGGCAAATGTTTTGTTAGTGGGATGAATTGTAAAAGGACTGCCTAGTATGGGGCCAACAGGCCTCCTGCAGTGTTCCTCCGTTATTATGTTCGTTATGGTCGGTGTGTTGCAGAGGACGATTGTGTGAGTGTGTGTGGAATTGGTGAGGGAAGGATGTTTGAGGTGATATCAATGTTGATATTCAATGTAATGTGTCATTCGGTGTGTATTGTGAACACGATGATTATAATTTATCTAAGGATTCCTTCATGTTTTGTAAGGTTGTGACATAAGCTAGTAGTATATAAAGGGCAATATTTCAACCTGTAATTATACATGTCTACCTATATTTGAGCAATGTTTACTTGTCATTATAATGAGGCATTATACATGTTTTTAAACTTGGGAAATCGTTTTAGTATTGCCTGGGGTTTTTTGCTTAATAATATTGTTTACAGAGGATTTTTCAACATTTTCATTATATTGTTCAAGTGTAATTGAGTTTTTGATCTTGTGTTAGCCAGGGTGAAGAAAGTTGGAACAGTTTTTTTCACTTGTGGGGGGGGAGGGACGGGGTGGTAGGAGTGTAAGTAATCTCTGCAATAGCAGTCATGTGATACTACATGTCATATTTATTTTTAGTTGTCTATGTTGTCCATTCTCTGTATGGATGTGATGTATAGATTATCTCCGGCAGTGTAAATAATCTGTTGCAGGTGGGAATAATGTGTATATTTATATAGTATTGAGGCGACGGTTTATGTTTATAGGGTGTTTTTTAGGGTGATTATATATATTATATGACGCTAATTACCACAATGTCTGTTACGGTGGTTCATGAGTGGTGACGCAGACACAGTTACTAGGCATGTGGGGGGGAATGGCGGGGGGTTGGAAGTGTCAGCGGTATGTCTTAAACACCATCCCGTGCACGGATTTTAATTATTACCATAGAGGTACATGAGGGTAGGGTGGATTGTGTTCTATGGGTGGATGTGAGCCATCAGGTTCTGATTATTCCATTGTATTTTAAGTGTCAGCAGTTTAGCTGGCTGGAATTGTGTGTTTATATATTTTGTTCATTGAAGTTTTTAATGCTTTACAAATGTATTAAGTATAAGAGATTGTCGCTGTGATCTAAGGCGAAAGTGGCACGTTTTCTAGGGGGGGGGAGTGTATGCATTACTGGGTAGGTTCATATCGTCTTTTATATGGACCACCTTTTCATTGTGAAGCACAGTACGTACAAAGCGGTGTTTGATTTTGAGTGCGCATCAGGTTCTGTATTATATATGTGCTTCTTCGTTACTGTGTAGTCACAGTTGATTATTGTTCACTGTATGTATTCTTGTTCATATTGATTATGTTACACCATTTATTTTTGTACCTGAGTTTTAAATATAAATTATAAAAAAAAATTAAATAAACCCCTAATACTACCCACCATACACTTCAACTAAAACACTCTGCTACCAAACCCACCATAACTACAAATAACACTCACTTCTACTACCACTCTAACATACACTACAAAAAACTTATACCATACCTTTTCACTTAAAAAATCTCACGACCTACCATATTAAATAAATTTCCCCTTACCTAATAAATAAATCTCCCATTAAATATTTCCAGAAAAATTTAAATTTTAATAATTTGATTTTATAATTTATTTTGTAATAAAAAACCTAAACCATTAAATTTTTAAATAACACATTATACCATCTAATGCACTACAAACAACCTACTAAAAATTACCTTACAAAAATTTCTATATGACCATCATCAAAAAACCCTTATTTTCACCATAACTGAAAAAAAAAATTTTATAATTTTTAAAATTAAAGTAACTCCAAAATTAAATAAAGATTCCTACCAAACATTTTCTAAAATTATTAAATTAATTTTCACTCTCCCCACCTTTTCCCCAACCCACATACTAAAATTTTTAATTTACCGTCACCAATAAATTCTTCCATCTTTACACATAAAAAAACCACTAAATAACCCCCCCCCCATAATTATAAAAAAACCTTTATAAAATTAAAAAATAATAAACATTAAACCCCCTCACCATAAAACAATAAACACTTTTTCTCCCAAATACCATACACTCAAAAACACTCTACTCCACTAACCCATACATAAAAACCCCTTTAATACAATCCAAAAAACCTACAAAAACACACTCTACTACCACCCCACCATCCACAATAACACAAACTACAAACCCTTAAACTAAAATACCCCACTCTACTACCATTTAAAAACACACAATAACACATCTACTACCATCACCATAACTACAATAACACCCTCTTTACCCTCTACCTACACAACAATAACACACTTTAACCTCCCATCACTACAAAAACACACTATACTCTCCCATACACTAAATAACACCTCTACACCACTCTACCATCACTCAAAAACACACTCTACTTCAACCCATACACTAAATAACACACCTATACACTCTACCATCATACAAAAACCATTTTTCTACCACTCTAAATCATACAAAAACCCCTCTACTCCTCTACCATACACTCAATAACACACTCTAACTACACTTTTCATGCACTACCAAAACACACCTTACCACTCAGCATAACTGCAAAAAACACCTCATTACTACTACCATACATATAAATAACACACTCTATACCACTACCTACACTCAATAAAACTCTACTACCACTCTAATAACTACAATAACACTCTTATACCATTACCTTACATAGAATAACACACTCTACTACTAGTCTACCATACACTACAATACACCCCTCTATACCATTCTACAGATCTACAATAACAACTCTTTCCACTCTACCATACACTACAATTTAACACACCTATCCCAAATTCTACATAACTAGAAAAACACTCTTACTAAGATCAAATTCACTACAATAACAAGTCTTTACCTTCTACATTACTACATAACAACTCTACTAACTCTACCATACACTACAGTAACAACACTACTACTACTCTAACATCTAAATAACACACTCTCTAAACTCTACGTACAACTACAATTTGGGCACGGTCTATTTACCATTTCCATACACTACATCCACACTCTACTATACTCCATTCACTTTAATAACACTATCTATAAACTCTACCATTTTTACAATAACAACTTACAACCACTCCCATACACTAAATAACACTCTCTATTTACCACTCCAAACACTACAATAACACACTCTACTACTACCCCACCATACACTACAAAAACACACTCTACTTCAATCTACAATACACTAAAATAACACACTCTTCTACTTCCCCTCCCATACACTTAATAACACACCTATTTCCCACATACCATACACTACAAAAACACACACTACTCCCAATCACCATACACTACAATAACCCCCTCTATACCACTCACCACAACTAGAATAACACACTCTACTACACTCCCCAAATACACTCAATAACACACTCTACTCCCCACTCTACCATACCTAAAATAACACACTCTATACCATCTACCATTCACTACAAAAAACACACTCTACTACCACCCCTACCATTCACTAAAAACACACTCAAACTAAACTCTACATCACTAAAATACACACTCAAACCTTACCACTCTAACCATACATTTACAATAACACACTCTACTACCTAACACCAACACTACAATAACACACTCCTACAATTTTACTCCCCCATACACTACAATAAATACACTACTACCACTCCACCATACATACAATAACACACTCACTACATCTCCATACACTAAAAAAAACACTCTACTACCACATACACAATACACACAATAACAAACACTCTTACTACATTACTCCACCATACACTAAATAACACCCCTTTACTACTACTCCCCATACATTAATAACCACCCCACTACCACTCCAATACACTACAATACACACTTACTACCCCCCACCATACACTACAATAAAACACACTACACCAAACCACCAAACCTACAATAACACACTCATTTCAACTCACCATCACTACAAAAACCCCAACTCTACTACCACTTACCTTTCACTACAATAACACACTCTACTACCACTCTCCCTACACTACAAAAAACACTCCCTAATCCACTAAATTTACACACTACAATAACCACTCAACTATTCCCCCCATACACTACAATAACACTACTTCTACACTAACCATACACTCAATAAACACTCTACTACCACTCTACCATACATCAATAACACACTCTACTCCCAATTTCCCATACACTACAATAACACACTCTACTACCACTCTACCATACACTCAATAACACACCTACTACAACTCCCCAAACACTACAATAACACACTCTAACTACCACTCACCATACACGACAATAACACACCCCACTACTACCACTTACTACCTCCCACTACAACGCACACATCTACTCCCATCCACCATACACTACAATAACACTTCTAACTACCACTTCCCCCCCCATACACTACAAAAACACCTCTTTACCACTCTCCCATACACAACAATACACACTCTTTCCCACCTCCCACCACTACAAACACACTCTACCATCCCCCTTCTAAAACCAACACTAAAAAAACCCCAAACACTCAATACCACTCTACCATACACGCAATAACACACTCAATACCATCACCATACACTAAATTTAACACACTTACAAAGACTCTACCATACACTACAATAACACATCTCTACCACCCCTCCCATACACTACAATAACACACTCTACAACACTCCAATACACTAAATAAACACACTCTACTATTTACAAATTCTCCACCATACACTACAAAAAACAAACTCTTCCCACTCCCACACACTACAATAACACACTTACTACACTCCTCCATCCCTTTCAATAACACACATCAACTCCCACCCATACACTACAATAACACATTTAAGCCTACCATTCATACAATAACACTCTACTACACCCCACCATCACTACAATAACACACTCTATTACCACTCACCATACACTACAAATCACATCTACTACCACTTAAAATACTCTACAATAACACTCTACCCTACTCTACCAACACTACAATAACACACTCTACTACAACTTTTCCATACACTCAATAACACACTCAAACCACTCTCACCTTTCATTAAAATAACACACCCCACTACCACTCTACCATACACTACAAAACACACTCTACTACCACTCACCTTTCATTACAATAACACACTCTACTCCCACTCACCAACACTAAATACCACTCTACTACACTCTACCATAACTACAAAAACCAACTCTACCACTCTAACATACACTACAATAAACACTCAAACTCCCACCCACCCATACCAAAAAACACATTTACACCCCCTACCATAAACTACAATAACATACTCTACCACTCTACCATCCCCCACTACAATAAACACCTCTACTACCACTCCACCATCCCATAATAACACACCCCACTACACTCTACCATTACTACAATAAACAACTCTACCCACTCTACCATAACACTACAAACCACACTTTTACTACCACTCACCATCATAAAATAACACACCTTACCACTCTACCATACACTACAATACACCCTCTACTACCCACTTACCTTTCACTGAAAAACACATTTCTACAACCACTCTACCATTAATTACAATAACCCCTCCACTCTAAAACTTACCCACTTACCATCATACAAACCACACTCTACTAACTCTACCAACACTACAATAACACCTCTTCAACTACTCTACCATACACTACAATAACACACTCTACTTCCTTACCATACACTAAATAACACACCTACTCCCTTCCACCATACCTACAATAACACCACTCTACCACTCCACAATACACAAATAAACACCTACTCCAAATCCACCAAACACTCAATAACACACATCTCAACTCACCATAAAACTAAATAACCACTCTCTACCACTCCCCTTTTCACTACAATAACACACTCTACTCCCTTTCTACCTACACTACAATAACACTTATACCACTCTTTTAAACCAACAATCCACACTCAATCCCAAACCTCCCATACACTAAAAAACTCCTCTACTACCACTTACCATACACTACAATAACACATCTACTACCACTCTCCATACACTCAATAACACACTCTCTACCAATACCATACACTACAATAACACACTCTACTACCACTCAACCCTTAAAATAATAACACACTCTAATACACCTAATCCCCCAAAAAACATCATTTAATACCACACACCTACTACCACTCCACCATACACACAAAAACACACACAACAACCAGTATACCAACACTCAATAACACACTCATCTCCCACTCTCCCATACCACTAAAAAAACACATTCTACTAAGCTCCACCATACCTAAAAAAACACTCTCTACTACCACTTACCATACACTTCAAAAAACACACTCTGATTCCACTCTACCATCACACAAAAGCCACTCTACACCATTTCCCCCAGCACTATTAAACACACGTATACCATCACCAACCTAAAATAACAACCTATCCCACCTCCCATACATTACAAAAACCCAACCCCCTTTACTGCCACACTATGACACTATAATAACATACCTACACCAATTACTACATTGAAATAATACACCTAATACCAACTACCATCACTGCAAAAATACACTCTGCTCCCACTTGCTTACACGCAATAACCACATACTCC
Organism: Cherax quadricarinatus; assembly: GCF_026875155.1. Lineage (NCBI taxonomy): Eukaryota > Metazoa > Arthropoda > Malacostraca > Decapoda > Parastacidae > Cherax > Cherax quadricarinatus. The sequence continues at coordinate 41,049,302 of NC_069436.1, read as the reverse complement.
ACCACCGTAACAAAATCACATTCACTACCACTCTCCCATACCACAACAACACATTAAATCCACCCTCCTAAACACAAAAACCCCCCTCTGTTACCACTCTACCTACACTACAATAACCAATCTACAACACTCTCTCATACACACAATAAACACTCTACTAAGACCTCCCTTTACACTACAACAACACATTTACTACTACTTTTCCATTCACTACAATAACCTACTACCAGTAAACCACACACAAAACCCCTCACTACCATCCACTCTTACATAACCACTCTCTCCCAAACCCCCGCACTACAATAACACCTTTTTCCACTCACCATAAACCCCCAAAAAACACTCTCTTTATCACTCTACCATACACCACAGAAACCCACTCTACTACAACCTGAAATACACTATGATAACACACTCTACTTAACTCTACCATACACTGAACACACAACTCTATACGCTCTACATTCATCAAAAACCCGCCAAACTCCATCCACAAAACACACAAACACCTCTATACAGTCCACCAACCTTAATTACTCCCCCTTTACTACCATTACTTTATTACAATAAAACACCTACTACCACTCTAACTACACACAATAACCCACCCCCCCCCAAACCTACAATGGCAATCTACTGCCACTCAAACCAACAACAATAACACACCTCCTACCACTCTACCATACCTACAAAAAAACACACTCTACTCCCCATTTTTCCCTTTTCACTACAATAACAAAATTTACGTCACACCATGCACTACAAAACCACTCTATAAAACCCCAACACTGCAATAACACACTCAAACTTCTCCCCCAAATACTACCAAAAAAATTTCTGTACACCACCACCATAAACTAAAATAACACACTCTACTACGACTCTACCACACACTACAAAACCACCTCTACCAATCCCGTACACTAAAATAACCCACTTATTCCCCCTCTTTCATACACTACAAAACACCTCTAACCATTTTTTATACACTACAGAAAACAACTCTATTACCACCTCCCATACATAAATAAACACCTACTAAAACCCTACTATACCTACAATAACACAGTCTACCCCACTCTACCATACACAAAAAATAACACACTCACGACTACCCACCCAAACTATAATAACCACTCTACTACCATCGATTTATACTACAATAACCTACTCTACTCCCTTTCTACCATACACTGCAAAAACCACTTTACTATCCTCCGCCCATAACTACAAAAAACCATCTACTACGACCTACCATAACACAATAACATACTTACCACTCTACCTACCTACAATACACACTTACTAACCCTCTATCATTCTTACATAACACACTCTACTACCACTCACCATACACTGCAATAAAACACTTAAAAACCACTCACCATTCACTGAATAACACACTCACAACCACTTCCATTTTTTAAAATAACACACTCACACCACTCTACCATGCCTACAATCACACTCACTAAAACTCTACAATACATACAATCCCACACTTTTCACACCCACCATACACACAATAACACATTTACTTCCTCTCACCTACCGCAAAAAAAACACCCAAAACCATTCCACATACTCTCAATAACACTGCACTACCACTCCCCCAACATACAAAAAAGCACAACACCAAACCCCCAAACACTACAAAAAACACCCTACTTCAACTCTACCATAACTACAAAAACCCACTCTACTACCACTCTACCATTCCTACAATAACACACCTACTCCCATTCTACGTACACTAAAATAACACTACTCCCACCATTAACACTACAATAACACACTCAAAACCACGCCCCATACACTTATAACCCCTCTCACAAACCATTTAACATACCTGCAAAACACACTTACTACCACTTACTCATCAAAACACACTCAACCCAAATGTCCATACACTACAAAACACACTCTACTACATCAACCAACAATGCAAAAACCCAACTCAAATTTTACAACTCCCCAAAACACTACAAAAAACTCACTACCCCCACCATACACGACAATAACACACACAACACCACTTACCGTACACTACAAAGCACACTTACTACCACCTCCCATACATCAATAACCATTCTACCCCACTCTACCAACCACAATAACCCCCCTTTTTACCACCTCCCTCACAACAAAAACACACTCTTCTACCACCCCCCCACTCACTAAACAAACACTCTACTTGATCTACCATCACTAAAATAACACACTCACAACCACTCACAATACACTGCAAAAACACACTCTATTTCCCATCCACCAAACCTACAAACACCCCCAGGGACTCTCATACACTACAATAACACACTCTACACACTCTTCCATACAACAATAAACACTCTACTACGACTCTACCATAACACAATAACACACCAACTACCACTCTACCATGCACTACAATAACACACTCAACTACCACCAGCCATACACTGCAATAACACACTCTACTAACTTACCTACCACAATAAACACTCACTACCACTCACCCTACAACAATAACCACTTATACCACTCTTCATACACTACAAAAACACACTCTACCCCCACTCTACCTTTACACTAAATAACACACCTATATTCTACCAACACACAATAACCATTTACTACCCTCTCCCAGATTTTCTACAATAAAATCCCTTCCACTCTACCATACACTACAATAACACACTCTATTTCCCAAAATCTACCATACACTAAAAAACACACCTACTAAAACTCAATATTCACTCAAAAAACAGTCTTCTACACTCACCAAATATTCAAAAAACACCCTACAACTACCTCAATACACACAGAAAACCACACACTACTACCATCTAACATACACAAAAACACACCTACAAAAAATTTACTGACACTACAAAGCACGGTCTATCCCACTCTTCCATACACACAAAACCACTCTACTACTACCCACTTTACACTTTAATAACCCCTTCTATAACACCTCCCATAACTACAATAACATACCTACTACCATCTTCCAACATTCAAAAACTCTCTACTACCACTCCCCATATACTAATAACAACTTACTACTACTCTACCATACACTACAACAACACACTCTACCCAATTCAATACACTAACAAAACACACCTTTACTTCTCCTCCAACATTTTAAATAACACCGCTATCCACTCTACTTCACTACAAAAACAACCTACCACCACCCAACACTACAAAACACACTTACTACCACTCTACCTTACCAGAAAACCACCTTCTACCACTAACCAAATACTACAAAAACACACTCAACTACCATGTACATTCACTACAATCTCACACTCAACTAAACCACACTACCATACACTAGCAATAACACCCTCGTACTAACACTCTACTAAACACTTCAATAACTCACTCAAATTACCACACTAAAATACACGTACAATAACACACTCAACTACCACTCTACCATACGCTCCAATAACACACTCTACTACATACCATACACTACAATAACACACTCTCCTACCATCTCTACCGATAACACTACATAACACACACTACTACCAACTCTTCCATACACACAATAACACACTCACTACCACTCTAACTAACCTTACACTAGAATAACGCACTCTACTACTACACTACCATTCACTGCAATAACGCACTCTACTACCATCTACCATACACCTACAATAACCTCACTCTACTGCCACTCTAAAAATAACACACTCACACCATCTACCATAAACACAATAACACCTCACTACCACTCCAATCATCAATAACACACCTTACCATCCCCATAACAAAAACACCTCTACTACCACCCCCACATACACTAAAATTTCACACTCAACACCACCCCACCAAACATACAATAACCCCTTTTACCCACCCCACCATACCTACAATAACCCCATTCTACCATTTCCACCATACATCAATAAAAACCTCTACAAACCATCCACCATACACTACAATAACCACTTACTCCAATTTCCAATCACGCGCTACTGGGCCAAAAAAAAATTATCCAATTATATTTGAATTTTTAAAGCTCGTCCATTTTTTCGCTTGCCTGTGATTACATACGTTGTGGGGTGCATAAATTACTCGCAGTATGTTTACAAACTAGGGATGAAAAAATTCTTCACTCAATAACTTTTCGCGCTAAATTTGTGAATTTTTTTTTCATTTTGTTTATGTACATGATGTCAACATGTGCCATACATTCTCTGGTAAGCATCTAACAGAACGCCTTAAATACCCTTTATCTCAAATCTGGACCTCAATGAATATCACAAAATATGACGAGACATGTCTCAGGCAATAACCCGGGAATAATGAGGATCCTTCATCCCACCCTGGTAGGGTAACTTCAATGCTCAAACCCCTTAGTAGCCCTGGGTACCGGGACACTGTCTACAACAAATTTCATCTAGAGGACACAGCAAGATTAGCTGAATGATACCTTATTATGCTTTTTGACTTTGTCAATTGATTTGCAAGACCACTGGCAAATTATTCTTATCAAAAATGCTTCCATGATGTCGAAATTTTCATAAGTGATCAACGTGTAAATTTCTCGCATAGTCGAATACGGAAAGTGAAATAGGCGAGTGGAAGACTTAAATTTCAGGAAATTTGAAAGTGCCGAATCTGTCGGAGTCCTAGAAGGCACTGCTGCGACAGAGATACATATAGTCAACGTTCAATTACAAGTAAACCCAAAGTCAGAAAGTCAAGGGAAAGCCATGTGGGTTAGTGAGTGATTTGTGAGGTAACATAGTCAGTGCGATAGGATAACGAACAAACAAAAGGAAGAAAGTAACAAAAATAAAAGCAGTGAATGTGGCAGTAGGCTTCCATTGTTTACTGATTCTCGGCTGTGTCATGAATAAGGAAACAAGTGAAGTTACAGCAAAGTGGAAACACTTGAGGGCGGGTGAAGAATATGTACATATACATAAAATTACTACAACAAGACAGTGCAGAGGGGGAACTAAGTGATTGAATGAGCCATTGGTTCACCCAAAGGTGCAAGGAGGCAAAACCAAAGTGTGCTATGGAATGCAAGAAGTACAGAGGGCAAAGGAACCAGAACAAGGAGAACAGTCGTAGAGCCAGAAATGAATATGTACAGGTAACAAGGGAGGCCCAACGACAATATAAAAACGATATGCAGCAAAAGCCAAATCTGACCCGAAGCTGTTTTACAGCCACATCAGGAGGAAAACAACGAAGATCAGGTAATCAGGCTAATGAAGGAAGGAGGAGAGACAACAAGAAACGACCGCCAAGTATGTGAGGAATTCAACATGAGATTCAAAGAAGTGTTCACAGAGGAGACAAAAGGGACTCCAGAAAGACGGAGCGGTGGGGTACACCACCAAGTGCTGGACACAATACATACAACCGAGGAAGAAGTGAAGAGGCTTCTGAGTGAGCTAGATACCTCAAAGGCGAAGGGGCCGGATAATATCTCTCCATGGGTCCTGAGAGAGGGAACAGAGGCACTGTGTGTATCATTAACAACAATATGCAACACATCTATCGAAACAGGGAGATTACAAGAGGTATGGAAGACAGCAAGTGTAGTCCCAATTTTTAAAAAAAAGGGAGGCAGACATGAAGCACTACACTACAGACCAGTGTCACTGGCATATATAGTTTGCAAAGTCATGGAGAAGATTATCAGGAGAAAAGTGGTGGAACACCTAGAAAGGAATGAGCTCATCAAAAGCAGTCATCACGGTTTCAGGGACGGGAAATCCTGTCTCAAACCTACTGGAGTTCTATGACATGGTGACAGCAGTAAGACAAGAGAATTAGGGGTGGGTAGATTGCATTTTCTTGGAATGTAAGAAGGTGTTTGACACAGTTCCGCACAAGAGATTAGTGCAAAAACTGGAGGACCAGGCAGGGATAAAAGGGAAGGCACTACAATGGATAAAGGAATACTTGTCAGGAAGACAAGTACGTGGCGAGGTGTCAGAGTGGGCGCCTGTGATCAGCGGGGTTTAACAGGGGTCAGTCCTACGACCAGTGCTGCTTCTGGTATTTGTGAACGATATGACGGAAGGAATAGACTCCGAAGTGTCCCTGTTTGCAATGATGTGAAGTTGACGAGAAGAATTCAATCGGACGAGGACCAGGCAGAACTACAAAGGAATCTGGACAGGATGCGGACCTGGTCCAACAATTGGGCCCTGGAGTTCAACCCCACCAAGTGCAAAGTCATGAAGATTGGGGAAGGGCAAAGAAGACAGCAGACGGAGTACGGTCTAAGGGGCCGGAACTATAAACCTCACTCAAGGAAAAAGATCTTGGGGTGAGTAAAACAACAGGCACATCTCCTGAGACGCACATCAACCAAATAACTGCTGCAGCATATGGGCGCCTAGCAAACCTAAGAACAGCATTCTGACAACTTAATAAGGAATCGTTCAGGACACTATACACTGTGTGCGTTAGGCCCATATTAGAGTAAGCGGCACCAGTTTGGAACCCACACCTAGCCAAGCACGTAGAGAAACTAGAGAAGGTGCAAAGGTTTGCAACAAGACTAGTCCCAGAGCTAAGAGGTATGTCCTACGAAGAGAGGTTAAAGGAAATCAACCTGGCGACACTGGAGGACAGGAGAGATAGGGAGGGCATGATAACGACATATAAAATACTGAGAGGAATTGACAAGGTGGACAGAGGCAGAATGTTCCAGAGATTGGACACAGCAACAAGGGGACACAGTTGTAATTTGAAGACTGAGATGAATCACAGACATGTTAGGAAGTGTTTTTTCAGTCACAGAGTAGTCAGGAAATGGAATAGTTTGGGAAACAATGTAGTGGAGGCAGGACCCATTCATAGCTTCAAGAAGAGGTATGATACAATTCATGGTGCAGGTTGAGTGACCCTGTTGTGGTCAGTGAAGAAGCGGGGCCAGGAGCTGTGACTCGACACCTGCAGTCAAAACTAGGTGAGTACGCACACAGACGCACACAGACACACACACACACACACACACACACACACACACACACACACACACACACACACACACACACACACACACACACACACACACACACACACACACACACACTCACACACACACAAACACGTTTGGGAACAGTTTGGGAATAGTTTGGGAAGCGATGTAGTGGAGGCAGGATCCATACATAGCTTTAAGCAGAGGTATGATAAAGCTCACGGCTCAGGGAGAGTGACCTAGTAGCAATCAGTGAAGAGGCGGGGCCAGGAGCTCGGACTCGACCCCCGCAACCTCAACTAGGTGAGTACAATAGGTGAGTACACACACACACACACACACACACACACAACACACACACACACACACACACACACACACACACACACACACACACACATATATATATATATATATTATATTATATATATATATTATATATATATATATATATATATAGAGCGCATTAATCAAGAAGATAGTTCCCGAACGCTTGAGAGACGTGTAGGAGCTCAAGACCCAGGTTTACTGAAGCAGCAATTCGGTGGGACACCCTTACAAACTCCTCCAGCAGACCAGCTCCTCCCAAAGATCACAAACAGTCCCACTGGGACAAGCCGATCACGGAAAAAATCGCCAACACAATGCTCTCCAATGCTTCAGGAAAGGACAAAGCTCGTCTCCTGGCAGTGAAGGCACCACACTCAGGAGATTTCCTGTTAGCTGTTCGCACTTCCTCCCTGGGCACCAGTCTCGACCCACAGGCCATTCGGATTGGTGTTGCTTTTCGCCTGGTCGCCTCCATCCTCACCGAACATAGGTGTATTTGCAGCAGGGCGACAGCTAATCAGTTCAGACTTCATGGTCTCGTGTGTCACACAGCAGAAGGGAAGTATGAGGAGGTCAATGACATCATAAAGAGAAGCCTCGCCACAGCCCGTTGCCCAGCTCAACGGGAACCCCAAGTACAGAGGTCTGACGGAAGTCAAAAGCGTCCTGATGGAGCCACTATGCTACCCTCGATGGATGGAAAGCAGATTGCTTGGGGCTACACCTGTGCCGCCACAATCGCAGACACCTACTTGCCATACTCCGTAGTGGAAGGGGGTGGAGCTGCCAGCCACAGGGAGACCCAGAAGATCCGCAAATATGATGACCTTTCCCCTAGTTATAACTTCATTCCAATAGGGTCGGAGACCCTTGGAGCATGAGGCAACTGTGCTCTAAAGTTCCTCAAAGAGCTGGGTGAGAAGCTCATCATAGAAACCAAGGACCACAGGGAGACCAGCTTCCACTTTCAGAGACTCAGTGTTGCGATCCAGAGAGGAAATGCCTGCAGCATTCTGGGCATGCGGCTCACCGCAGGGGAGCTGGACGAAGTATTCGAGAGGTATCTCTGAGTTACCTATGTTGTTTTACTTTCTGTTGTAATTTTGTGAATGTTTGGCCAATGTATTTTGTCTTTAAATAAAACAATACTTGAAATATAGGGGGTGGTAGGAGAAAATTCTTAAACAGCTTCAGGGAGAACCTTGAGTTTTCCCTGAAGTAAGTTTATTCTTTTCTCTGAGGATGAGGGTCCCCAGAACAGTTCTAGAGGTGGTACCTCCGTATATTATATATATATTTATATATATATATATATATATATATATATATATATATATATATATATATATATATATATATTATATATAATATATATATATATATATATATAATATTATATATATATATATATATATATATATATATATATCGACAAACCGGCCATGTCCCACCAAGGCAGGGTGGCTCAAAAAGAAAAACAATAGTTTCTCTTTTCAAATTTAGTAATTTTATTCAGGAGAAGGGGTTACTAGCCCCTTGCTCCTGGCATTTTAGTCGCCTCTTACAACACGCATAGCTAACGGAGGAAGAATTCTGTTCCACTTCCCCATGGATAATATATATATATATATATTATATATATATATATATATATATATATATATATATATATATATATATATATATATATATATATATATATATATATATATATATATATATATAAGACATGACAGGGGTTTGGAAGTCTTCAGTACGAGATCTTTAACAACTCTCCCTTGAATGCATAGGAACAGATGGAATGAGAGGAAGTTTTCTCCGAGATCGATAAAGAGGTGCGGGCAGCTAGTTCCCCTCAGATATAATCAGGATATAGGTACCGTTCACTATCCAACTACCCCGTCCCCTCAATACCTCTCCCCATTTGTGGATGGGTAGAGAGGACCTCCAATGTTCACAGAACTCAGGGTTTTATTAGTTATCTCAATATTTTGGATGAAGAAAATGGGGTTTTCAATTTTGTAGCTGAGCACCTACCAAGGCAGTCGTTCCATGACTCTTGCCCTTCTTGCCGTACACATGCTCAGTAGATTTATGCTGATAAGAGGATGCTTTCTTATATTATAAGTAAAATAAAAATGAAAGTTTACAGAATATAGATATCTGTGGTTTGGGGAGGGAGGAGTAGTTGTCCTAAGAAATGTTGAAGGAAGGGATTGAAAGACGATTCGAGTGCTAGACCTTCAACACGCTTGTGTAAGCATGTTAGAAGTGAGTGGAGGTAAGTGCTTTTTTTTATTTGACATGCTCTTGGAGTATGAACAAGGCAACATTTATAACAGGATTCAGAGAATCCTGTTGGCCAGCTTTGAGTCCTGGAAGCGGAATGTACAGTGTTTGCCTTTTGACTGTCAGATACAGCTGCCGTTAATAAAAAAAAAATAAAAGCATTTATCATAGGTGAAGTTTTAAGAAGAAAAAACAGAGAAACGTTACAATAATATACGTATATTTTTTTTGCCTCGCTAGTGTAAAACAATAAAACAAAAGCTGGAATGGTATAAAGGGATAGGAATTGCTGCAAAATACAGATATACGAAAGTCGAAACAATGAAAAAACTCAAAATTTTCGGAATATTCAGTTCTAAATTCCTCGCAGCCTCTGTAAAATTTGTCATCACAGATTCCAACTCTTATTGCTTTGTGTAGGTATGTAGTGTGGCGAGCAGTTGTCCAGCACCAGGTATGTTCTCAATGAAGAATACTTTGGGATTAATTTATTATGCATTAGATTTGGGTAGAAAATCAGCTTCGAATGGAGAGAATGATATACTTTGTTTACTCTGACTTTGTACTTTATTGTGGCCGCAAACAGTGTCCTAAGATATGTAATATTGATTATATATAATTAAGAAATTGTAAACCGACCTATGCTATACACAGCAGAATTTACCTAACAGAATTTCGCTAGTTTAAATAATTAAGTTAGGTGAGAATCCTAAGTTAGTGTTTGTTCAAAAATGAAATGTTTATATCAAATAATATATATATATATATATATATAAATATATATATATTTATATAATATATATATATATATATATGTGTGTGTGTATGTGTGTGTGTGTATGTGTGTGTGTGTATGTGTGTGTGTATGTGTGTGTGTGTGTGTGTGTGTGTGTGTGTGTGTGTGTGTTTTTGTGTGTGGAACTATAAAAAAACAAAACATCAACAGGAAGGCATACGAAAGGGCAAGACTACACCTCACAATCACATCACCACAACAAGACTACACCTCACAGTCGCATCACAACACCCAACTCTGTAAAACACACCTGATTCTCTACCCAAGCATTAAGATTTTTTACTTATCTAATGTATCATAAAATTCTTCCCAAATTTTATTAATTATAAATGAATCAATTTTATAAAACCCAAAAAAAACATTCATATTATTTTTCAAAAGTGCTTTTTATGAAACATGATTTCATTACATTTCTTCAACCATGGACTTGCTTGATATAACTTTCTCAACTTTTTGAAAATCAATTGGATGGTTAAAATCTCTACATGAAAAAATGAGCATTGGAATCTTTTCCGTTCAAATGCATATTTATTTTTTTTAATTTAGTTCGAAAATTTTCCCAGTTTGCCATAATAAATTTTATCGAAATTTTACAAGGAATCTTTTACCCACATCCGCACATTTTGAGGGGATTTTTTTTATCAAAAGGTTTTTACTTTCAAGATTCTTAAAATAAAATTTTAAATATTAAAAGTCTTAAGAAAAAGGGATATAAAAAAAGTTTTCATGGAAGGGAAAAACCAACATATTTTTAGTTGAAAAGGCGGGTTTGCCCTTTTTTGGTTGAAAAAGTATTTCTAGCAATTTTAAAAGTTTATCAATAGTTTCTTGAGTATTTTAGATCATTGCTCTTTCATAAATTTGGATATTTTTTAATAAATGAACTTGGACTAAAAATACAAAACTCTCAAAAACATTAAGGGGAAAACGAATTTTTAACTTTTTTTGATGTAAGAAAAGGGGTACATAGGAACAGTTATTGTAGGTTTTTCTGAAAATTTTTTAAATTTGAAATCATCGTGTTGCCCGGACTGTGAGGGTAGTTTCCCAAATTTTTCCCTTTTTCTGTTTTTTTTTTTCTTATTTCCCTTTGATAATTGAGAAGTCAAAAGACTTTAATTTTGTATACAACTTTACATACATATATATATATATATTAAAATTTTTTTTTAAATAATATATATATATATATATATATATATATTATATATTTATATTATATTTTATAATTACTATATATTTATTAAAATTTTTTAATATTTTTAATATAT